>KZ613945.1:1950235-2473124 GCA_002865655.1 Hyaloscypha variabilis F | reverse complement strand
AACCCTAACCCTAACCCTAACCCTAACCCTAACCCTAACCCTAACCCTAACCCTAACCCTAACCCTAACCCTAACCCTAACCCTAACCCTAACCCATAAAGAACTATATTAAAAGCTCTTAGTAAATCTCTTTTATTCCCTTTTACTAGCGTCCTTATCTAACTTTAATTACCTAAAATTAGAGCTATATACTAAATAGGTCTTAAAACTATAGGTTTTAGTATATTTTACCTTTAACTCTACTAAAACTTACTCTAACTTCGCCCTTATATAACTCCTCCTTACTACGTCTAAATCTTATATAGAGTAGATAACTAAACACGCTTATTATTTCTCTTTAATCCCCTTATCCTAGCTTCTTTACCTAATAATAAGTACTTAAAATTAGAGCTATATACTAAATAGGTCTTATTTAATACTAGTAGCCGCGCGCGTAGTCCGTGCCTAAGTCTTATATATAACCCACATATAGGCTGCCCGCGTACTAGAATAACTATTAGGATTAATTATAGACGCGGGTCTTAGAATTTTCTAAATTAATAAAGTAATATAAGTCTAACTTAGACCTAGATTTTAACCTTTAAATCCTAAGTGCTATATATATAAAGACTATACTAGTATTATTTTAAGCTAGTAAATATGTATTAATAGCGCTTAGCACGTGATTCGACACTTGCTTATTACACTCTAGCCTTTTAATTAATTAAATATAAGAGAGTAAAGGGTTATTAAGTATAGCTATTATATATAACCTTAAAACTTTTATTATCGCGTTTATAATACTTCTAAAGATTTATTTTTCTTTTAGTAGTTAAGTATAACTTTTTTTTTCTTTATCTTAAGGTTAGTTAATAAGTATACCACTTCTACTTAAGCGCTAATTACCCTTAGCTTACCCTCTCCTCACCTAGTTTACTTAAGTAGCCTAAGTAACCTAAGTAGTATCTACTTCTTACTCACGTATTTAATCTCTAATTAGACTAGATATAGACTAGGGCCTTTTTATTTCATTTTTGTTAAGTTTTAGCAATAATCCCTAAGAAGCCTAAATAGGCTCCTAAGGATCCTAAACTAGACCCTTATAAAAATAGGTCTAAGTTATATTATAAGTAATTGCCTATAGGTAATAGAGTATAAATATCTTATTTAAGGAGAGAGATTTACTACTATTTTCTATAAACCCTCTTCTTATCCCTATTTATAACCTAAATTCCTCCTTTTTAACTCGACTATTAAGTTATTTCTAATCTCTTCTTTTTAGGTAATACTATATATTCCACGTTACTATTCTCTTTATTTATTTACTCTTACTATTATATAACTCTTCACAATACTAAAGCGCAAATTACCTAAAGATTTCTTTAAGAAAGCCCGCGAGAACGGCTCTAAGAAGAATAAAGATATTCTTATTACTAGGAAAGAGGTCAAGAAAACTCTTAAACTATATACTTTAAAGAGATACACCCGTATACTAGAAATGTGGAAATAGTAAGGTCCCTACAATCCAAAGCGAGATATTTCTAAGGAAGGTCACAAATAGATCAAGGAAAGATACTCGCCGATGCACTGGTTCCTCGATGTCCTTATTAAGCCGAGTTGGATTCCGAGCAGAGTGACTGCTGCTGCACTCCCTTCCCCACTCGTCAGGTCTAAGTCGAGTCCTTGGTGCCCCTATGCGGCTGTTGGATCGACGCATGGGGTCTACAGTCCCCACTGCAACCACAGCATGCGCTCAACCGCCGCCGCTAGCCTTGTTCTCATACCTAAACTACGACCGCTCGGGTCGAGCTCACTGGAGTCGATAAAGTTGACGAACTCGGATTTGTTTGTTGAGATGTGATTACTGAACAGCCTCCAAGAGAAGAAAGGAGATTTAGGAACAAGGCCAAGCTGATGTGCATGGAACGGTGTGCTGAGAGAGAGGAATTGAAGCACATCTGGACAGTGGAGAAAATGACGGGGGAAGGGCGAGGGGTAGACAGTGCCTAAACTGCCTCTTTCGCCGCTTGTATATGGCTCCACCTATGTTTCGTGGGTCCCAGGGCGGTCGGCGGCAAAGGTACTTTCTTGAGAATCCGAGCAAGACTGAATTGAGCTGGTCCCAATTGAGTAATTGAACCTCCATAGGTGCGGGTCGTAAACCCCCGCTTTGCGACAGGGTCCATCTTTCGAAATCAATCGGACCTACGAGGTTACTCGCTGGCCAGGCCGTTAGTGCAACTCTTTCCCCACTCTTCTCCATGTCCCCACCTCAACCAACTCACACCAAGACCGAAACGGTTTTAAGATCAGATGGCTGTCATAGCGAGAAGAAAGACTTAAACAGGCGCTGCCTCGCACACATTCAGTAGCAACAAAGCATCCGGTTCTTTAAGTTCAACAGAAGCCACCTCGCCTGCCCAATCCCTCGAGATAACAACTATCTCCATCATGGCCGCCTCCACCCTTCCAACAGATTATCTGGAGAGAGTCTACGCCGGTGTGCTGGGGAAGCTGATTGGGGTCTACGTTGGCCGGCCTTTCGAGGGATGGACGCACCAGCGCATCATGGAAGAGCTAGGCCCAATTCACTACTACGTCCACGAGAAAGTGAAGTCACCTCTAGTCGTTACGGATGACGATGTCTCGGGCACGTTCGTCTTTCTTCGTGCATTGGAAGAACATGGCACTACGCCTGATATATCAGCTGAAGATATTGGTAGGACGTGGCTCAATAATACTGTCGAAAAGAAATCAATCTTCTGGTGGGGCGGAAAGGGGATCTCAACAGAACATACTGCTTACCTCAACCTGAAGAATGGAATCAAAGCACCATCCAGCGGCTCCATCAAAACCAACGGCAGGACAGTTGCCGAGCAGATCGGAGCCCAGATTTTCATCGATGGTTGGGCAATGGTTGCACCTGGTAACCCATCACTGGCCGCCAAGCTTGCTGAAGCTGCCGGCTCAGTCAGCCATGATGGCGATGCTGTACACGCGGCTAAGTTATGGGCGGCCATGGAGGCTGAAGCGTTCGTTTCCAAAGATGTCGACCACCTCTTAGACGTCGGGTTGAAATTCGTACCAGCCGAATCCCTCATCACGAAATTGGTCAATGATATTCGGGAGTGGGCGAAGATCGACAAGGACTGGAAGAAAACCCGTCAGCGTATCGAGGACAAGTACGGCTACGCCCAGTTCCCGGGAGCCTGTCACGTAGTCCCAAATCACGGCCTCATGATCTCCGCCCTTATCTATGCCGGTCATGATTTTCACCATTCCATGCACATCATCAACACGTCTGGCTGGGACACGGATTGCAACTCGGGAAACGTTGGGTGTCTGGTCGCTATCATGCACGGCCTACCTGCTTTCGAGGAAGGGCCTGATTGGCGCGGACCATTAGCAGATCGTGCGTTGATCTCCAGCGCTGATGGGGGATACTCTTTGAATAACGCCGCGAGAATTACTTACGATCTGGTGAATCTCGGCCGCAAGCTTGCTGATGAAGCGGCGATACCTTTGCCAAAAGATGGCGCACAGTTCCACTTCGCCCTCCCAGGAAGCGTGCAAGGCTTCATAACGAGCCGAAACGGTCTTCTCCCTGATCTAGTCAAAATCGAGCAAGCCATCGACAGCCGAAATCGCCCTGGACTTGCAATTCGTCTCAATGGCTTGACGAACTCTGTGGAACCCATCGAGGTGCTCACCCAAACCTTCACACCTCCAGACATTGTGGAAATGAAGAAGACCTACGAACTTATGGCTACGCCTCTCGTCTCCCCAGGGCAGATAGTCACTGCTGTCCTACACGCAGACAGTTCCAATAACGTGCCCGTCTCAGTGAGTCTACGACTTAAACACTACAACGCTACAGATACCCTTTCCCGCTTCGATGGGCCTTCTATTACACTCTGTCCGGGTCAAGACCAAATACTGAATTGGACCATCCCCGACGCCTTTGATAGCCAGCCGATCCAACAGCTCGGCATAGCACTTACTTGTCCGAAAGGGCGCCTCAAGGGCACGGTTTGGCTAGATTCACTCTCCTACGGAGGGACACCTCGTATGACTCTCAAACGCCCTGCCGCCTTGCAGGGACCGCTCTCCCAGGCCGTCAATTTTTGGGCACGGTCGTGGATTCACAACTTGAGCACATTCCACATCAGGTTTCCGGCGATCTCATTTTATTTAGGGCAAGATCAAGGCGAGGGAGTGTTCATTACTGGGACCAGGGAGTGGGTTGATTACAAGGTCACAGTGCCCAGCTTCAGGATCGGTCTTGGAGGTGCCGGCTTGGCTGTGAGAGTTCGTGGTTTGAATAGATATTACGCGCTTGTCTTCAAGCCTGATAGGAAGAGCGTGGCGCTGGTGATGGCGAAGGACGAAACAAGGACAGAACTGACTTGCGTGAGTTATGAGTGGAAGTTGGACGAGTCATATAGTGTTACTGTATGTGCTGAGGGGGATAATATTACCGGATTTATCGCCGGCAAGAAGGTCGCCGAGGCACAGGAAAGAGAGTGGACTGGTGGTGGAATTGGAGTAGTTGTTACAGATGGCAGCGTAGCTGTTGATCAGATTGATATCAGCCCTATATAATAAAAGATGAATCCTGGAGATTAGACGTCTGGTGTGGTGAAGAAAACTATGCATATTATATGCGTGGAAAAATAAGGGAGTTAGGAGGAAGCACCGTCGGCAAAGAATCCAATTCCAAGGCTTTTATAGCTAGAGATCTCGTACTCAACGAGCTGAACTTCGAACTCCAAGGCTATAAATAAGCTATATAACACACCGTATACATCTCTACTACGCTCAATTTTCATTACACTACATTGCTCCAACTAGCCGTGACTATCACAATTTTTGGACATCCTACTTCTTATAGGAGGCGGGTTTTTTAGTAAAAGCCTAGGAATATAGTAAGCGGATTAGTCTAGGCGCGGCTGACTAAGGCGCTTTCTAATAAAAGACTATTTTAGTAAAAGACTACTTCCCTATAAGAGGCCCAAAAGCAGGGAATCACAAAGAGAGTGCCGAAAGGTAGTAATTAGGGCTCAATGCTAGTATTATACACGCTTCACAAGTGTCCTCTCAAATCGTATATAAGCTAAACTCTATCTCTCTACTCTTAAAGCTGCGAGCGATATAAAAGGGGTTCCGCACGTGCCACGTAGCTAGCCCGAAAGGGGCCCGACTACCCTACTACCTTGTCACGTGCCCGTGACACCGCCCTCCTACTAGGAACGTAACCTCATTAGACTAAAGGACCTTTAGCCACTCTATTATCTATAATATATATATAATCGCCTAGAGGAATCCTACGACTACCTAGTCTATTATAAGGTAGGGCTTTTAGCACGTGATGCACCTAAAATAGCCTCGTTATTTAAGTCGGCGCTCAAGCGTCTTAATAGAGCATTTAAGGTTCAATTCGTCGTGGAGATAGGTAAAGCTAAGGACTTAGTAATCCCACGAAGTAGACGCGTATTTAATTACCTCGTCGAATTATTAATCTATTAGAAGAGAGGGCCTCCTAGTTCGTGTTATACGTGAGCGCTCGGGGACGTCATATTATAATATCCTCTTAACTATTGACTATATAAGCCTATATCGCGTTATAAGCAGCTTAACTAGTATCTTAGCAAAGCCGTAAAGCTAGCATATCGCCTCCTTATATTTAGTAGGGATTTCATCTCCTAGTTAGTGGATAAAGACGAAAGGGGGGGTTGCGGGAGGCATGGAAGTGAAGCTTGGTAGGGAAAATCACTCGCTAAAAACACAGACTTATGTCGGCAGGCTCGTAAGCGAGGTGCGCTGTGCCTAAATAGGCAGTTTCTACTCTCCTTAGCGGTGGAATCCCGATCATCAGACCTTCTTTCCCACCATCGAAGAAGTGCCAGTCACAAGCAAGATTCAGCATTATTTGTAAAAGGAAGGAGGGTTCCGGGTAGAGGCACCTCGAGTCGACTTGCATTTGCTAGCCATAGAAAGCATTTGGAACTGCTTATTAGGGACGTGCTGCGACTGCCGATCCTATCACAGGCGACCAATGCCGAGATCATGAGTGCCTTGCAGATCGTGATTCGGGAAGAGATAAGCTTAAAGGGTGGGTTCGGCGCTTCGAGAGTGCCAGGAGTGGGGTGTACTTCATCCCCATGTGATGATCAGTAGGTTGTCATACTCAGTCTGCTCTGGCTCTCGCAACGAGTTCTGCATAAAGACGCCCTATCAAGAACATGAGCTAACAATAACAGAGAATGGCTCCGAGTATCAAGTTTTCGTTGACCTAGAACGGAACTTGGGCCATAGTTTAGACTGGGTCCATGGCGGCCTCTGTGGACCCCGGGCCATACTTTTGTGATTCGTGCTACCGTTTTAAGCAAAACCTCCGCAACTAGCGCCGTACCAACCTTGCTCTTCTCACTCCTATAGGCAGGTCGATTTGAGATAGCGAGCAATTTTTGTACTACAGTTACCTTGCTTTCGCGACCGCCTTGTGCTCACTTGTGATAAAGTGCTTGCGCGCGCTACTTTTAACTTCGATTGCCCTGATCACTCTCTGGGTTTGTAACTTTGTTCGATCTGAACTTTACCAACTTATTACTCGCTCAACTTAAATCATGTTTCTCACACGATTCTGTGCCTTTCTTGCTCTCTCGTCCTCGGCAGTTGCATTTCCTGCTGTTGGAAAACATGTTCTAACGGTCTCTGAGGATAGAGAATTTACCAATAGCGTCCGAGAGAAGCTGGCACGACCTCCTCAAGGCTGGACTAGAGATGAAAGCTTCACGCTCGACAAGGACACGTCTACTTTGAGTTTGAGAATCCATCTCCCCCATCAAGATATGGACAAGTTTCATGAATTGGCTATGAATGTATGACAGCCATCAAATCATCTGCGAACTCTTGTGGAACCTGACCAATTCTAGATTGCAACACCAGGAAATCCCTTGTATGGAGGTCACCTTAGTCAAGCAGTGATCAACAACATCATTGCACCCAAAGAGGAGTCTAGAGATCTTGTAATGCAGTGGCTGAATAGCGAGGGACTAGGAGAATACTCCTTTATATCACCACGGCAGGATTCTGTCATTGTGCAAGCCAGCATCAACCAGATTGAGAAGCTCCTCAATGCTGAGTATAGTCCTTACGGTATGTGGAAGCCCCCTTGCCGGAAGGCTCAACCTTCCATATCTTGGATTGTAGACCAATTTCTAATAATCAAACAGTTCGAACAGAAACCGGCCAGTTAGTTGTACGAACTCTTGAGTACAGTATTCCAGATGTCCTTCGGGGTCACGTGGACATGGTTCAGCCAACAACATTCTTTGGAATGCGCTCTTTCAGATCTACAGTATCAGACTTTCGTCCTATTGAGAGCCTTCTGACCGCAGAAGCCACTGCAAGCTGCAACTCTTACGTTACTCCCGCCTGCCTTGCCAGTCTCTACAAATTCTCCTCTGCCACCGCATACACTAATGGAATAATGGGCATTGCCGGGTTCCTGGAAGAATACGCCGTTCAATCTGATCTCAAATTGTTTATGAATAAATACGCAACAGAAGGCAACAAAGGCGAAACTTTCAGCTGTGTGTCTGTGAACGGCGGAAGCTGCTCTTCCACAGACCCTGGCACGGAAGCAAATCTGGATGTCCAGTACGCTCGCGCCATTACTGAGTCTATCCCGAATGTTTTCTACAGCACCGGAGGAAGTCCACCTTGGCTGGGATCAGGAACCAATACTAACGAGCCTTACCTCGACTTCTTGGACTACCTCCTTGACCTTCCAGCTGCGTCGCTGCCAAACACGATATCAATCTCTTATGGCGACGACGAATCCACAGTACCACTTGACTACGCAACCAACGTTTGCAACCTCTTCTCGCAACTCGGAGCGCGCGGCGTCTCAGTCCTCGTCGCATCCGGAGATTCTGGAGTAGGATCCGACTGCAGCGCAAACGGCTCCCCCTTCTTCACAACCTCTTTCCCAGCCGGCTGTCCATGGGTAACCACTGTTGGAGGAACAACAGGAACATCCACCGAAGAAGGATGGTCAGATGGCGGCGGCGGATTCTCCGAGGTATTTGGTCGACCAGCATACCAAAATGCAACTGTCAACAACTGGCTTGTGACAGACACCACGCACTCTGGTGTCTCGGAATACTTCAATCATTCAGGTCGTGCATATCCAGATGTCTCGGCTCAGGCTACTGATTTTATCATTTATGTGGGGGGAAGTGCTGGAGCGGTTGATGGGACCAGCTGCGCAACTCCGACGTTCGCAAGTATTATTCAGCTGCTCAATAGTGATCGCCTTTCGAACGGGCAGCCTGGGCTGGGTTTCTTGAATCCGTGGTTGTATGGTAATGCAACGAGTGGACTGAAAGATATTACTAGTGGGGGGAACTCGGGATGCGATGGTAGTATCGATGGTGCAGGCTTTTCTGCGGTAGCGGTAAGTCTTCCCTTGATGTTTGAACTCAACAACTTATATTGAAAATTTAGGGATGGGATCCTGCTACAGGTCTTGGAACACCATTGTACACATCTTTGTTGGCGATATCGAGAGCAACCTGATCCTTGGAGCTTCATAAGAAACTAGCAAACGAGAAAGGGGAGGGCACCAGACCACCTGAACTATCAGCAAACATTTTCAGACTCAGAGTTCGGTCGTATATATACAATAGGTCAAAAGTGTGAAAAAATGATCAGACTTTGGCGTGCTTCTGGTTTAGAACACGATTTGACTTCAGAGCTAGGTATGTTGTGGGGCCAGATTTGGGGGTAGCGGGGGTGTGCGGGGTAAAACTCCTCCCCGATGCAACCCTGCTTCTCCAACTCACGATCATGCAATAAGAATATTTCTTGCTAGTAACTTAAACTTTTTGATTCATTAATCTATAAATACAAAGAATAAGTAAAATCTCATTCTTTGTTGTCTACCGCTCCAGCTTCACATAATTTTGTTTCTCAGTCCACGCGTCCGTTAACAAGATCCTCACCTAGGGGTATTTCCATCAGACATCATCCTAAACATCTACATAACATCATCATCATCCTGAGCCGCCAACAACCATGGCGAACTCGACACCCTGGGCTATCATCTCTGGAGCTGGACCATCGGGTCTTCTGCTAGCGCTTATGCTTGGGCAGAAAGGAGTGCATGTCCATCTCTTAGAAAAAGGGATCGAGATTGACCTCCGACCACGAGCGACTCACTATGCACCTTCGGCGGTGCACGAACTTCAACGAGCTGGTATCGCTGACGAAGCTCGAGCTCGGGGCTTTACTCCAAAGGAAATCTGTTGGCGGAAACTGGATGGCACTTATCTCGCGGGCATTGATCAAAGACTGTTGAGTACCCAAGAATCTGAAAGGATGATCTGCCTGCCCCTTGACAAGCTCGGAACTCTACTTCTGGAGAGAATCAAGGAACAAACCACAGTTTCTCTGAAATATCGCCATAAGATCATAGATGTGGGACAGAACGCGGAGGTGGCCTGGGTAGACGTTGAGACACCGGAAGGAAAGAAGCGTCTCGAGGCAAACTATGTCATCGGTTGCGATGGTGCAAGCAGCCAAATCAGGAGGTCGTTGTTCTCTGAATTTCCTGGAAAGACTTGGGAGCAGCAAATCGTTGCGACAAACGTAAGTACTCATATTCAACCTTCCTTATTCTCGACGCCAACATTGTGGCATCAGGTATACTACCCTTTCGAAAAATGGGACTATTTAGATGCAAACTTCTTTATTCACCCTGAGCATTGGCATATGGTCGCTCGAATCTCCACGGACGGAATGTGGCGCGTGTCATATGGAGAAATCCCAGGGCTGTCTGATGAAGAGCTCATCGCAAGACAACCAATGAAATTCCAGGAGATGTTCCCAGGACACCCTACCGCAGACTCCGGAGAATATCGACTGACAAACATCAGTCCGTACAAGGTTCATCAGAGACTGGCTGAGCGGATGAGAGTTGGTCGTATCCTGCTGGCTGCTGATGCAGCACACCGTAAGTATCCCATGACATGCAAGTGCGCAAAGCTGACGATTGGCCTACAATACAGTATGCAACCCCTTTGGTGGTATGGGTCTCACCGGCGGTATCGTGGACATTGGCGGTCTCTACGACTGCCTGATTGGGATATATGAGGGCAAGGCAGATGATAGCATTCTCGACAAATACGATGAAGTCCGTCGCCGTATTTATGAAGAAGTCATAAATCCCGTCTCCAGCGGCAACATTGTTCGCCTTTTCGGACAAGATCCAGATAAGGCTCTTGAGAATGATGATTTCCTCAAGTTGTTGGTTGCTGCAGAGAAGGATGAAAAGGCTTTACAGGTACTGCAGGATGGGATGTCTGGGATCATGCATGACTTCACTCAGTACTACAACAGACCTAACAAGACACCGGAAAAGTCTCAAGCGGAGGTCACGGCGAATGAACAGCAGGCAGCAGTGGTGGTATGATATATGAGGAATATGCTCATTTTTCTGTAAGTTCGTAAATTTAGGATCATTATTTTTGATTTCTCACACGTTGTATACTGCAAGGTATTCATTCTGCGGGTACAAAGTTCGCCCCTTTTGGCCTCAGTGATAAACGAAGCTTGATGAGTTCTGGATTCTCGTACTGTGCCATTTAAAGAGGTTCCATGTTAATATTCCACTGCTTCATCCGACTTGCAAGCTGTGCTTCCTTGCCCTCCAAAGCCTTGTACATGGCAAGGCCTGCCTCCTTCTTCGCAGGTTGCTAACTTTTCTATCTACTGATCTATTCCCTGTGCCTTCAGAACTTCATCTAGCTTCCAGATACCCAAAGGACGGAGGAGGATCTGGATATTTTAGTAAAGAGGAGGCGGGAGTTTGAGGGTAATAGTTTAGAAGTTTAATATTAGTAGTACTTGACAGTCGACCCTGGCAGCCTAGCAGCCACAGTGGTCTGCTCCTGACTTCGCAGCCCGGCCGGACCGAACACTCTCAGACATTTCGCCCTTTGGGTCGAGATTGATTCCAAAGGCAATTGCTATAGTTAATTTGCTGATTTGGGAATATCATCTCGGATGGCGTTCATCGAATGTCAGCCTCGACAAGGATAAGTGCCGTTTAATTTTTAAGCTTTAGGTGGTTCTCATCCCCGCGATGTAGAATCATCTCCGATATCATGCCAGATCGTGGAGGGACCGAGGCGCCCAATGTCGTGGGATTGCAGCTGAAAGATGCCTGAAATTCAGACCAGCCGTTTGCGCTCTCTTTCCTTCTCTACTTTTACTGTTACTTTACAGTATCTCCGCAAGTTACCCCGTCATTCCGTAGCAACGCTTCGCGAAGCCAGTCACTATGAGCTTTTCAACTCACTCCCTCACCGCTAGTCGTCGAATGTCAGCCCTAAAGCCAGGGGCCGTTGAAGATTTCTCATTCCCCTACCGAACCGTATGATCTTCAGCCCTAAATCCGGGGGCCGTTGAACAATTCTTGTTCCCCGCCGAATCGTATGATCTTCAGTCTTCAGCCCTATGAGATCCTCCAAAAGATTTATGCGGTGTCCAGATTCGGTTAAGCTTCCGACCCCACTCACTTGAGGGCGCTGAACGTTTTTAACCGACATCTCGTGGCATTGCCCCAGTGTTTGATTAAGGTTCTCAACCCTCAGGGGGTCAGCTATGAGAACGTCGCCGACCATCCCCCAATGTCTCTACAGTGACTTACGCGGCCTATGGCTTCCAGTCAAGTGCGGCTGAGAGGTACAGCCCGCTTGTCACTACAATGGCAGATATTAACATCTGGAAAAGACTCAATACACTACAGACATCGATAGAATGAGGTCTACTTTGCTCGTCGCTAGTTTCATAGATAGTCGGGTGCGGATCAGGAGTTTTCCTGAGAAGACTGCTAGCCAAATGCACATAGCTCGGCTAAGGAGATAAGTCGATCGTCTGGCTTGTATTTGGTAGCTATACAAACAGTGTCGTAACTGCTGCCATATTATTACTGGACCGAGTTGCGAGATGAGAGTACCCCTGGGTATCAGGAGACTGTCTTTGATTGACGCATAAAATTGGCTGCGGTAATGAAGCTTCTCCACTCGACCTCAGCCCTAGAGCACAGGCTCAGCTCGATTCTGGCCCCAACACGGGGACACTTTATTCGTTCCACTGGCCCTGGAGCAAGCGCAGCGCCGCAGCCTGTCAGGCGCTACGCACACAACCCGGCCTGCCAGAATATCAATGGGCGCATTTGTGGATTCTCTTAATCACTTATGGAAAGCCCACTGCAAGAGAAGACAACAAGGGGAGAACGGACCCCATCTTGGGTAAGTATATATGGCTCAGACCTGCTGCTGGTAATTCTATCATCTTCCCAAAGCAGGCACCTCAGCACCATACATCCTCGCCAACATCCTCATTCTCCGATTCTTGATTCTTCTTCGATCATGCTCTCAAAATGAGATCTTCTACTCTCTCTATCCTATACAGTCTATCTGTCACTGTCTCTGCTTGGTCATTAACGCCACCGATCTTCTAGACCGTCGAGAAGACTCATCCGAACATGTCCTTCTCTGTAACTGTTTGTGTCGGGGCTTAGGGTGGTCAGACGTTGCATACGTGAGTCTGCTCTCCTCTAAATCTGATACACATCCTCTAAAACCTTGCAGTACCCTGGTACTTTATCTGGCAGCCCGGAAACCTCGGTCGTCTCCTCCACCGATAGCCAAGGCACAACCATCTGGGAGGGCGACCAGCAATCCGTCACCTTCCCTGACGGCAACGTCTTTACCTGGTACATCCCAGGTTCAGTACCCGTTGGCACTTAGGCCGGCACAGCAAACGCAAATCAAGGCTCATTCTACTGCTACGACGAATGGAACGAGTTCTCCTATGCTACCGCTGCTGGCTCTACATGCACTGTCGTTTACGACTGCAACCACAACCCCCCGGAGACCACAGTCCCAGGAGACTTCACCCAAATCTACTATAACCTAGACGCAAACTACGTCACCTTTCCCCCAGCTTTTACCACGAGCGCCCACGACATCTTTAACAACGTCTTTTCCCAATTCGACAACAAGGTTGGCATGACCGTCAACGATGCCACTATCGACCTCGGTAATGACGTTTCTATTGTATTTTCCGGTAACGGTGACATCGCCGGCACGACCCTCATGGGCCTGTCCACGATCCTTCTAGATGTAGTGAGTCAGCAGAGCGGACTGACCAAATCGTGGACCGAGACCCAGGATACGGGGAACTGCCTGGCCTACTGCGAGGCCAGACCAACCATATGCTGCAAACTAGAAACCGTGACCGTGGATTACTGGGAGATGGCCGAGTCTGTTACTGTGTATGCGGAGAACTCTGCTACTAAATCAGATCAGGGGCAGTTGTGTAAGTCTCCTTTCCCTTTACTCTCCCCAGTCCCTCGAATCTTCTTTCTCCATTTTCGGGGAAAGAGAAGGATTTGAGAATTTATTTGAAGACATTCAATTGACTGACCTTCTAGCATATGTCATCACCTATACCCCACCAGCTCAAGATTGCTCCTTGCTCAATATTCTTGCTTCTGCTCTCGGCGTAGCGAGCCTGATTCCGAATGTGGGGCCTATCCTTGGCGCATTGGGATCAGGTCTAGGCATTGTAGAATCGCTGGGTGGATGTTAAGCTACTCGTTTGTCTCTTAGATAAGGTGATATAGTGTGGTATAGCACGAAGGTCCATTTCTTCATTCTCCTCTCCTTCTTTTTCCCCTTCTTCTCCTTCTATTCAAGTAGTGGAGCTTTTAGGGCCGAAAATTAGATGCCTAAGGTAATATAAGCATAGATTTTTCGTGCTTAAAACTTAATGATATCTAATCACACTTTCGATGCCCGCCTCAATAAGGGGTCGCCCTCTCTGCCGACCATCAATAGACTAGAGAGACGCAAGGTGATTACTCAGTAATGGCGTGCCGCCCCGAAACACCTGATTTGCTTAGAATATCGGCTAACAGGCCATTTGGAATAGAGACCTGGTAAACTCGTCATCGGTTACACGAAATATCAGGAAAGGCCCTAGCAGCTGGTGGGAAACCTGCAAGTGGTAAGGGGATGGCAATATCTCGGGAGTGCTGATTCATCATTTTCACTGAGATCAGGCCAAGAGGTTTAGGTATAAAGTCCGGCAATATCGTTGGTATGGAGTCGTATCGGAAATCATTAAGTTAGCAAAAGCCAAGTTTAGCATCAGCTTAACGCAAACATTAAGGCATCGCCGACAACATTCTTACGACCACTGTCTGCTATTATTTAGTATTGCAAAAGCCAACATTTCTGAGAAATCTCCATCGACCCACCACCAACATCTCAAAATGCAGCAAGCAGTTTTTGTCACAGATATTGGGAAGCCACTAACTCTGGGCACCCGAGCAATCCCCGAGCCAAAAGAAGGCGAGGTTCAGATCAAAGTGCTCTCAACTTTGCGTTTGTTCCCTCTTTCTTCATCTTTTTCAAGTAATGACTAATTTAACAAAACCCCTAAGTTGCACCTCACGACACCTACGGGCTTGACCTCGGCCTCTTCATCGGAGAGCGTCTCCCCTTCATTCTAGGAACCAATATTGCAGGCACTATTACCTCCGCTCCTCCAACCTCTCCATTCAACAATGGGGATCTCGTCTTCGGACTTGGCGACCCGCTTCATCCAACACCAGATATGTCCGGCCTGCAGCAATATGCTTTACTGAATGCCGAATCGTCTGCGAAGATCCCCGAAGGCTTCACGCCCGATGAGATGGTCACGTTTCCTGTCAATGCCACCACGAGCTTCGCTGCACTGTTTGATATGAAAGGCTTCGGGTTTCCTGCTCCACTACCATTCCCACAGCCAACAGAAAGCAAGGAACTGCAAGGCTTCAACGCAAAGAAGACGACAATCTTGGTGATAGGTGGTGGTTCAGCAGTTGGTAAGCTAGCGATTCAGCTGGCGAAGCTTGCTGGGATTGGAAATATTATCACTATCGCCTCTTCATCTCGAACCGAAGAGTTGAAACAACTTGGAGCTTCGCACATTGTTGACCGTCATGCTACACCTGAAGCAATCCAGGCAGAGATCAGAGAAATTGTGCGTGGCGAAGGGTTGAGATATATCTACGATTGCGTGTCTTGGGACCACGAATTTTCAATTTCTCTGCTCGCCGAGAAAGGAGAAGGTGTACTGTTGACGCTCCATCCAGCTGAGAAGGCACAAGAGGTGGCAAAGAAGTTAAGACCAGAAGCTAGAGTGCAGTTCATTTTAGGAACTGCGGCTTTTATACAGCCGCACGCGAAAGCGTTCTGGGATGCGTTGCCCACTTGGGTGAAAGAAGGAAACTTGAACGTGGGGAAGGTTAGGGTCGTAGAAGGCCTCGATTTGAAGGCGATTGAGGAGGCTTTGGCAGGTTTTAGAGATGGAAGCGCTGTTGTGCCTGGGGCTGTCCATCCTAACTGCGCATGAAAAAATTGGAAACAAACCATTGTTTGATATCGTGAACAAATTGTTAAACATTCTAGCCGAAACAAATCGAGATTTAATTGACATTGAATGATTATGTGCAGAATGATCTGCAACCACCGACTGCCATCTAGTTTCCATCTCATTTTGACACTGGAGACAAAAGGAGAAAAGCGATCCCGATCCCTGTCAACGCCACGAAACCTTTCCCAAACCAGGATTCCTCTACCAGATACGGCTAGTCCGGTGTAAACGCCATGTCAACTCTCTTTAGTATATCTTATAGTTATCGAGGAATTCCTCGATAAGTAGAGGATTTGTGGTATTCCTTAGCGTTCCCCCTAACCCCCTTTCTTAAGGCGACTAATTTTATGATTTTTATTATGAAGTTCGGCTTTCTTTATCGGCTACGTTTAACCCCTTAGCGGGCGCACGTACCCACATGTAAGTGCACGGTCTAAAGCTACTAGCTAGTACTTTACCTTAGAGTATATCCTTAAATTCTAAGGGTCACGTGAATTAGTCTCTCTCTCTCTCTTAGCGCATCCCCCCTACCCCTAATATCGCGCGCGCACGTATATACGTAAGACTAGAACGCCCGCCCCCCCGCGAGTCGCGATTACTTAAAAGTATATTCTCAAAAGGCTAAAGGCGAGGCCTGGAGTTAGCTCTTCGGGCTAACTCCAGGCCGAGCCCCTAGAACGTCCAAACGATCCCCTAGAACGCCCACGATCCCCTATAACGCCCCTAATCCCTAGAACGCCGCCTTCACTTAAAACTGTCCCTAGAACGTCCAGGTCGACTCATAAACCTAGTTTGCACAGAATTTAATCCACTAACATTGAGCCAGGCCACCGTAGTCTGGGTTATCGGAATCAAAGAAGAAGCGACCGGAACAACGCGTAACTCCACCGCAACTACCTTCGTTGTAGCACAAATATTAAGATCCACCAGCATCACAGTATATGCCGCTAAGTACGCAAGTTCCACACTAAGATTAGAAGGTTAGCGGAAGTATGGGGCATGACCTAACGGGCAACTTACGTGTATGTCATCAGCTGCACGAGGCTCGACAGGTACTAAGGCGTCGGCAGTAGGAGCAGTTACAACGAAGACATTTTCAAGTGCTACTACAAAGGTAACAGACATGGAGGTGGCGAATTTCATGATGGGCATATGTTAGAAAATGCCTAAGAAAGATCTTGTCAGACGAGCTGGCTGGTATTGTGTCTGAGTACTCGATGAGACACCTTCCTTGGGGGGGAAATCATCTTTTTAAACTTTTCTGCACATGATGAATCTTTCGTTCCTCCAACATTACTACCACTCTCGAAGACGTAAGGATTTACTAAGCAAGTTAGCTGCGATAATTATCACCATTAGGGTGATATCATGCATTGAATCTGTATGCTAGCTAGAAAGATGTTTCAAGATTCGGAACCAAATTATGAAGTGCTTTTTGATTACATTCAATGTTTGGCTCCGTTGGGCCTTCTATACTTGACGTAAGCTTATGTCTATCTACGTTAATAACAGGATCCATGGTTGTAGGATCGTACATGAGTTCAATCTACCTAACTTTTATGGAGTAAAAGTCCCGCCTTGCTCTCCAGATGCCGCAATTGTCGAAAAGGAATCTAACCAGGTAACACAAATGATGAATGCTATAAGTAAGTAAATGACTGAGCCACTTACACAGACTTTAGTTTCTGACGGGGCGAAGAAGGCGGGGTTGGAGCAGGAACCACACCACTCCAATGGCATAGCTCGAGGGCAGTCCGAAACCCAGCTTTGTCGTAGCAAATCAAATCACCTTTTGGATATTGCAACACAGAGAGCATTAATCGTGCAATTTCTCGCCTCCACATCACTTGAAGTCTAAAGTTAGAACTATGTGTGCTGCTCAGCTCAGGATCCTACGATGCAGATCGTCCCTGTACGCCCCCGTCACAGGAATTCTCCGTCGGCACTCGTCTTAACCAATAATTTGCAGGAGCGTCACTGGTGCCAAAACGTTGATCTGAATGTAACATGATCGTGATCGCTACTGGCTCAACCCTAAAGGCCGAACGCTCAGCCCCAGTCGGAGCTGGTGCAGGCTGAAGGCAAGCCACCGGCTAATCTCGCACGTGGCACTCGTCTTTGTCTCACTCCGCCTCAATTCATTGCCGACGCCTCATCTAACATCAACCAAAGGGATCGATTTAACAAAATTCCCTCTATTCGACTATCCGAAAGCTTGCAGAAATCAGCAGTTGCCCTGAGAGTATAGAGATGTGGATGGAGGATCTTGCATTGGAACCCGAAATGTTTAATTATGTTTACAGGTAGTAGTGACCTATGTGGAGCGCTCCAACGGCATTCACCCACTGATGACCGAATTCCTTCCCGATATCCCCTATTCACGGTCTCTTCGTAGTGAAAATATCAAGATGCATGTGTAGCGCCAAGTGGGCTCACATGGCGGATTCATGGGAAATTTCTAAATCTCTCCTTTCCCTTCAATCCTTGTCGTATGTACTGCACGAGCCCAAGTCTGTCTTCAGTTACTGGTCAAAGCATCAGACCCTTAATTTATGAACTTCCCTTGTACAGCTGCACATGGCAATAAGAAGATATTTCAATCAGCTCAAATCATAAATCGTATTGGACTTTTGGCTCGGATCTGGCTTTCAGGGAGGGGTTCTGTACTCCAAGTTTTAATTTGGTGGCTGTTTTCACCTAAGCAAACCTCGTACGGTAGCCTCACTTTCGTCTCTTGCTTAGGTGCCAGATCTCACGGAAAAATATATAAGATGGCCTGCTTGCTCTAGAGAAGAATCGTTATAGAAGATCCATCAGCTCTCAATTCCATCTATCAACTCTCTACCCCATCAATTATCTCTACGATCAAAGTCTGTCCAACATGAGTGGCTCTAGTCTCATTTGGGCTACCTACGCCGCCGGAATTGCAACTTTAGGAGGTATCTCTAGTTCGACTCTAGGCAAAAACCAGCGATTTTCAATCGCACTGCAAAATGACTTTGCAATTCCAGTCGTCCCGTAAGTTTTTCAACCTCAGTATAAATACAGACTGAAACTTACTTAATCAAGCTATGTCAACCAGCTCTACCAGGTATGTGCCCTCTTGATTGGGCCGTTCTTGAAGTCTAACTTATTTTAATAGAATTTTGAAGTGTATCGATTTGCTTCAGTGGTTCCTGAAGCAAACATTGCCGTACTCACTCCCACCGGCCAGACCTATGACCAAGCCTACGCCTTGTATCTGGACAATATAGCTTTCCAGGCACCGAACGATCCAAAAATCGAGGCGGAGCTCAACGCCACTGCAGCCCAACTGACCACACTACGTTCCACAATTGACAACCTGCTTTCAACAGCCGAAAATGACTACTTGAACTTTGTTATTAATGGTCAAGGTAAGCTGATGTTTGACCTTGATGGTATTTTCTTTGAAGACCCGAGAGATATCAGAATGTCTTCGGAGCTTGTTTCGAGCGCGACTGCATCTTTCGCCTGCAAGTTCTGTGCTAAAGTATAGACACTAGATCCTTTAACTGGAGATTCCATGTCCTTTGCTCAATACGCTGCTGTAAGTTTGTCGCTCTCATCCATATCCTGAAGCTAAACGAAATTTCTGTAGGTTTTTTACCCTGATTTACAAGATGGTAAGTTCATAAATTCTTGATTTACCTTATGACTAAGCTGACGTTTACGAAACGCAGATATCAATGAGATCGCCAAGATTGAAGCAGACCGAGAGGAGCTTATCAACGAAAGCATTGGAGTTGCTGAACTTGCACTCGTGAACAATTGGCGCAATGCTCTCAATCAAGGAGAAAGTACGAACGTTAGCTATCCGAGTAAGTCTCCCAAATTATGAAGCAATAAATTAGAAGTTCTGACAGAATACTCCAGACTACAATATGGGTGTCCTGCAAGCTAGCAGCGAGGTTGTTATTGGGGTCTCCGGTGGCACAATTACAGCAAATGGCAAGCCAACATCTTACGATGCAGGGTTCTCAATTGGAGGTGACTTCAACACGGTCGCCGGGCACTGGATTGAAACCTTTCCTAGCTCGTACCCTGCTAGTTCCACGGCGTATGACTCTGGCAAGAGCACTTACTCTATCCAGAACTTCACGACTGAACAGAGTAACTGGAGTGATTTCGGGTACTCAACCGCTACAGCATCAACTGGGTCTAATGGTTGGATCTTCTGGTCTACCCAGTCAACCGAAACGGCCACCGCTACGATTACACAGGTCAGCATCAGTGAGAAGGACTTCGGGTCTGGTTTTACTGTCTCTGCATGGGGTGTTGGGACATTCCCAGTGCAATACGGCTCGTGGTGTACGTTTGCAAGTAAATTGCACGCGACTCGTGGTAGCTGACTCTTTCTTAGATTTAGGCAACCCAACGATCAACTGGCCAAATCTCGTAACGGGCGCGACACCCAGCATCACTGAAAACGTGAAACAGCAAATCGAATCTGTTGTGATTGGATATGGCGTTGAAATTGAATTCACTCTCACTGATACAGCATACACTGCCTTCACTGGTGCCATTAGCTCTGCAAAATCAGCCGGTGGAAGCATCTCAGTCTTCGGCTCGCTCTATGGTAAAAGTGGTAAGTCGCCGTCTTTCCTTTCCCCATTCGAATTCTTTTTTAGTTGCTAAATGGACAACTAGGCTCCTCGTCCACGTCTACCTACAATCCGTGGAGCAACATCCAAACCATTGGTAGCAGCAACACTGTCATCTTGCGCGCTCAGAATGCCAAAGTGCCTCAAGTTCTTGGGACCATCATTACTACTCTCCCATAGTTTGACTTTCTTGACTGAACTCAGCATGTATGAGAGGCTTGGAGAACTACTTATTGGAAAGCAGGTGTGGAGTTGTCTTTAGTAGCCAGGGATCTATTTCTTGTTTTACTTTCCTTTCTCCGCTTCTTCTTATTCTTTTAAGCTCTAAATATAACCATTCTATTCTCAAAACCTAACTGTTAGCCGCTTGTTCTGCACTAATAATCTTTTGCCTAAATTTTGCAAGTCTTTCCTAAAATCTCGCACTCGATTTCACATAATAGCTTTGGGAACACTAAAATTTGCACTAAAACCTTATTTCCATTCCACCTCCTTTCCCTCCACTAACTTTAATATAACTAAGGTAGAGGTTAACAGTTTTCGGTTAAGTAGTCTCGAGATTACTATAAGAGCAATCCGCGCAATAATGGTTTGAACAGATCTACCAACACGTCGCAAGTGCCTTGTTCTGGGCATTTGTCGAATAATGTCACCCTGAATCCAAATTGCCGATTGCATAAACCATTACCACTCGTTGCGTTGTATAGACTAGTGGGACAAGCATAAATGAGCTCATCAAAAATTTTAAGTGGCCCGCGGCGCGTCACTTTGTCCTATCTCTACCGGCTCAGCATACACCCTCCCATCCGGCATGCGCGAGATTCCTGGTCGTGGAAGATTCGCATCTGCTTCGTAGACATTGGCCTGCGAGCCTGGCATCTCACTATAGTCCCACCCACCGGGTTCGGCGTCGGTTTGTCCTGGTGATGAGGAGGGAGCAGAACCTGGCATCTGTTGCCATGGTTGGCCAGGCTGCGATGCTTGATAGTTCTGCTGATATGGCTGCTGGGCTCCGGATGGGATGTATGGTGCCCAAGGTGCGTAGTTACTGTGCGGCAGCTCAGGCGGACTGGGGCCGGTCGATGGTGTCAGTCCTGTAGAGGGCAAACTCGGATGCTGGCTCATGCCTCCCGAGTTGTAACTCGTGATCGGTGTCGAACCGGTACCTGCTGAAGCACTCGCAATTGCTGTGCTTAATGCATTCGGCAGCTTTTCTCTTCTGAGTCTCTTCCGCAGGGAGTAGACCCACGCCAACAGAACCAAAACTAGTAATCCACCCGCTCCAGCGCCAACGCCAGCACCGATCTTTACGCCAACTTGTGCTTTATGCGGCGTGTGAGGCAGGGAAAGAGCGAAGACTTGGTTAGTAATTACTACGACTGATATCGTGGGTGTGGAGCCGGTGGAAGCAGTGGCGGCGATTTGTGCAGTGATGGAGGAGATGGCTGCACTGGCGGCGTTGGTATTGAGCGCAGCGGAGAGAGCAGTGTAACAAGGGGTTTGGCTGATTATGGCTTGAGAGTACAGAGTAAAGCCGCTGTATTTCGTCAGTCTGCACGTTTCAATATCACAATGATTGCTGCATACACTGGACAGCACACAGAGCCCAGATCGTCGTAATCGGAAGGACAGACCGTGATCGGGTCTGCCGAAAGCGCCGATACCACACCGGTGCCTGCGTAGACTGGTACATTGACTGTGCTCGTCGTCGTTGTGGGCGGTGTTGTTGAAGGAACGTTCGGAGATGTGCTCAGAGACGGACAACAGTCTGGTCGATCATCGGCACAACCAATGATGGGCACTTCTAGAATTCCGCCGTCACTCATCACTAGCGCTGTGTATATGGGAATTGTACATGTTCCAACTAGAAGTGGTTGACCAGTGTATGGGGTCGTGGGGAAGACGATGCTCGTTGATGTAGGACTTGAGATGCTTTCAATTCCAGTTGGATTTGTTGAGGTACTTGGGGTTGACACTGGAGGTATGATTATGCTCGTGAAACTAGATGTTTTGGACTGAGTGGTGGTAACAACTTGAATAGGTGTGATTGAGCTTGACCTGATACTCGTGCTAGGACTCGGGCTAGGACTCGGGCTAGGACTTGGGCTGAGACTTGAGCTGGAGCTTGGGCTTAGTGTGCTGAGGGTTTGCGGTGCAGAAGTTGTCACCATAGTAGGAGGTGGAGGTGAAGAAGTTTTAGGAGAAATTTCCACTAGAGTAGAAGTTGTTGTGATCGGAATAGTACTTGGAACTGCTGCTGAGACTTCGCAACCAGACGTAGTTCCCCATGCTGTACCATCTATACAACTCATGCATGCTGGATAAGAATGCGCAGGATTGCAAAGTAGAGTTGTTGCGACAGATCCTTCCGTAATCACTATTTGTGCACAACACAGAGGTAGGAAGGCGACCAATAAGACCACTAAATACATGCGAGGAGCCATTGAATCATGGGCTGTGAAGCTTCATGTAACGTATTCAAAAGTTGCGTAGATTGAAGAGGGGAAAAGAAGATGGTTTCTCAAATCAAAGCCTTATTACGTGACAGTTGATAGCCCATGCAGGCTTCGAACCATGTGATGAGTTGTGGCGCCTTGAATTTCGACTGCATATCGCCCGACTTATGCATTGGCTGGATCACTGTCCAATGAAAATGGTTGCAATTGGATTACTGGCGATTGTGGCTTTGCGCACGTGTTATTTTACGAAAGTGGCACTCTGAGCCCCTGCTTTCTTATTCTGATTTCGGAAACATGAATAAGAGGGGGCCACGATTGATTGTTTACCACGAAAGTCAGACTCTAATCCAGCATTTCATGATTAGTTGGGACATCCGCTTTACGATCACATCTTTCCTATTAGATTAAACTGGCCCAAATATAAAGTAGATACAAACGGACCGATCTATTGGAATACGTTGGACCAGCGGGGCAATAAATAAAATCCTAGGACCACGTAAAGAGAGGAAGAAGGGGCCTCCTAAAGGGTATATACTATTCGAACGTAGGCATAAGTGAAGCATGTATTGGTTGTTCTTCTCCTTAAGGGAGGAATAGGCTCTAAATACATGGCGGAGAAGGCTAGAAGAGGGGAAGACACGTGATCCGCGAACGTTCTAGATATCCCACTGTGGTATTATAATACAAGAATTAGCTTTTAAGGAAAGAAAGAAAGAAAAAGAGTAAGAATATTAATCCCTCTGCTACCATCTCCCAGCTCGATGCTTATAGCATTAGCCAAGCTTGCTCGCCACTCTGTCCCCTCTATGAAGGAGCAATACTAGTCTGACTCTCAAAAGGCGAGGAGGAAGTTATCACGAATCTGCGTGATCTCGGAGATAAGATCATTAATTTCCGGAGCGAGCTCGGGAGATCCAGTCAACGTGCCAACGAGTTGAGTGTAGAAAGCCAGGAAGGGGTCGGTGAAAGAATCGACTACATTGATCCAAATTTGGATGAAAGGCTTGAATAAATCCACGAGGCCTATTTGACGTTAGGGAAACTACTATGTAGATAACTAGTTAACTAGCATTTCTCTGGCTCACCTGGAAAGAAAGTGTTAACAACAGCGTCCACAACCATTTCTACCTCTGAAAGAATACCGCGGTAGATATCGAGGACGTTAACAAGTGTCTGGATCTCTTCAATGGTGAAGTTGAAAACTGGATTTTCTAGCAGCGGTGCCACGCTCGTTGTCATTTCTGTGAGGCTTCCTTCGATTCCTTGAAGGCTGGCGAAAGTGACCGAGAGCGAGGGGACCCCGTTATTTGCGGCGGCACTAGAGTCTGCAAGAAGAAAGGTCAACATCACGTGCAGTAGCACTGGGTCGGAGAAGTTGTACTCAAAGCGGACGCATTGTCGGACACGCTGGCTGACATCTGGGTAAAGGAATTCTGGATCGACGTAACGAAGTCATCACGTTTCGCTGAAACGGATGTCCTGGCTGGTGCAGCAACAATGTGAGTTCCAAAGCTGAAAGCAGCGATGATTGCTGGGACTGAGAAACGCATTATGGAAGTGTATATGGGCTTCGCTAAAACAGGATGTCTGAGAATCTTTGACAAACTTTGGATTGGTTGGGATCTTAGGCGCAGGACGTCGATAATTTGATGGTGAGAGCAATAAAAATGGTCAGCGAGGTCACTACCACATATATATGTGTTTCCTTTTTTCCAATCTCTGCTTTCTGCCGGGCACAAACAAAACGCGTACTCAAAGGTAAATTCTGTTGATACTAGTTTAAAGGGATGATCTGTTTTAGGGACTGCCCTGGCATAAACTGAAGATCCTTCTCAATTCAATTCTCATTTTACATGCATCTGCCTGAAACCCGTTCAAAATGGTTCGGGTCTCTATTTTCTGTATACTAGTTCGATATCTCTTCCCTTGAAAGAAAGCTTGAGGACGGTTCGTATTCATTAAGCCGAGGCCAAGAAGATACGCTTTTGCCGCGTGGACCTAGAAACCACACTTGCGCAATATGTCATGGATGAAAGATCAAGCGCCAGCTCTCAACCCTTAATCTTGATAACTCGTGGCCAGCCACCAAAGTTCAAAACATCGAACTTCGGCCCTTTTCAAAGTACTGACATTGAAAGGGGCAAGGGCAACGGTACATCCTTTCGGTGTCACGTTCTCTACTCAGCAAATAAAACACGCAAGAGAAGCTAGATCCGCCGGATTCTCAATTTATGAAGCTGAAATTAAACTCTACAATTGTGGTCGGTTTCCCTGTAGCCTATAGTCTACTTCTGAGGCTAGGGTCTGCTGGAGACTCGTACTCGGCATCTAGGTAGCGTTTGGATGCTTGCCGAGGGGGCGTGTCGGCGGCAACCACTCCCTTCAATGTGCAAGTGGTGAATACGAGAGGTCGGTCACATCACATGCTTCCTTGTCACCGATATGGTAATTCAGGTGTCAGGAAGCCTTGCACAAGCATAAGCTGCTTGTTCTTGAACAAGTCTAAAGGAAATGTATAGTGACATCCGATCCTAAGACTCTTCGAGCTTGACATAGGCCTGTTTGCTGCACTGCCTGCAAGGGACACCTATTCGATATAGACGGTGAAAACACAGAGTCGTCGGGCCATCACCGAATACGAAATTTATATTATTCAACTTCCAGCGATTGTTTGACAATGCCGCCGTCATCCGAAATTTGATTGAGCGGCCATGTTATGCAGGTTTGCCACTCAGCCGGCAGCAGCTTCGCCACAGCCTCTATTACCTGCATTCCCCACCCATGCATCCACATAACCCTCCTCAGAGAGTGTGTCACTAGCGCAAAATGGGACAAAACAGTCAGTGCCATTGGCTCATGAGTTTCCAGCGCCCTGATAAACCTCAGTGAAACTAGCATTGCGAACGGAGCGCTTATCGTGAGATTGTTTGGGCGATCTTGCAGAAGAAAGAAAGAATAGCGCAGCAAGTCGATGGCTTCGTCAATAGACTCACGAAGCAAACCATCGGGAGTAGTTTCGTGGTTACGCGTAGAAAGCATAGTGAGCTGGTCCTCGATCTCTTTTGACAAGGAAGCACTTCTGTTCGAGAAGTGCGGCAACAGTAACTCGTTTCTCAACAATGGGTTCGACCACTGCTGAGTCCGCCGCCCGAGAGCTGCTATACCTCGGACCAGGTGGAAGTCCTCGCATGTCTGTGCAATCGGATCGATGGTTGGGAGGACTTTCGTTAACCCCCTGACATACAACGGCAAGACACGCGAGAATACACATAGGGCTGAAGCGTTCTCCTCCGTGATTGCCGCCAGTTGAGGGACAGCAAGCTTAATTGAAGTGCTGTAGTGTTGCATGGCGGTTTTGGTGTGCACTGCGGATGGCTGGAGGATGGCCAGCTGAATCGACGTTACTGAGAAGATTGCGTGGCGCAGGAAGTCATGCTTGAGTGCGAGGTCAGTGACAAGTTGGCGCCACGCAGACAATGCTTCTCTATGATTTGCGATGCTGAGAGAACTGTACAGGGCGCAATGGTGCATGAGAGTCAGTGGGCTGCTCTTATCATGCGTCTGCGAGAGAGCACCCAGCCACAAGTTGCTGCCAGGGTCCCAATTGTGCCTGTCATTGCTGGAATATCGTGACTGGAGTACCACGATTGCGGAGTCGTTGAACGAGCAACGGTCGTCGCGCTTGATGCACTTCTCGCAGCTTGGTTTCCCCTCATCGCACTGCGCCAGAGCAGGTTAGGACGGCTGCTCCAACAATACAGGTAGATCTGATCTACGCCTCACCTTGGTCCTCCGCGCTTTACACTGCACGCACCCCGTTCGGCTCTTCCTATGGTGTTTTCTGGACGGCATGCTTCCCGAAGCAGGTCTGGTAGGGATTCGGTAGGTGTGGGCCAGGGGAGGAGGTACGAAGCAGTCCTACTTTTCTATCATGGAGCCGGAGGACAAGCCCTCTCCCCTCTCCCGCATCGCTAAGCCAAGAAAGGAAATTTATACGCAGCGCGGTTCAGCTCAACCTCCTCGAGCCTCCACCAGAGAAATGCACGGAACGTGCCGTCACGCCACAACACACTTCTTGCGCCTCGGCCCCTGCATACGGGCGATCGTCAACACTAGGACATTGCGGGGTCCGCAATGGCAACTGCAGGGACAGATCCAGTAACCCTGCAATTTCTAGTAAACGCAGGACCGGTAGCAACTTTCAACAAACTCCACGGGGCCCGCTTTTCTTGCGCCTCGGCAAACGTATACGGGGGAATCGTCAATAGTCAACATTGGGCGTGTGGCCAAGTACGGACATGGAAGTCCATCGCTCCAAAGCGACAACAGACCATGATCTTTTTGTCGGCTCAGACGGAAGAGCTGTTGACTCTAGAGAGTTCTAGAGTTATGGCATCCGAGATTAACATCTTTCTCGTATTGATAGATAGAAGTAGCTATATATTGTTCTCGAGCCGCGACGTTATCTTCTGACCTTCCATCCTCTCTTATATCGTCACGCCGACATTCTTTTTCATCTCTCTGCGTAAGATCTTCTCTGCGGTCATCATCTCTGCCCAATATGCAGTACATCTTCCACCTTCTCCCAGTCGCGGCATTTCTCGCACGAGTTGCTTGTGCTCCACTTGGCCAGGCTGCCACAGCTCTGGCCAACCCTACCGTCACTATTGCGTCTGGAATAGTGATTGGAACAGCGAGAGTTGTTGCTTCGGGAGCGAGCCAGTCTACCGCCACCGTACACAACTATCTTGGTATTCCTTTCGCGGCACCACCCACTGGCACGGGGCGTTTCGCACCTCCTGCAACCCCAACAGCTTGGAGCTTGCCCTTGGAAGCAACGACATTTTCCCCTGCATGTATTCAGCAATTCATTTGTAAGCATCTTCAAATAGTTGCTATGCCTGCTAATTTTTTAGACCCTGAGGCCACATCGGATTTCTTAGAGGAGATCTTCAATAATCCTGGCGGTCCGCCGCCCCCAGAGAGTGAAGACTGTCTATACTTGAACGTGTTTGCACCTGCAGATGCATCTTCATGTAATCAGAAGGCCGTACTCTTTTGGATATATGGCGTATGTAGTCTCTTTGACTCCATTTTCTAGACCTTCGCTAAATAAATTTTAGGGCAACTTGCAATTCGGCGCATCCTCTCTGCTGTATTATGATGGTTCATCATTTGCTGGTTTCCAAGACATAGTCGTTGTCACAATCAACTACAGGACAAACTTATTTGGCTTTTCAGGGGCACCGGATTTTCCAGTTGGAGAGCAAAATAGCGGCTTCCTCGATCAGCGCTTGGCCCTCCAGTGGGTCCAAGACAACATTGCTGAATTTGGGGGCGATCCAACTCAGGTTACCATCTTTGGTGAATCTGCTGGCGGCGTATCTGTGAAACAGCTCATGGCCCAGCCTCCATCACCACTGCCTTTCCGCGCGGCAATTATGGAATCCGAACAAGCTGTCCTTCCAGGCACTGCTCTTGCCAGTTACAAGGAAACCCTGGCGGAGTTTGGCTGTACCGATGCTCCTTCCCCGATTGAATGCCTTCGTGGTATTTCTGCGACAGATCTCAAAACATACGTATCGCAGAATGATTTATTTTTCGAGCCTGTGAATGACCATGTGACTTTTACCACCGACGTCCGGCCAAACATTCTCAGCGGACAGTTCGCCAATGTACCTTTCTTTATGGGCACAAACGCCGACGAGGGACGAGTCTTCGCTGCAGCTGCCGGCTTTGACAACAGCACGGCTACAATTGAAGAAGTCGTGGCTCTCCTTATTCCAAACAACGAAGCTGTGCAGCAAGCTCTAACCGCCTTTTACACTCCGTTCTTTACCAATGTTTTCCTCTTCGCATCCGCGGTCCTCACCGACCTGGGCTTCACATGCACCACCTCCTCCCTCTCCACATTTGCGGCTGCAAATGGATACGAAGTGTGGCGCTACTATTACGACGCCGTTTTTCCCGATCTGAGTGCCTTTCCCAACGCAGGTGCTTTTCACACCTCTGAGATCCCCCAAGTCTTCGGCACATACCCCCTTTCAAACCAGTTCGGCAACGCCACCCCCCAACAAGAGGCGTTAAGCCAGTACATGCAGACGACATGGGCTAACTTTGCAAAGAATCCTTCTGCCGGTCCCGGCTGGCCTCGCCTGGGTTCGACATTTGGGGATTCGCTGGCCAAACTCGGAGGCTCTGAGAACCCGTCTGGAATGACTTTGATCTCGCTGTCATCGGTGGATTATGTTTGTTTCCTTTACGATCCTATTATAGCCTTGTTAGGGTACTGATGAAATGTCCAACGGGCAAGTGGAGGATCAGAGAGAGCTCGTGACGGGGAGACCTTGTAGCTTAGTCTGATGTTAAGAGATGCTAACTGAAGAAGCTTGAGTCTGTGTATCATCTACTGTTACAATTATAAAAAGCAGATCGTCTGTTGATTTTGCATTCTTGTCATGCATGACCTGAAATAGCCTACGGTGCGCCCCAAGTGTTTGTGCAAGAATTTTGCAATGCATCCTCAACGATAGCTGCTGAATCGGCCTCTATTCGGACAGCAGGAAAGCATAGTGAAAGAGATTGTTAAGATTACATCAATGGATCAGTTGAAGATCACCATTGGATATAAGTGCGAACCTCCTGCACCTCTTTATCAATACCGTCTGGTTTCCAACGCAAAATCACGAGTTGTTTTGAAGGGTCTGAAGGATCCCTCCCATGGATATCTATATCGTGGACTCGTGCCCATTCTGGTATGGTGGCGTGGTATGGCATGCCACCTGCCACTTGCTGTTCTTCAAAGTCCATTGCTAGCTCTGCTGCCTTCGCTGATTCCATGGCGTCCCACAAACCGTCTTGCCGGGGAGCACGTCGCAGCAAAGCAATTGCTCTACGCCGTATATCGGGAGACCGACATTTGATGGCGGTGTAAAAAAGGGGAGGGATGATGCCCAGGTCGAGGGAAAAAGATGATGAATCTGAGCTTTCTCCATGCACGTTTGATAGTAAAATAGCTTCTATCGAGGTAACGATGACTGTGAAATTGGAAAGCTGGTGGTCAAACGCGCTCTCTAGCCTTGTTTCAGCGGCGGCGATGAAGGTCTTAGCCATGAGATGATGTGTACGAAGCAAGCAGGTACCCCTCAGATTGCTTGTACTTGAATCCGAATCCTTGATAAAGGCCTCGAAAGCAACAGACCAATTTTCAAGCTTACGTTCTAGGTTCCGCTGAGCTGCGAGCGCCGTGAAGGGGTCTCGGAAGTAACCATAGACCATCCGTTGTACAAAGCGCAAGGTAGAGTTCAGCAGAGAAGTATTTTCAATCCTCGCTTCGTTGAGGCTGCGGAATTTGACTTTGTGCAACTCTGCTGGCTCTTTATGAAGATCTAAGAGATCGGGGAAAGGAACACCCCTAGGACGACCGTAGAGAGACTGTGTGAGGCTCACTCGCGCAAGTAGGGATTTCAAGGCTGCCTCTTCCCTGTTCAAAAGAAACTTTTGTTGGCGAGACTTGACAAAACCTAATGCACCCGAGATATGGACTAATGCGGAATCCCGATCACCTCTGAGGAACTCCACACAGGCAAACAGAATGCATAGTATTTCGATTCCAGCAGCGGATAAGCTGCTTGAGGATAGAATGTTGCGAAACGAAGAGATGGCTGCTGCGTATTGTTCTGAGGCAAATCGAAAGGTAGGATCCGAGCCAGCGCTGCGGTGTAGGTCCCAGTAGTCCTTAGGTCCAACCTTCTCCGACAGTTCATGATATGCCCCGAGGGTGATGACCGCGCGTAGGACGGCAGGCTCCATCTGGCCGATCAACAAGGGCAGGGAATCCCATAAGCCCGTGTCAAATAACCCCGAGACCGCTGGCACTGTACGGATCTGAAAGTAATGGATTGAACGCATCTCATGGGCTGATCGGCCAGGAAAGAGGCGAAGAGACGGCCTAGGTGCAGAGCAGAAGGTTTCCCGGAAATGCTGCATAGACATGTGACGGGGGGTGAACACGGTATGTGACTGCCTCTCATATCCGTCACACTGGCGCCCTGTATTCTTGCATTGTTCACAGGAGGGCCATGACTGGTCGCATCTGATGTGCCGGCTCCTAAAAATAAAAATAAAACGTTAGAAGTTGCGCTGGTATGGCCTCGGTAGAGTTTTGGCCATACTTGCAAGTCTGACAACCACCTCTGCTCTTGAGATGCGGCCTTCGCGTGCGCAACTGATGCAGCTTTTCAGCCATGTTGTACGAGGCCAAGCGATGCCGAGGATCGGAGTAGTCGGTGGGAGAGATGGGTCAGTATCTCTCGTAAAGAATAAACCGAGGATGTGTTGCTGTCGTTCAGAATACGCAGCATTCTGTGGTGCCTTAGCTGCAGCGCAGTTTGGACTTGGAGGGCGTGGCTTCATATCTCTTCCCCACCCTCCTGGGGTTATTGGCCTGATACGGACCTCCAGGCCACCGAGTTATTGTGGCGTCCACCCTGCACGCGGGGCACGTTCGACAAGGCCCTACCTGTACACTATCACACACGCACCACGGGCACGACTGGCTCGGTACTTGCAGCCACCGCACAGACACAGCCTTACCCAGTTCTGGTCGTTTCGACATGCCATTGAAAAGTCGGGTCGTGACTCGTGGTAGACCCGACGCTGGTCATCTCTGTTAAGGGTTAGATTCAAGATCTCCCTTGCGAATGAAACAAGTGCCAGTACAAGTAAGGGCTACGGGTTTAATTTGATAAGCCATAGACGGCTCACTTCTCCTTGACACTTTGGCACGCTCCCCTTTGCGCCACCGCAAGAAAATGACTTGCCTCGGCAGACCTTATACGGAGGGGCGCAAGAAACAAGCCTTAAAGACGGGAGAGAGGTACAGAACAATAAGACTCCCTTGCTATGTGAACAAAAGGGGGAGCAACAAGGCATGATTCGAGCACGATCAAACTGTGATGTGGCGCATATTTTTTTTCAACCCTGAACTTGGCCCCCTATTCCTTGGCCGTGATCCCTTTGTATTTTGCCTCATAGTACCGGCGTTTTTCGGAACTGAAGCAGGCCCGAATACTCGAATACTCGTTCGCATCGATACCTGTCAGTGAATATATCTTATATGGAGTCCTACCTGCAAGTGCATATGTGAATGGCAAATTCTCAAGTTACTCTTTCCCATCATGGCGATAACAAAGAACCGCTCTTTTGACTCTAGAATTTGATCCAAGAAGCTCAGGATGTTGTTCTCTAAAAGCATGGCTGTGCTTTTGGGCCTTAGCCTTGTACGTGCGGATGATTCTGTCTCGGATGAGAATTGAGTCCTCACCACCAACTTCCAGACCACCAAGTCGCTTAAATCTGGCATTGAACTGGCAGTAGAAAGCCCTTGAGAGGTGGGCTGCACACGCACAACGACTAGTCACGAGCAGCAGCGCTGAAAGTAAAACTAGTGGCTGAATGAAAGTAGTTGCACAGAAGGTAAAACGATCTCTAGAAACAGTGTAAACACCAAAAAGGTTTTTCCAAACCTTAGGACTCTGTCTGACATAGGTATCCACCACCGTAGGCCTCTTTTGAGATGTGTGCTTCCTCTGAACTCCCCAGAGCAGCCCCTCCCAGCATCCTCGGATCTCACGCTAATCTCCTGTATCTCAGTAGCATAAATGTTCCCAGTCTCCATATGGTTTGCTAAAACCTCGTCACTATCATACCCACCGCGGACAGTGGACCAAACTCCAGAAGATTGAACATCATACAATCGAACATGGGTTCCTGTCATGGTATGGGATGGTTTCGTGCTAATATTTGTGATTCGTGTGATTCGGTTTGGTTCGTGGCTGTAGCCAGTACCTCCTCTGCGAGTGATCAGAGATTTCAAGGTTGGAAGACTGCCGACGACAACGGCTGGAGGGTTTGGTTAGCCAAATTTGTCAGAATGCGGGCCATAGGACTTGATTTTCCTTGAGGAGGATGAGCCATACCGATAGAAGTCTCGAGCATCGACCATAAAGCAATACTAATGTTCCCATCAGGGTTAAGGGTTGCGAGAGCATCCACAATCTTCACTAGACGAACAATGGAGAACGAAATAATGACAACCCCTAAGGAGAAGGTGGCTCCAATTCCCAGCTTCTGCTTCACAGATATTTGAAGACCAATGAGCAGGCGAATAGGCAGCAATCCAACCATGATATCTGTTGCGATATCGATACTAGTCGCAACCCAGATGGAGTTGATGCCGTTTGTGGCTGCACAAGCATCTGGTAGTAGCTATAAGCTTTATTGTTCTTACATTACATAGAATGGGAAGAAATTGCTGACCTTTGGGATCCAATGAGAAGCGTCTTCTGAGAGGTATGCAAGCCAGAAAGTTCGTGAGAATCGAGATCAGCCATGTCAGAATGCAGCTAGCAACCACAACCCACCACCATCTCATATATCCTTGAACACATAAGAGAAGCCTGTAGTAGAGCATCAACAGAGATGCTTTGACCGACCAGAGACAGTTCCAGAAGGAGATCATAAATAACATTTGCATCTTCCTCTGGGATATGATGGTCGTTATGATTTGGTCTGGGGTCGTCAAGAACGGTGTTGGAGGTGTTCGGCCTTCTGCAAGTGCCTCCATTAAATAAATCGCATTGCACGATAGCTGGTTGAGGATTGCCATCACAGTCAGCCATAACATGGCAGAAATCGCAAATGCATCGTCCCAAAATAGGCGCTTCAAGTTCCAGTATCTAACGGCAAGTCTGAGGATTGATATGAGAAGGGCAGTTGTCCACATCGACCAATTGAGGATCTGTGAGTTATGTTAGCAAGTAGCAAGAGCAGGAATGTTATTTTGGGGAATATACAGTGAACTGGGTGGCGTTGAAGTCTTCTAATGCTGTTCCCATCGTTGCATGGAAAGTTGATATCTTCTGGGGATTCTTGCCTTTCTCCAAGTGCCGGTCGACCTTACGAATACAAGAACCTTTGCAAAGAAATAAAGGGATCAAGATAGACCTGCAATCCACGCTCTGGGAGGTCTCGTTTATAGAACAAAAGCATGGGCAAGCAGCATTTTCGGCTGAGACGTGGATTTTCCAGGAGAGATCCATCGGACTGTAGCTTCACAGGAAACTAAGACTTTCTTCTCTTCCGCACTCTCCACTAACTTAGTCTGAGTCACATGTCTGAGACCTTTCGGGCACATGTAGGTCAGATAACAAGAATTTGAACCCGATGGCACATTTCCCCCCTCAAAGGCCAAGCCACCGGGTCGAAGGGTGTGGAGCGGCATATGCTTGCGAGCTAACCCACATCCTACCCCAGGCGAAGATCCCGCTTCCCATTGAAAATGGGCGCGACTTTAAACCTCACAAGCCTCGGTAGCTCCCATATTCATATCTCCACCCCCGCCTCGAGTTATACCCACTCCCAAGCAGACAGAATCTGGGGGATCAAGCTAGTCCTGCAGTACATGGCTTGAGAAGGTGGAGCGACGCTTGGTCGAGAACAAGATCTCCGCTGTGGGGTTCCAGGATGCCGAGTCAATTATCGAGATCCAACGCCGGAAAACAATTAATAGGTGGAGAGCGGCACAGCGACTTGAATAGTAAAAAGACCACTACGAGTAGTGTGGATTGACTAAGATTATCTGATATTCAGTGCAGCATCCGAGAAGAGGGGTGTTTCCGCTTCAGCGTTCTTTGCCTGTAATTTCAGCGAGTCGACTTCTGGGAATTAGGCGAAGCCTGAAGCACAAGGTCTCAACCCTAATTGCAACTCCGCACACTGGGAGATGGACTCGGAACCTAGCTTCTAGTATATAGAAACCATGTCTCTAATCACTGGTCAAATTCTTCCTGAACAGAAATACAGCTAGTGCAATTCCAAGCACGATAGGACATTGAGGCATGGCGTATTAGTAATGTGGATGCTATATTCTAGGAACTTTTGACCAGGTCCTTCGTAGTTTGCAAGAAACAGAGCAAGCGTTGCAATCATAAGGTAGATCAGTGTAGACTTGGCTCTTGCTGGGCACTTCATTTAATCCCCATACTATCTCAGTCCTAGCACATTCTTTTCTACGACTTTCACACCATCTCGCACCGCAGGAGAAAAATGTTTCCGCAATATCTCTCCCTCCCAGATTGTTGCCGCAAAAGGATTGTTGTCCTCCACTTCTCCCCCGAGTGCATCGAACATCCCGTCTCCTCTTCTCTCCTCCGTATTCCACAATGCAGCAATCTTCTTCTCATGGGTTTTCGTAATGCGTCCTAGCAATCCAATCATGGCGATGCAAGACTTCTCTGGCAACTGCAGCGAGCTGGTCATGAGTTGTTTCGTAAAAGCAGCAATTCTCAACGGCGGCACTGCTCTCGCTGCAAGTGCTGGTGTCAAGACTGAAGATAGAGAACGCAGAAGGAGCACAGTTGTGGTTTGGATATTGACCTTGTTGTTGGTAGTGACGGGAGCGTTGGGGTCAGGAAGATGAAGAGATTTGGCGCTCAATTCGATATCGGGATTAAGAGACAATGCGTGCAGCGTTCGGTAAAGATGTGTGATGAAGAAGCTGAGATCTAGACTGAGAGTCGCCTGGGCTTTGGCTGCGTCCTGCCCTTCCAGAAGAGCAAAAGCCGTGATGATGCACAGAAGTGCTTCACGTGTCAAATTTCTGGTGGTCTCTTCATCCTCCTCCTGCTCCTCCTCGAGATCATCTCCCGACTCGGCATGACCTATAAGATCCTTCAACGCCTCAAGTAGATCCCCAAAAAAGTCTTGGTTGATCAAATGCGCATATCGAGCCAGTCCCTCCAAAACGGCTCCCATGAGGTTCGGCGATCGCAGCTTCAAGATTCGGAAATATGTCACGAACACAAGTTTCAAGGTCTCAGCTTGCATTCGATCCCGCTCCTCGTGCCCGACTGTTGCATCTGCCTGCTTCATCTCCTTCTCTATGACCTTTCGCTCCTTCATCAGCTTCCTCTCCTTCTTGGTGCGAAAGACTCTCTTCTCTTTAAGTCTCTTTCCCTCAAATCCGCCATCGTCCTTGCTCGGTCTGTCAATATGATTTGTGGAAGCTTTCCACGAGAACTCCGAGAGGAGGCGAAGATGCAAGAATGTATTGAGGACGCTTTCATCAAATCGATAACCGCGTGCTTTCATCATCTTCGTTAAAATGGAAACAGCGTCGAGCGATGGCGTTCCATCCTCGTCATTCTGGAAGACCTTTTCGATTGTCTCCCGGCACTTGATGAAATCCGCGTCCACTTTCCGATTGCTCAACTTTCCTACCAAGATCTTGAGGAGGTCCCCGCGGAAATTGAAATGAGGGACGGCTACCAAAAGAGCGCACGCGCAGGATATTGCGACACTCCCCAGGCTTGGCCCTCCATCTCTAGACGTGCCCCCCCTCCCGGACTGTGCAAGCTTGGCTAAGTCCCGGATATAAGACTGATAACCTCCCACCAGCGCTTGCTCGTACGCTCGAAGCTTTCGCACCTCTTTTGAAACCTTGACCTCCATATCTTCTTCTGACAGCGGGCGTATTCGATAGCCTGGTATTACATCTTTGTATACCGCCAATTGTGTCGCGAGTGCCAATTTCTTGATCGTTGTGTTGTCTGACTGGCCGAATTGTGTTAATGTTTTGAAAGCGCCGATATTCTCCTCGGGGTCCTCATTCAGCAGCAAGGCAATGCGAGCCATTTCCTCCTTTGCCTCCAAGATCTGCTGCCGCATGGGGACCTGCGGCTTCTTTACAACCTGCTCCTCGACTGCCTCCTCGGATTCCTCCGCACCAAGCCATTCTAAATCGCTCTCCGCGTCTTGAGCTTCTTCATTGTGATCGACCTGCTGAACCAGTCCATCCGAGGTCTTAATTGGCAATCTTGTATTCTCTTTCTCCTTCTTCCCACCCTTGCGCGGTCTGGACTCGTAGTCCTGCTCTAGATTCCACCCGGAAGCTTGCTTGAAGAAGGCGCTGGTCTCAGTTTCGGGTTCGAGGGTCGATGGCGACGAGTCGTCTCCATCCGTTGCAGGGGGTGTGAGCTTTCGCCGCTTGATCGCTGGTATTCTGGCCATGGCTGGAGTGGTGTTGGTGAGAGAAGAGAAGAGCTGGAAAGGTTGCGTTCGAGGCTTGTCGATGCGGCCGCATCAGAAAAAAAAGTTCCTGGGAAAAACTTCCCCACCAAAACCCACCTAACCTAGCATCTTCATCGCAACTCGACTGCGACTCCAACATTACACCACGTCCACCGCGCCAAAATGCGTCCCCTCACAGAGACAGAGACGCAAGCGCTCTTCGCCAAGCTGGCGAATTACACAGGAAACTCGCTGAAGAATCTCATTGCGCCTCTTGACGATTCTCCCAACGGAGACCGCTACGTTTTCAGAATCCAGAATTCGCGATGCTACTACGTCCGACTATCTCTGGCGAACTTGGCAACCTCAATATCAAGAGACAAGCTCTTGTCTTTAGGAACATGTTTAGGTAAGTTCTTTATACTACCCACGGTCCTATCAATCCTAACGAGTCCCAGGCAAATTTACAAAGACTGGGAAATTCCGTCTCCATATTACAGCGCTTCCCATCCTTGCGGAACATGCCCGGTATAAGGTTTGGGTTAAAGCAAATGGCGAGATGCCATTCCTGTACGGTGGACACATTGTAAAGGCACACGTAGGCCGATGGTCAGAGGATTGTGCGGAGCACCAAGGGGTCGTTGTCTACAGCATGAATGATACACCATTGGGTTTTGGGGTTACAGCGAGGAGTACACAAGAAGCGCGGAGACTGGACCCAACTGGAATTACTTGTTTTAGACAAGCAGATTGCGGGGAGTATCTCAGGGACGAGGATAGCCTCTTTGCGACCAATTGATGGAGCTTTGATGGCAATAGAGACATGAAGGCTCGTTCGCATGGCTGGCGTTTCGGAGAAAGAAATTGGCGTTTATTGGCATGCAGTATGGAAGTAATTTCAATTGTGGGTTTGTGGCAGGACATCTTTGCATTCCAGAACTAGGAAGTTTTGCTGACACCCTGAATTCCCGAGAGCTCGCTGGTTAGCTTTAAGACAAGACCATAACCTCAATCTACCATGCTATGTGAAGTTCAATTAAAATAAACAGCTTTCTTCCTTTGGTATCTTGCAATACTTATTATGTCGATGATGGTTGGGGACTGTCGAAGATACACGTGATATAGAAGTTCGGAAAAACGTTTGGCCAGGCCGAGATAATTTTCTGGGGAAGTCTACATATCCTCCGTCGACCTCGACTTCAGCAATATCTCCACGATTGGCTTGAGTGTCCAACAAAATGACCACCAGAGCGCGATAATATCGAGAGCCTTCCACGATGATGCGCCTAAAACCCCTAATTTGCCTCCTCTGCTCCTTTAGGGCATCTCGGAAAGCCCCTCGATCGATTCTTCAATGGCCGCATCAACAGACTGCGTCTCTGAATTTGAAATATCAGCCCTCGAAATCAGCGGAACGCCCTTCACGAATGAGTCTTACCAAGGCGAGAGAAGTTGGATCTGCAGATTCCTCGGCCACAGGGACAAGAACTCCGCGCAGGAAACAAGATGGCCCTTTTGGAGGGATGAACTTGAAGGTCGCAGGCATACGAGGACTTCCCGACAGACCAAGGGATTCGAAAGATCCGAGGAATAAACGAGACGAGCGGAAGGATCGTGGGTTCAAGGCATTGAAGATGCAGCGATCATTGGCGCCAGTATCGTACGACCAACGGACACGAATAAAGGAGCGAATGGCAAATGTTGGAGACTTTGCTGCCTTTCCTCTGCTCGAGTCTGTTCAGAAGGCGATCGTGGAGCAGGCATTGCAGGGCATGGAAGATCTGACGCCCACACCCGTGCAAAGGATCGCCATCCCCGCCCTCTTGGGAGAAGTCAGCAAAGGACGCACCCGAAGCAAACGTCAACAACGTCCCAGGGAAGAATTCCTCTTGGCTGCAGAGACTGGGTCTGGCAAGACCCTGGCATATCTGATACCTACTATCAATGCCGTCAAACTGGCAGAGTCTGCAGATGCTGAAGTTGAGGCTCACGAGAAAGCTTTGGAAGAGGAACGTCAACGGAAGAATGACTTGACTCTGGTCTCCCCGCCGCTGTCGAACATACCACATCCGACTACTGGTCGTCCAAGGGCTGTGATCTTGGTTCCCACAGCGGAACTGGTGACCCAAGTTGGGAATCTCATCAAGTTAATGTCACACACCGTCAAATTCCGTTCCGCCTTGATATCTTCTTCGTTCAGTGGTATTGTTATTCGAAACCGGCTGTTTTCGCCAAAAGGAATTGATATCCTTGTATCAACGCCGCATCTTTTGGCTTCCATTGCGGACTCCGATCCAAACATCCTCTCTCGCGTCACTCATCTTATCATCGACGAGGCGGATTCTCTCATGGATCGAGGCTTTGCTCCACTCACTTCAGCAATCATCGACCGATCAAGTCCGTCCCTCCAGCAACTCATCCTCTGCTCTGCAACTATACCACGCAGTCTGGATACGTATCTGCGGAAACGTTTTCCAGATATACGGCGCTTGGTGACGCCGAATCTACACGCAATCCCGCGCCGTGTTCAACTAGGTGTTGTCGATGTAGAGAAGCCCCCATATCAAGGAAACAAGAACCTTGCCTGTGCGGATACAATATGGTCGATCGGAAAGGCAGCTGCTGACCACGATGGTCCGGTGAAGGGAGAGATGGACGTGAAACGGATACTGGTGTTTGTCAACGAACGCGAGACCACCCAAGCAGTCACTGAGTATCTCGTGTCAAAAGGAATCGATGCGATTGCCTTGAGCCGCGACACGCCAGAGGAGCGTCAGTCTGAAATGTTGGCTTCATTCACATCCGCCAAACCACTCTCAGCTCCCAAGATTGATCATCCAGGGTCTCTTGCCGACAACCAGCCGAACTATGTCCCGCTGGGCAAAACGCCACCGCCTGTTAAGCGCAGCCTCCCGAATGTCAAAGTTTTGGTGACTACTGATTTGGGGTCCAGGGGGATCGACACGTTAGCTGTCAGACATGTAATTTTATATGATGTACCACATTCCACCATAGATTTCATTCATAGACTTGGGAGAACCGGGAGAATGGGCAGACGGGGAAGAGGTATTGTGCTTGTTGGGAAGCATGATCGGAGGGACGTTGTAGCTGAGGTGAAAGATGGTATGTTTAAAGGACAGGCCTTGATATGAGAAAGGTCCAGGCATTCTGTAAATACAGCTGTATATCATTGTATCATAGGAATATACCCCCATTGTCTCTCTAGCCTGGCCAGGAAGTTCTGATTTCTTCGCTGAATTGCAGAAGTTGCTGCTTCATTTCTGTATTATCGTAGCTTTTGTCAGTTGTCTTGCAGAGCTCCTACCTGGCGAATGAGTCACGTATAACGTCGATTCTATGTACACTTCAGGTCAAGACCAATTCTCAACGAAATGGGAGTTAAATTTGGCGGATATACCTCTAGCTGGTATGTCTATCCATGCGCCTTTACTGGCTAAGACAAGGCCGGTCTATTTTAGCAGAGTTCATGTAGACAATTAGAGATTAATAGTCTCGATTATGCAGCGAGGGGATGAGATAGCTCGCACATCTAATCTTCAAGTTTCTGATGCATCCTCTACAGATCTTGCTACTGTTGCATCAGAACATGCTCAAATCGGACGCTCGCAAGGGTTGCGATATTTCAGCGAGAAAACAAAGCTCTCCAATTTTTACAGCATTCGCCTATAGCTAAGACACGAAGCGCTGCACCTGAATCAACGTAGTCCCAGTGAGTCTGTTCACGCATCTTAGAGGCAGGAAACTGTGCAAGTACTGTGACACAGTGAAAGGCTAGAGGGTGTTTCTCGGACCAGTAGTTGAACGCAGCAGAGATACAAAGCACCCGATTCCGTAACGGCAGTACCAATAGTATAGCAAGAATAGGAGCAAAATTGATTTAAATTTGCTGATTTTGGCCACTGCAAAGGCGCTGTGTAAGGTTGAGAAAAGGTTGAAGGTATGTTTCGTCACGTGCTTCGCTCCCCTAATCCAAAAACTGACCCACTGGCCTAGGAAGCTTCGCCCTTGATCATTGTACCGTTCGAGAACGTACACTTGTCGCATCAATCTCCTCGAGTGATATACATCGAACTGCTGCAGTGAGCTTCTGGGATTTGCGCCTTTTTGGCACCTTGTGTTCATCGAGAAAAGCTGATAGGGCTTCACGTTGACGAGGCGTGTTCAATTCTCGTTGGCCCCCAAAAAGTCCAATGATGACCCGATTGTGGCCGCTAAGAGCGGATGAAATGCTCCTTCGGCCCAACTTGCAGGCGTGCCCCTGTTTAGGAGTTATTCTTGGGGCGCAGTGCATGTAATCTACAGGCGGCCAACTTCAGCCCTATCAAAATCATCGGTCGCCCCCAAAGGCTCGGTCTTCCACAAGCAAAAGAAGACGATTCTGGTCTGATTATATGAAAACACCGTCTCGTACACGGTCACGTGTTCTCTATCAAGTTGTTTCATCTTTGAACATGAACCCACTCGGCTCATGCCTGCTAAGAGGCTGTGGCCTCAGTCGGTACTCTCAGTCGAGTAGGTCTCCACAGCCTCCCCACACACAGTGGTGCCACTTCAACTTTACATAAGAGAAGTGAGCTAGATTTCGTAAACTCTGAGGTTGCTAGCCGCTACGTTCGGCTATTGACGGGCGCCACGGCGCCAGCCTGAAAGTTCGAGGACAACCAAAATGTGTGCCGTTGAGAGCGGCAGAGGTTCGGAGGTTCCAGCCTTCATTCAGGGGCCTGAGACTGTGCATCGCAGTCCAACGTTCCAATCAGTGAAATACCCAGCCGCATGCCCAGCCTCACCGAGCACCCTTTAGGAACTGCCAATATTCCCAAATCTGCAAGTAACCCCTCAGCGCAGGGTAGTATTTGATAGTATTTGATCCCCAGACCACTTCCGAGTGTGGGGCAGATCCCACCTCGAAACTCTGCGCCCGCGATTGGTTGTGCAGGTCGCCCACCACAGCAGACCACTTTGGCTCTAACCTTAACCTGACTGCTTCAGCCCCAAAATTAACTTCGAAGGAGGGCGAAGTGCTTCAAGGATTGCGGGAGTGGAACTCGCTGAAGTATCATTGGTTTTCACGTATGGCCAAGTTTGATCGGCCTGCCGTGATGCCTGTAGCCGCAGAGCTATGGTACCAATGGCAGGGATTCGTACCCTCAATCTCCCCTTTTCTTCACCAACGCCTTTGGGGCTGCGGCGAGGGTTTGAGCTTGCTCGTGTATAATAAGCCAGATGCCCAGTCCGCGGGCAGGACTCGTTTTCAGCTCCTCCTCTTCAGTCATCGTTGCCAACCACGTCCACCACGAACTCCAACGCAAGGACCGGATTGAATAGCTACCCACCTCACCCAAGCAAACCCTCAAGATGGCATCCCCTCAATATACCAGCGAGCAGCAGCCCCAGTACACCGGCGAACAACAGCCACAGTACGGCGCCCAGCAACCAGGCATGCAGCCTATCCAGGAAAAGCAGCAGTATCAGCAGCAGCAGCAGTCATTCCCTCAACAGCAGATACCCCAGCAGCAACCCCAGCAGCCCCTGCCACAGAACAACTTTGCAAGCGCCATGCCTCTGCAATCGTTGCAGCAGGGTCCTGCACCAGTTGACTGCCCAATGTGCAGAGTGAGGCAGATGACAAGAGTGGAATTTGTTTCTGGTGGAACTACTCAGTAAGTCCTCTGCACATCATGGCAGATCTGCGATGGACGCTGATTGAATTGGCAGTCTTGTTGCACTCCTATGCTGTCTCGGTCTTTGCTGCGGTTGCATTCCCTACCTCACGACCTGGTTCAAAGACGTCGAGCACAAGTGCGGCAATTGTGGAGCTTTGCTGGCGGTTTGGCATCGCAGCGGGAGGACGGAGGTCCTTGCACATGCCACTGTGTAAGATGGTGCTATGTTGATTCGGGGCGCTGATGGAGTTGAATGATACCAAATTGAAGAGAAGGTCGTAGGGCCGAGGGGACATCGGTATGTGCTAGGAATTTTCGGAAGATACCAGGTATTTTTGTATGTTTAATACTTCTAAAGCCAAATCTATTCTCGTGATGGGCTGCATGTTTTTGTCCAATAATCCTATGCCTTCGACGGACCCAAACATCGGTGCTGGTCTTGGCGTACTGATTTGGGTCACTATTAGTCAAAAGAAGCCAAGCTCGGTTTTCTTTCCCACAATTTGACTTATAAATCCTGCTTCTGTGCGTTCTTTCAATTTCGGTATCGCATCTTGTGCTCCTAGATCAAGTCAGCGACGTTTAGTGGGTCAATACAATGCCACAAGTTCCCCAGCTTTCTCAGAGTAGGTTCTCAGGGGCAATTAAAGGGGGTCAAGGGGCGCATGGCGTTACCTACTCGTCTTATCCTGCTGAATCCCAATGAAGGCGAACAGTGTCCCACACAAAGAGGAAGCTTCACATACGGCAAACTCGACGTCGAATTAAACATATTCCACATCTGCTATCGTATTCGTATAAGATGAGGCTCAAGTCATATTGTCGCGATTATGGCCGGTGCATGTACGCGGAAAGTAAGACGAGCCCACTCTTGCCGGTTTGGGCAACCTGTGATGACTCATTCGACTTCTAGCCCCATATCATTCGGGAACATGAAAACAGAGTTTTTCCGCATAGAAAGGTTTATGCCCTCAAATCTTCACAAACAGTGACCATGGCTGCTACAAGTGTTTCGCCAGTCGTGAAGTCAAGGTACTCCCACGTCGACTTGGTCCCGTGGGACCCGGAGTCACCCGAACATGTTAAACGGATGGTACAACAACGAATAGCGTGCGGATGGAAACATGAGGCTGTGGAAAAGTGGAAAGATTTGCAAAGAGAAGGCAGAATCGCCCTTCAGTGGGTGGCGAGTTTCCTCCTCGTGAGTTGTGGCCAATTCTGATGCGCATAGATCTTGCCAGACACCGATCCTGATCGTGGAGAGAGGCTGAACAAGCATGTTGCTGCGTTTCCTAAAGAGAGTACATCGCTCGTGGATTCAGCTTCATCTCTTGGTGGGAAATCCAGAACCCCAAATCTGGCAAAGAAGTTCATCCCCGTTGGACACATTTCGCTGAACAAGGAGTACGAGACCCCTGGATATGCAGAACCTACCGAAGGACTGTCCTGGATCGCAACATTTTACGTTTCTACCGCGCTTCAGTCCATGGGACTAGGCCGGGCAGCGATGGATGCGGTGGAGAATATGGCGATCGCAGAACCTCTATGTGCAAAGACTTTGTCACTAAGTACGGTCGCGAGTGAGTATGAGGACAAAGAGGAGAGGTGGACAGCGCTGGGCAGGGAGCCTCCACAGGTAGGCTTGGTGATGTGAGAGAGAATCAAGCTGACGATCTATAGCTTTTGAATCAAGATTGGTATGGGAGGAGAGGATATACGGTTTACAAGAAGGTTGAGAAGATGTGGTCCGAGAAGGATTCGACGGGGAAGGAGTGGTGGTTCCCAGCTGTGTTTATGAGGAAAGATATTGTTTGACACAATGGATGCTAGATGTTAGATGGACGAGTTCGCGATGACACGTTCGCAGAACATTTGCGGACATCGATGGATACGGATTATGTTGCCAGAAGATGTTGAGAAGCGTCTTTCTAAACATAGGAGGAAAATAAAATTGACTTGGGAGGATGAGGAGGATCGAAGAATCATAAACAAGAGGTAGACTGCCTGCAAATGGATAGATAACCAATAGTCCTATGATGGAAAATCAGACTACAATGATAGATATTACCCTACGAAGTCTTAGAGCCTCTCTTTTCTAAAAAAACAAAAAAAAAAAAAAAAAATTTCATGTCTGACTTCCTTTGTAACAAAAGCTCGCCGTAATGTTGATCGGGGGAGATGGATAATCCGGTGATAGAACTGATATGACGACGGCCCTCGCAGGATGCACGCAGGTTGGCCGGAGCCAAAAATTGTAAAGCCAATCATGAAAATATTGGGTTGCCTCTGGAAAGATTTGAGAGAGCGCTGCTGCCAGGTTAGGAGAAGGGAGTCGCCGCGGGGGAGGATCAGGAGGCAGTAGAGGTGGAGAGGACGGATTTGGAGTCGGAGGGTGTGAGGTTCGACTCCTGGTAACCGATGATGCGATTTCATCAAACCTTGTACCCTGAGGGAGCGTTTGAAGTTCACCTGGATACACAAGTTAACCATTTCCCTTCTAGGCAATGTTCGGATGGAATTGGAATCGGGCTCCATCGAGGCGAAGAGGCCATTTTCTGTCAAGGACTAGTACGGGTATTACCCCAGACAAGCCACGAGAGCCTTCCGTACATTCGCTCATCAACAGTTATTTTTATGATGTTCTGGACACAAGAGTAAACGTAACCTTGCAATGCCGGAGTTCGGCACTTAGATACAAAATGACGTCGCTTTGCCGGTGCTTGTTCGCGATCATGATACGCTGTCATTGGCTCGCTCTCGGTATAGTCGCTTCGGCGAATCTTACCACGAGCACCGAAAACAAAACATCGGATAGCGCACTATAGGGGTGTCGGATAGGGGCATCATGCGCGGGTAGCAGCTCTTGTAACGAAAGTTTATATTTTATATATAAAGAAGCCTTCGAGTAACTGTTCAAGTCTCATCAGTTTCATCAAGCATCCTACTCCTCTATTCAAGCAGTTCACTCATCGCTCTTGCCAAGAATCGTACTTTAATTTTCAACTCAAAAGTTCACCAGTTCACCATAACATCACTAAAGAATCCGACTTCTCAACTCCAACACTTCACTACTTTACTACTTCTACTATCAGCAATCCAACTTCTCTGCTCAAATACTTCACCACTTTCGCCAAAAACTTACTTGTCCATTCGTACACCACACATCCATGGCCACCATTAACTCCCAGTACCCACATGGAGGAATCGCAATCGTCGGAGGAGGCATTGCCGGAGTAACCCTAGCTCTAGGCTTGATCAGCAGAGGAATTCCCTGTAAAATCTATGAGCAAGGTCGCGGCTTTGCAGAAATCGGAGCCGGCGTTGCCTTTGCCCCAAACTCCATCCGAGCCATGAAGGCATGCGATCCCGACGTATACACTGCATTCAAAGCGGTAGCCACGCACAACACCTGGGAATCAAAATGTGCGGATCCAGTGACTGGTCGAAAGGGATTGTACTTTGACTTCTTGGATGGATATCACCACGAAAAAGACGATTCCGAACCACCGAAGCCGCTGTTTTCGCTGTGGAATGATGAGGGTGCTAATAGTGTGCATCGGGCTCATTTCTTGGATGAGATGGTCAAATTTGTGCCGAAGGATATTGCCGCGTTTCGCAAGAGGGTTGAGCGAGTGGAGGAAATTGAGAATGGTCCCGTCGTCCTGTATTTCGCAGATGGCACGACCGCTACCGCCGACGCTGTGGTAGGAGCAGATGGTGTCAAGAGTCATGTTCGACAATCACTCTTGGGGGCTGAGAATCCCGAAAGTCACGCAAACTATACATACAAGTACGCCTATCGCGGTCTCATCCCCATGGACAAAGCCGCTGCAGAATTGGGTGAAGAAATGGCTGTCAATTCGAAGATGTTCCTTGGACCCGATGGCCATATCTTAACTTTTCCGATTGATAAGGGTCAGACCTTGAATGTAGTTGCTTTTGTGACCACCCAGGAACCTTGGACCGATTTGCACAAGTCCACGCGTGCAGCGACCAAGCAGGATGCATTGAAGGACTTTGCTGGTTGGGGAAATACTGTTACTCATCTGCTCGGACTTTTGAACGATGATGTTGACATCTGGGCTATTTTCGACATGCTCGACCATCCGGCTCCTCTGTATTCCAAGGGTAGGGTATGTATCATTGGTGATGCAGCCCATGCAACCAGCCCACACCACGGCTCCGGCGCCGGCTTTGCCATCGAGGACTCTGCCGTCTTGGCTGAGCTGCTTGCGAGACCTGAAGCAAAATCTCCTGCTGGATTGCGTGCCGTTTTCCAAGCTTTCGATCAGTGTCGACGACCAAGGACACAGTGGCTCGTAGCCAGTAGTCGTCGCACTGGAGAGCTGTATGAGTGGCAGGCGAAAGGCGTTAAGGACAACATTGAAATGATTGCGGCTGAGGTTCATGAGCGGTTCGAGAAGATTTGGCAGGGAGATATCAAGAAGATGATCGCTGAGGCACAGGAGACATTTCAGAAGTTCTTAGCGAATCCAGAACTCTAGAATAAACAAGATCTATTAGTCTACTAGGCATTGAGATTTGAGGGGGATTAGGGATATAGAAGGCGTTTATAGGGAGAGAGATATGTTTAGATTAAGATAAAGTAATGTTATTGTAAATATCTTCCTACTACCTAACCCGCCACCCCCATTGTCCAAACTCCTTCTACATTGGTTGGCATCATCGGCTCGTTAGGCACATTTGTTATTTATGGGCAGCTGATTTGGAACCCGCTGAATATATACATCAATTGGATCGAGACCGGGTCAAATGGAGGACGAGCTGCCGCTTTTTTCTGCGGCTTCGCATGGGCCGTCTCCCAAATGTGCACCAATATCACAGCCAACTCTATTTCTGCAGCGAACGATCCCCACGGGCGGATATGGCATATTCTTAGCCCCCATCGCAGGCATGCTGATCGCCGACTACTGGATTGTGAGCAGAAGATCAATATCCCTGCCCCACACGACCCAGATGGATGACACCGTTACTGGTATGGCATCAATTGGCGTGCTCTCGTCGCGTTTCCCCTCACCTTCATGTCAGACTTCCCCGGCTTGTTGTACAGCGTGGGTAGCACCGCTGGAGCTAATATTCACATAACAACTGACCTCAAACATCTTTACGATTTCAACTGGCTTTACGGTTTCGTAACCAGCATTTTCGTTTATACAGTTCTGAACATGATATCCTGGATCCTAACACGCTTCTCGAACACACCATCTGAATAGCTTGTTAACAATCAACAAGTAACCAAAGTAGAGAACTCCAACCCGCGAGGGCTAAAAGTAACAAGGCCGCAGCCGTCAAATTGTCCTAGTGGACTTGAGACATCAAATGCCGCTTTTCTGTCCATGTGGAGGCATATGCAAAAAAAAATGTCGTGAAGCGAGCCCTAAAACGAAGAATGACAACCACAATCTTTGATCTGTGTTGCGTGTGGGGGGGAGCCACTGGAAAAACAAAATTTATTTACATATCGCGGATGCAAAAGAGATCGAACAATAGTCGCACTGAGGATCGAACTCAGAACCATCTCGGAACATGTTCATTTGATTGTGAACGAGATATCATAACCATTAGACCATGCGACTCGACAAAAGGCTCCGGAAAAATGCCTTATTTCAATTTAATAAGCCGTTTGCATAAGTGGACAGTAGACCGCCAAGTCTCAGCGGGAGCTAACTGTGTTGGGACAGACGTTGAAAGGGGGGCACATGAAACAGCTCCTGAAGACAACCGCATTAACAGGAGAGAGAATGAGTAAAGATTAAGGATAGCATTGGCATTCCAGTGGTATTGAAAACCCGTCAAGTGAAACGTGGATTTGTACAGCAGTGTGCAGCAATCGCCGTTGAACTCGTGACTGCTAAATTTGGACCATTTTGTTTGGGCGTTCAAGGTTTCAGAAACATCATCGCAGCACGCCCCGGAGCTTCTCACGCAGGAGCGACCATCAACCCGACCACCGACCTCGAGCTTCTGAAACCTTGAAAACCACCTTTTGCTGCCCATCGCCGTCCACAATATCAATACCAACCCCCCGCGACTCTATTCTCGCATAGATCCAGCTGTTATGGCAGGCCGTTTTGTGCGCGCGTCGAAGTATCGTAAGCCTCGTTCCTCCCCCAGGCAAGGCACGAGAGCAGGCTGACCGCGGGACAGGACATGTCTTCGGGAAGCCGACGCGGAAGGAATCTTGCTACGACAACCTGCACATCAGTCGCAATGCGTGGGATACCAATCTGGTGAAGGTTTGTGCTGCGTGGCTGCTCTTGAAGCAATCCCCGAGCTGATGGTGACTCCAGGCAAATCCAGAATACCTCGCCGTCAATTGGGAAGCTAGTGGTGGAGGCGCCTTTGCTGTGATACCAGTCAATGAGAAAGGCAGACTGCCTGAACAGATCCCCCTCTTCAGAGGACACACTGGACCGGTGTTAGACACAGATTGGTGGGTGCAGGTGCAGTGGCTCGAAACCCAGTGCTGACTCTATTAGGAACCCCTTCAACGACCGAATTATCGCATCCGGCTCTGATGATGGGAAGGTATTCATATGGCAGGTGCCCCAGGGATTCACTCTATACAGCGATGATGAGGAGCCGAATGATGTTGCGCCGGTCAGCAAGCTGACGGGGCATTCGAGGTAGGTGAAGAGGGAAGCAGGCCTTGCAGCAGAATCCGTCTAACACCCAGTAGAAAAGTCGGACAAGTTCTGTTTAATCCTGCGGCAGAGAACATACTGGCTTCCGCTTCAGGCGACTACACAATCAAGCTCTGGGATATTGGCACGGGCAAGGCACACCTCACACTAAAGCATGGAGATATTGTCCAGAGCTTGTCATGGAATGCAAACGGAACGCTACTGGCCACCACATCTCGAGATAAGAAGCTGCGAGTATGGGACGTTCGACAAGAGAGGGCCGCCCACGAGGCTCCAGGACATACAGGGGCGAAGAATAGTAGAGTCGTTTGGATGGGTGAGCACAACCGTCTGGCGACAACTGGTTTCTCCAAGATGAGCGATCGACAAATGGCTTTGTGGGATGCAGGAAACCTTGCGGAACCGATTGGTGGATTTACTGTCCTGGACTCGATTTCTGGTGTTTGCATGCCGTTCTGGGGTAAGCTCTCTGAGGATTCGATTTGGCGGTGATTGACAGCTTCTAGATGACGGCACACAATGCTTGTACCTGGCAGGGAAGGGGTATGTCCACAAATCTAGAACTTGGGAGCCTTGCTGACGAATTAGTGATGGCAATATCCGCTACTTCGAGTACGAGAACGACAAGTTCGAATTCTTGTCCGAGTACAAGTCTGGGGATCCACAACGAGGGCTCGCGTTTGTTCCAAGACGAGGCATCAATGTGAGTTGCTCAATGTAGGAATTGGCCAAAGGCTAACAGGTCAAGGTCCACGAGAACGAGGTCATGAGAGCATACAAGACAGTCAATGACAGCTACATCGAACCCATCTCTTTTACTGTCCCCCGGCGAGCCGAAGTCTTTCAGTCTGATATTTATCCCCCAGCAACGGGTCTGAAGCCTGCCGTGTCAGCTGCAGAATGGCTGTCTGGTAAGGATGGTGTTCCGGCAAAAATTGACTTGGAGAGCATCTATGAAGGAAACGCACCCAAGGAAGTCCCAGCAGACTACAAGCCACCAACACCTGCCCCTGCTCCATCGCCCGCCAAGACTCAAGCCCCGAAGAGAGAAGAGCCAGCACCAGTGGTCACGCAAAGAGCTCCACCTCCTTCCATGTCCGAACAGAAAGGTTCTATTGCAGCAATGGCATCTAAATTCCAAGATGACGAAGGAGCAGATGACGAGGATGAGACTTCCAGCTTCGAAGAGATCTCCAAGCCGGTTCAGAAACATATCCCTGCAGCAGCAAGAGTCGAAGCAAAGCCACCCTCCCCAGTCAAAGTATCTCCAACAAAAACATCTCCACCTAAACCCGAACCAGTATCTCAACCTGCACCTCGATCATATCAACAACCGCTATCTTCGCCGCCTCCTGCCGCCGTTCCGACCTTCTCCTCGTCCGATAGTGGATCTGTAGAAAGCTCCCTGGAACAAATCAAGAACTTGCTAGAGGCACAGACAAAGACCATCAACGCACAGAGTGAGAAGATTGGGAAGCTGGCTCAAGAAGTCGATACGTTGAAGATGAAGGTTGGATCGGGGGCGCAAGATCAGAGTGAGCGCATTCGGCAGTTGGAACTGGAGTTGGAGGCAGCTAGATCGTGAGTAAAATGCATGAACGCACAATTGATAGCGAGGGGGTTCGCGGGGTGGGCGACGGGATACCATGCTGTTTTTGTGTCTACGACTGGATTACTACATTCTTGTGTAGCAAATTGAGCGACTCACACAACTCATATTCAGCTGCTCTCAAAGGCTTCCAACACGGTGTGTGTTTCATGTCACTCTGAGATGTGTATCTACTGCAAAGTTGCAAGAATTTGCGTGCATCGGATATACCGTCTCCACGATTGAAGCTACATCGTTGTTATGCTTTTATTATTATTATTATTTACTAGATATCCTCGGGATATGCATGGATGAAAGCTCATGACCTCTATTTTATCTATCTTCGTTGAGATGCTAAGGTTTATCCCTTACAAGAGACCGAACCATCAAGGGAGACCGCCTAAGGGAGTTCCAATCATGGACCATCTGCGTATTTAGCAGAGACTCTTCTACTGCGTCCCCTCCCCTCTTTACCATCTCGTCGTCATAATCGTTTACTGCATCGTTCAAATGCAACTCTCCTTTCTGAACTCTGCTCAAGGCTATGACTAGATTAGCTACATCGCAAATCGCATGATTCAAGCCCTGTCCTCTCTACGGCGTCATTGGATATGCTGCATCACCCGCCAAGGTTGCTCTTCCTCTCTTGTTATCGAATTCAATAGTTTTCCAGTATACGAAGTGGTTGAAGCTTAACGACGTGCCGTCAGGAATCCACTCGATGGCATTCTTCCATATTCCCACGTACTCCGCAGCTCTATTCTTCAACAACTTGAGTTTGTCCGCATCCGCATCACTTCCCTCGAAGGTTGGCAGCATAGATGAATGCATGGTAACAAACTCCCAATTCTCGGGATCCGGCGAGTGGAAATCATGTCCAAAGATTGCCGTGTAAGTTCCATGTGGATGATAAGCTATGGTCATGAGAGAAGCGTGTTGACGGAGTTCGAGTGCTTGCTCAGCTGTGTACTTCGATCTGACGATTGCCGCTACTACACCCGCTGGGCGTGCCTCCGACCTCTCTTTCCCGACAACCAATTCACGGACTTTGGATCTTGGTCCATCGGTACCTATTAATACATCTCCACTAACGCTCGTTCCATCTGCAAAGTGAGCTGATACCCCACTCCCAGAATCGTTATATGAGATAGAACTCAGTGTTTTCCCATATTTCATATCCACACCTTCACTGATCAAAGCTCGCAGTTTTCTCCGTGAGAATCTTCTCATTCCTCCCGTTGGCAAAGCTTTCAAAAGTTCTCCCGTTTTACCGTTGTAAAGACCGAAAGTGTCTGTATCTCTAGCCACCATTTTCGGATCAGGCTGTGAAGTATTCGTGCGCAGCCAGATTTCGTCTGGCAGTAAGGACTGGAGCTGCGGCAGAGCCCAGTGAACTCCAATAGTCCATTCACGGGGACGATGCTCCGCAGCGCTGCCTTCAGTTTCGAAGATGGTAAAATTGACACCGTTCTAGAATGCAGTTAGCCAAGGGGTAGATGTGAACGGGTGGTTCTTTAACCTTTTTGAGACCATGCGCAAGAAGCAAGCCTGTGATTCCTGCTCCGATGATCAGGACATGAAGACTTTCGCCGTGGTTAGTACTCATGTTGAAGGGATCTAGGATGAAGGGTGCTCACGGAGGCTTTGGAATTGTTGATTTTCAGGAAAGAAGTATCGGCAGTTCATTGTTGTGTAACATCAGCTTCCCTGCTAATCTTATTCGAGAATATTGGAGAAACCTTGAACGACCACGACTAATGTATCCTAGTGTTACAATGATATCTGTGAATAAATACAGAAGTTGCAATCGGAAACTCGCCTAAGGTGTCACAATCATCGATGCAATGGTGATTAGCCGGGTACAACCTGGGGTCCTCCGAAATCGCCGCTAACACAGAGTTTGCATTTAAAACCCCGAGCCACTTTGTTTCCCCCAAATTCTCTGCATCTGCGAGTGTATCACTGCGAGCTCGCTTTATCTCAGCCCCACCTCACTCACTAGAGTTCAAGAATTTCAACCCTACGCAATGTCATCTGAATCCCGACCCCAGCAGCCAGGCCAAGTGTCCAACCTTCCTGGGCTCACCACATATATAACCGGACATGATCCACAGACCGGGAAAGCCATCGTGCAATCCAAACGTCCAGGCAATTGGTCATCGTATAACGATAAACTCATGGGCTTCAATGTTGCCTACACAACCTCTCAATTTCCCGCCTCCCTTAACAACGACGCCGATCTTCACGCCCACGATGCTCTCGCAGCCACGGAGAAACTTGGGCTCGTGAATCCCGGTGGAACTGTGTGTCGCATTGTCGATTTTGCTCCGGGTTTCGACTGTATGATGCACAGAACACAGAGTCTGGACTACGGCATCGTTCTGGAAGGCTCGATCGAGCTGGTGCTGGATTCAGGAGAGACACAGGTGATGCATCGGGGAGACGTGGCTGTTCAAAGGGCTACGATGCATGCTTGGCGAAATCCGAGTAAAGATGATTGGGCGAGGATGGTATTCGTGCTGCAGGACTGCGAGAAGGTGGTACTGGGAGATAAGGAGCTGAAGGAAGACCTTGGGAGGGGTGTGGCAGGATTGCCATCTAGTGGAAATGACAAGTAGTGTTTGGAAATATCGTGGTTTCAGTTGCTGGACTCAATGGAGAGTGGTTGCAGATTTCGAAACGTCTATGTTATACTGTATGTATGCGAAGTCCCTTTGCATGTATCGACTTTCTATGCTCGTCAAAGAGCACACTTGAGTTATTTATCTAAGGTTTCACACCATTAAAGAAAATAACATACGCAGGCAACGGTATAAGACATTGTGGCAAATTTCCCAAGACCGAGACATCATTGAAAGGGCAGATATCCTGAAAGACTTGGTGAAGTAATCACTTTCAAAGCATGGTTTCGTTTCGAGGGCAGTAAGTTGCCGCAAGGAAGTAGCTTGAGCGCCACTGGTAAATATTCTATAAAAATGCTAAGTCGTACCATGATATAATATCGTTCAAGCTCTTCAATTCTCCGCTCCCGACAAGTAAAAATATTGGCAAGCAACTTCCAGTCTTCTCATCGAAGTATCCTCAACGCATCCAGTTGTTCGTAACTCGTAAGCCTACCCCTATCTTTTCCACTCTTCTCAAAAGCTCGACCTATCTGGCTACCATCTTTCGTGTGTGCATTTTCCATTTGATCTCTTCCTTTGCAAACCAGTGTTCAATACCAGTGTCATTCAACTCAACTCAGCTAATATTTACGCCAGCTATCATGCCTTACTCTTCCGCAGCCGCTTGTCCAACTTGCGGGACTAAAGCCTGCTCCCAATGCAGTCAGGGTGGCCACGATTCCTCGAATTCCGGCTCTGTTCCAGGAAACTTGATACGCAACTGTGGAAAGCCTAGTCACGCTGTTGTTACCGGTGCTGGGGCATGTTATATATGCGCGAATGGCCCTGGTGACTTCTTTGGGCAGACTGGTTAGTGAGACGAATAGGAATTGGACGCATGAGAGCAGGTGTAAAGAGAGTGAAAAAGCAACATTGAAAATTAGAACAGGAAGAAAAACGAAAATCAGGCAGCACATGGATCAGTGTAAAATTAATTGCTCGTCGTATCGGCTAGAACATTTCTTTGGACTGCTTCGTACACCTTTTATTATAACGATAAAGAATCCACCCCAAATATTTATCCTTTTGTCTTCGTGGCCGTTACTGTAACAGTTGTCGTAACCTTTTTCGTTCCAGCAGATGTCTCCGTGATAGTAATAGTCGTCTTGTCATCCTTGGTCGTGGTGTCGTTCTGCGTAGCGAACAAAGTCTCCGTCTTGGTTTCAGTAATTTTCGTTACTGTGAGCAGAGATGAGCTTCTGAGAGATGGGCAGGAAAATGTTGGAATTGCAGTTGGTGAGGATCCAAGTTGGACGGATTGTATCGAAGTCACGGTAACAGTTGTTGTTGAGACAGGAAACGATGGGCAGGAAGCAGTGCCGGTACTAGCGGAACTGCCGTCGAGGGAAACGAGTTCGAAAAGCGGACTTGCTGTTTCAAAGCCGCCTAAATCTGAGACGCCAATATAGTATTGGTTTCCAAGGGCCAGCAGGGGGCCCGGATTTAGCATGAGTGTCGGGTCGAGTATATAGGTTTGGTTCACTAGAGACGAGGTTATAAGCTGTGCACTGAAACCTATCAAGTGGGTAATAGTTTACTAAGAAACTCAAGCCTGTTCCCTTGGGAATCGGATAACCAGATATCATACGGTGGGAGTCCTCCGTTGAGGGCCACCGCGTATGTTGCTGCAATATTCCATTGAGCTGGAACCCCTGAGATAGTAAGGGCTTGTGCGACGGTTAGAACGAGAATGGATAAAAGCAAGGAAAGAACAGAGAGAAATTTAATCATCGTGGATAAGTAGACTGCGAACGAAATATAGGCAGTTGCGGTGCTGCGTCTGGAATTTGGTCTGTGAAGGAGATATAGTTCAAGCTCATGCCTTAAATATCGAGATGCTTTAGGGTCGGCGCAATGTAATGGCTATTCCGACATTATTTTAGAATACCAGCTGACCATTTTGTCGTTTTCCTCTAGTCTTCAGCTGTGCCCGGCAAGCCCTCCGCGTTCGTGCTGGAGTGAGTGGCTTAGTAGGCGATGCTGAATGCAACATGATTCCAGGGTGGCAGTGCTGTGCTTATCATAGGTAAGGTCGCACCCATGGAGAGGTTAGCTACCGAGATGCAAAACCGTTGCATGCGAACAAACTCCTTCAAAATGCGAACCTCTAATCAGATGCTCCTTGTGAATATTAAACGCCACAACCTCACCGCTCGCTATTTCTTTTTAGAGCAGGTTGACACTGCCCTCATGGAGAGACTAGCTCCTGCTACACGGCATATTGTGCTACCTACTTAGCGTTGTTGAGATCAGTATTTCATTATCGACCATCAAGGTACAAATACACATTTTTCTTCTAATGGTATAGCTGTTTCAGCTATTCGACTAGCAATATATAAAACATGGTTCAATTGTATTCTCGCCATGCAGCACCACGCCAGAACTGGACATGGATGGGGTTAGTCGATTCTGATTTGGTAGAAGTACGCATACTGATTATGTATATTAGCAAGCAAGCGAATAGATGTCACAAGGTCAAGAAATAGTATAATAGACAGCGTGGTTTGCAGTGGTTGCCTTTGATTTCGGAGATACGCTAGAGTTTATAGGAGAAGCCAGCAACCAGCTGACTCTACAAATCCAAGACTACCCTCCCAATACCTCTTGACACGCATGTTAACATTGCCCCTTCCTTCTCGCCTTCAAGCAAGCCTGTTCCCCGATGTTCCACCTTCCCTTTCCTCACGCCTACCTGACAAGTACCGCAGTTACCCACCTCGCAGCTGCTCGGCACGTCGAATCCTGCATCTCTCAGAACATCTAACAATGTTTGTTCCTCTTTTACCTCCAACGTTCTTTTCGACTCTGCTAATTCCACCGAAAAGGGGTCTCCCGACGTCAGAGCATTGAATGCTTCAAAATGGATGTTGGATAATGGAAATCCGAGAGTTCGTGCAGCAAGAGTAACACCGTCCATCAGCCGTTCCGGCCCGCAGGCATAGATGTGTGTACCACTGTTAGCCTTCCCAATGATTTTTGATATCTCAAGCCGTTCACCCTGGCTGCTATCCACTATCGTGACATTGGTGTTGAATTCCTGAAGCAGCTGTTTGAAAGCAACATCCTGTGCCGAACGAACGGCGTAGTACAAATGAAACTTCTGTCCCTGTTCCTTTAGTTGCTTTGCGGTGATGAAAAACGCAGTGATGCCAATCCCGCCTGCGATCAGGATATAATTGTCGGCATCTGAGGCGAGTGAAAAGTCTGACTTTATTTGGCTAAATGTGAGGACGTCCCCGGGTTTCGATTGTTTGTGCAAGTACTCTGATCCACCCCGAGATGTTTGGTCCAGGGCCACCCCGAGAGCGAAGCGATTGCTGTCTCCGCCAACAACCGAGTATGCCCTGACCATTTTGCCTTGATCTCCGAGCTTTACTCGAATATGGGATCCGGAGACTGCGAAGATCGGACTGTCACTGGGACTGACGGCCTCGAATTCAAACGCATATATCTTCGAGGTTTCCCTCTTCTTCCTCACAAGCCGATACTCGTTCCAACCCTTCTCCTCCCCACCTCCAAGTCGGTCAGATTCATCCAGGAATAAACCTTTCTTCAGCCGATTTAGAAAGATCGTCTTGATCTCATCTCCTAGCTCCTCTAATTCACTCAACTCTTTGATAGCCTCCCAATTTTTCCTGTCCACGTACAAGATTCTCTGCACCTCCTTAACCGTCCATTTGGTATGCTTTCTCTCCACCAAGTTGACGGCATCACCGGCCTGAATTTGTCCTTCTTTCAAGACACGGCAGTACCAACCTGTTCGATTCGCGTTTTGGCTTCTCAAGCTCATGTCCTTGACCTCAAACCGATGATTGAGCATAAAACAAGGCTGTCTCGGCTCGCTGATCTGGATTATGACTCCATCTTCACCCCCAACCTGGAAAATATCCCCAAGGCAGACGACAGCCTCGCTCAACTCATTGCTTGCCGTGACGATGTTCTCCCCAAACCCTCCAACAATGAAAGAATGCGAGTTCTGGGGGAGATCAACCTTCCAGGAAGGGTAGTGCTGGGAAGGATACCACATCAGTGCCTTATCAACACCTCCATGGCCGATGTAACCGTGCTCATCGCCTTCTAGGCCCAGGAATGACACTCTGACTGGAGCTTGGTGTGGTGTTTTGAAGATCCCCGATGGATTCTTCAGCCCGAAAACGGGTCGCAATTTGCCAGTCCGGACCTGAAGGACAGTGCTGATTTGCTGCGCAGATGGGGGAGAGGAGTCCGTAGGTACCGTTTGAGTTGTCATCGTGATAAGTTTTGGAGCAGAAAAGATGGAAAATTGAAAAGTGGAGGTAAGGCAGCCTATTTATTATTGCATGGAACAGAGGACGGCGAGGCGAAGGGCGCAGCAGACCTATTCTTATCACCGATTGGTGGGATTGTTAGGAGTGGAGAAAAGTCATAAATGTTAAACTTTATAAATATTTAGAAGTTTAGGATCAATTTAATATGTACCAATAGACAGCTTATCTATGAGTCATAATTTTATCATGCAGAATTATCTCAGCTAGTCTATATATTTCTACACAAGCAAGATGAAAGCCATCGCCCGAACAAGACATAGTTGCTGTCGCACTTTAACTGAGAAGTTGCGTTAGAGACTAGAAAGCTAGTGTTCTACTCACGTTATCTTTGCCGGTATAGGCCATCACTGGAAAAAATCATATACTTCCTCTCACGTGCCTTATAGGCAGAGCAATCTGACATTGGCTAGTTAATATTACAAGTTTGACAGGTCCTAGTTACAGAATTGTCCGGACGATTCGATAATACTCTAGAAACATTGCTCAATACATTCACATCTCGTTTAGGGTCTGGGATATTGTATAAAATTACATTCATTCCTTTTATATTGTTGTTGTCTTAGATTTTCAACTACGAAGGAAAAATCTAGCTCCCTCGTAGCACTATTCTTATCCCAGTGAAATCTTTGTAAAACATATCATGCTTTTGCATGTATTTGGTGTTGCCAAAAGCCGGGCAATATAGGAAAGGCTGGGAATTCTTTAGTATAGCTGCTCTTATACTAGGAAGTCCACGAGAAGCTATAATACTTGGCGCCCTCCCCTTTGCAGCCCGAATTTATAGTGTCTTGATGCAGATAGTTCTATTCTTCTGGTCCATGAAAGGCCCCAATGCAAGATAGGAAATAGGATCTTCAACATCGGCAGTAAATGCCCAGAAATCCAGGACTAGGACATCGACCTCCTTGTCTCACCACACGACTCTAGGATTCTGCTTCAGATGTTTCCACTGATATCTCGTCTTTTCTCCCTCGCTTGAATTTAACTTTCTGCCAGGGAGATCGGGGCACTCAATTTGGATGCGTTGAAAGTGTTTGAGCGTCTCTATTCGGCTTTCACGATTGATGCGTGATGTCTTTGGTGGTTGACGGTGATGGTGGAAGGTGTATGAGTAGGGCTTGAGGTATAAAGGGAAATGATCGAAGTCGACGAGGATTGCTTCGCGCCAGATCATGAGACGAAGTTCGGGCGGAAGAGCGGAGAAGAGCGTAAATATGTCCAGCGGCACCGGAGGATGACGCTGTTGCGAGGCTAAATCTGTGCTTTGGTCCATCATTTGTGGCCGTATTGAGAACTTTAAGGTGCAATCAAAGGTGTTGCAGGAATTCGAAAATTTCAAGGAATTTAATTGGGACTTGTGCGAGCTAGAATTGTCAAGACTACCCCCGCAAGTAGACCCGTGGTTGTAGGAATGAGGGTCCGGTCCCGTACTTAACAATACGCCATACTGCCTTCGAGCATAATAAAATTTGACGTCATGCCTTTCGAAATGATCGCCACGGTAATTTTGTTTGCATCAGTAGAGTATGGCGCTTAACTTGAGGCATTTCTGTAGGCGTATTTTGTTCGCGAAAAGAGAAAGGGGCTGAGCAGGAAATTGAAACTGCGCCACTTCGCGCATGTATATATTCATCGCGAGACTACCCCTCAGAACCCGCACCGAAAAGGAAAATCTCATACAATCTTCGAAATCTCTACTCAAGACTTCAAGGAAGTCATGTGTGCACCAATATGGACCATCTGGATGAGCAGAAACAATAACAGGCCAATCGAAGAGCGGACGGACATCGTAAGGGGCTCAGCTATAAATACACGAGTTGTGAAGTTGGTGCCGCTGAACAAGGACAAATTGGCTGCAAACGGGAGCCCCAAAAAGACCGAGTCTACGATTGCAGATGCTGGGTTGAGGTCTGAAAGCAAATCGCCAAATTGAGATGGCTGGTGATACACAGGGTATGGGGATCTAAGGTAAAATCTGTTAGAATCGGACGACTTGGTTCACTTGCTAACTTTCCAAGAAGCTTTATCGGAGATACAATGCAACTGGGCGCAACTGGATGTTGGAAGCGATTGATTTGAGAGGGGGCAGATTGAAGGGAGCGGTCTCTCAGGACCTAGGAGACCAGAGAACTTGTGTCAACATGTTTTGGCTTGCGGCATCGAGGCTCTACATGGATTTGGAAGTATTTGTTAAGGGCCAAGACTATGACTTGAGGAACACAACCTCTAATTATCAGTCCCAAAAAACCTTCTCTGAGTTTTATCGCATCACTTCTCACTTCACGTTCACTCTTTACTTCGGATCCGAAGCAAGTATGCTCTCAACCTTCGTCACCTTCTCCGAGAAATGTTGCTTCTTGTCCGTTCTATTCTCGTTAGCATATGCTCTGCCGCTGGAAACCTTTTGTATCTTTACCTTGTGCCAGCGCGGATATCGGTCTGAACACGCAGGACGCCATTTTGATGGACCAGCGTATGCGCTTGGCCGATGAGCTTCATGACTTCGTCCCATGATCCTTCTGTATTGTTAGGTAAGCAAGGGTTCCTATACCTCATGAAAACATTTCCAAATCAAAGCGAGGCATGCTTGGCTTTGAAGGAAGCCAAGGAGAGCACGAAAGAGAGCTTGACACGTGACTCTGAAGCTCGAGTTCCCGAACCCTTCCGAGGGCGAGTTCCAAGACCTTGACACGTCCCGCAGCACGCAAGTGCAGCACTGAGGCAACCATGAGAAGAAAGGAGGAAAGTAGAAAGGGCGTATCCTACCAACTGTTGTACCAGCGCTGTGCATCGAGTAGCTAAGCCCGCTGGCCTTCATCAATCTTTGTACTGCGGCAACTTCATTTGATACTGAAGCAGTAGGAGTACCAATCTATATTCTCGTTAGTATGCAAAACAGATACAAGCTTCTCTGCAGGTCACTGGGATCTCAGAGACTCACAGGAATGAGGCAGAAATCGGCAACGCAAGCCGGTGGCGTTGGCAGGCTGGCGTAATCGATTGGAGCTGCCATGATGGGCGAGGAATGGCAATGACAGTGAGATAAGTGTTACTTTTAAGAGAAGGGTTTAGGCGAATAGAGGGCGAAGCTTGGTATGGTTCTGGGTGATATCAAAGAACGGATGTTGTTTTGAGGTGAAGTTGAGAAATCGGTTATGAGAAGTGGAGATATGTTGGTCACGTGAGGGAACTCAGGAGCAAGAAAATGTAAGAGAACAAACTCCTTTCTTAAGTGTTACAAATCTGTGGGCTACATGACTTGTGAAAAGTAAAGATAGCTGTCGAATAACTAACTCTTTCTGGAATATTACGCTCAGCATATCGATGGCTCTTTCATTATATAGGACCAACGTGAGCTCTTTCAATATTTACCTTCAATCACACAACTTCCTTCCTACTGGAATCAGGATGCTTTGGCAGTCCTTCTCCATTTTCATTCAAGCTCCTATCACCCTCGGTAACCAGTTTCTTGATCCAGTTCACACCACTATCCCAGTAAAAGTGCCTGTCCGGCCTAACACCTTGTCGTTCCAGGCTCTCGCCGTCCAAACTTCCAAGAACAATATCGACCATCAGAGTATCATCCTCCTCTGGCCGGCGTTCTCGCATGTAAAGCAAGTTCGTCCCACACTTCCCGCAAAACGATCTTATAACTCCTTCAGATGAAGCGTAGTTGATGATTGGCAGGTTTCCGGGTTGACTACTTGTTAGGTCCGCAGTATTGAGTCTGGTGAAAGTCGGGGACTCTAAAGCGGAAGTAGTGCCCCACTCGACCCAGTCCTGTGGACAACTGAACCATGCTTGTACCAGAGCTCCGCTGACACGCCGGCATTTGTCGCAATGATCGAGAAAGATCTCGGGAGAGCGGACTTCAGCTCCCGTTGGGTCTTCACGTGGGAGGATGAGACGAGAAGAAAGATCTGGAACGGAAATTGTATAGCGGATGCTTCTGCAATCGCAGCCTCCGCGGAGGGTGAACGCATTTGGGGAGAGTGAAGACATGGCTAATTGCGAAAGAAAGACGTAGTATAAGATCTGATGAGCTCCGAAGGAGGGACGAGAAGATGCTGAAGTCAAGTCTTGGGCCCAAGTAGATGAATCCTGTCTCCTGCCGGTAATGCGGGGTAAAATTGAGCCGAACAAAACGACCAAGGAAAGTTTGTGAAAAGTGCAAGCTGGGGAGAAATTATTGCAAGTCGAACCGCGAACGAATTAGAGGTCTTCCAGTCCGCCAAACGCTCTTGAAAGCGCAGGCTTGCGGAGGATTGAGATTTCCATTGATGTTCTCGTCCGATAGAAGCTTTGCTTCCAGATCAAATCGCTCTGCATTTAACGCGGTACTTACAACTACTGGTTTATTTTGTTATGCTGTAATCAGTAGCTCAGAGTCGGGTCGTTCCTGGAGAGTGCTAACTCCTCTTCTCAAGCGACGGTTCAGCATGGTCCAGGTCGCATGTCGCCGAAAGTGAAGATTGGTTAGACTGTAGGGCACACCAAACTGCCTATGGTGAAATAGAGACCATCTGTATGACAGAACCTTGACGATTCTATACCGCGAGTTTCACACGGCAGTGCAATTGCCGTGTGAGCTAGATATCTTTCGGCAGGGCTGGGCTGAGCCTGCGAACTGGCTCCTCATTGATCTCACCAACCACCACTCCCCACCAAATGTAAGCCGCAGCGCTCAGCTACTCAACGACGCCCCCCATTGCGTTTCTTTGGAATCCTCTCTCGCTTACTTCTCCAAACAACACCGTATTTCGCACATTGGCGACTCACCTCTCTATATGGAATCGTATTTTGCACAGTGGTTAGATGCGCAGCTCTGATGACGTTGACATGTCGTCGTCGAAGTTTCGAAACTGTGCAGAGGAGTGGGTCGCGATCCCAAAAATAGATGGCTGGAGGCGTTTCTTAGTCACTGCCGGCGCCAACCCCTTTTGGGGCCAGCCTCGTCAACTTTTACCCAACACCACCCAGCAACACCCACATCCCGCAGCAACCAGCATGCAGTCTCCCAGCGCCTCACTCTATCCGGAGGCTGTTTCTACAGTTTCACGTTCTCGTCTGTGCACTTAATTGGCCTCCCGATGGATCGCACGTCCGGCTCGTGGTGGGGCAGCTCCACAATTGCTGGCACTGTGCGCGTTGCTGACGACGATCGAGGAGAATCTCCAACCTCAGCTGCGCCTCGTCAAGAACACCTCTGCCATTTTCTGTTAGCCCCTCTATTTCTCTAGGTTTGTTTTCCATTCAATTGTAAGTTATATTGTTCCTACTGGCCTGGGCTTTTGTTTCGTTTCTCTCTTTCGTACAATCGTTCAACGGTTTCAAAGATTTGCCCCACTTCTATACCCAAAATCTTCTTAGCAGACATCCACATCATCGATTCAGCATGATGTTTCCTTCGATACTTGCTACTTCGGTAGCACTTCTCTCACTCGCAGGTATTGGGCAAGCTATTCCTCAGCAAGGCGGAGGAAATGGAGGCTTTGGTGGTGGACCACAGTCACAATCATCTCGAGTCGCAACAACAGCAACAAGAGCCTCCACAACTGCTACCGAAGCAGCAGTATCAACAAGCACTGTAGCCTGCAATAACTCGCCGCTCCTTTGCAATCGAAACTACAACAATATCACCCACATGGGAGCCCACGACGCCGCTTTCCTGCGAGATAGCAGCACCTCCTTCTCCATCTCGGGCAACCAGTTCTACAATGCTACCATAGCCCTCTCGGCCGGTATCCGACTATTACAAGCACAAGTACACAATTCGAGTGGCACTCTTGAGCTCTGCCATACGACATGCACGCTTCTTGACGCCGGGTCATTGGAAGCCTTTCTGATGGAAATAAAGACGTGGATGGACGCCAACACAAACGAAGTTGTGACGCTACTGCTGGTGAACTCTGATGACGAGTCTGCGGCTACATTTGGATCAGTCTTTGAAAGCTCGGGTATCTCGACCTACGGCTATACTCCCACATCGACCACTGGCCCGATCTCGACATGGCCCACGCTGCAGACTTTGATCACAGCGAATACCCGGCTGGTGACCTTCATCGCGAGCATCACATACGATAGCTCCTACCCATATCTCCTAAATGAATTCGACTACGTCTTCGAAACCGCATTCGGCGTCTCCTCAATGAGCGGCTTCAATTGCTCCCTCTCCCGCCCCACATCGCTCTCCTCTTCCACGGCCGCCATATCATCGGGATACATGGGCCTCCTCAACCACTTCGCAGACACAGTCGAAGTCTTCGGGATCTCGATCCCAGATGTGACAGACATCGCAACGACCAATTCTGCAGACACGAACACAACAGGAGCTTTAGGGACTCAAGGTGCCGAGTGTGACAGCGAGTGGGGCACAAAGCCAACTTTTATACTTGTGGACTTCTGGAATGTTGGGCCGGCGATTGCGACGGCGGATCAGCTGAATGGGATTACAGCGACGGGGAGGACGAGTGTTTCTACGGCGGAATTGACGGCGAGCTCGAGCCTCGGCGTACGGAGGGATGCTTGGGGCTTGGGTGCTGTGGCGGGCACGGCGATAGCTGTGGTAGCCCTTGTGAATATTGTCTGGCTATAGAAGTGGTTTGTAGATGGGCTCGTCGTTTTGTAAAGCATAGCAAGGGCGTTCAAGGACTGGGATAAATGAACTTGTACACTTGGGGATTCGATACCATTGGGAAGCGGAAAAGCTGCATAGATTAGATAGAGAAGAATACCATGAATAATAAACAAGCCTGCTTCCCAGCGGAAGCTCACAGCCTCACTTCAGCATTCTCCTGTTTTTAAGTCTAGATCGTTCCTTGTAGATGAACCTTGGCCAAGCCAAGGCTCCCATTGTCCACGTACACAAAGGAACAATGAGCAAGGCTGTTTTGGTATGCGGTATACGAACACGGCTTCTCATTGTTCTCGTACGCAAGGGGACAATCAACTGGGACTCGGAGGTTGGTTTCATATCATATTTGATTGCTTTTATCACGCCTCTCAGCTACCGCTTTCTGAAGTCTAAGAAGACGAAACTTAACTACCACCCTCCCCTTCTCCCACCCGAAGTCCCGGAATCGTCCCAAGTCCCAACACCAAAGGACCCCTCGCCCGTGTCGTTTCCTCCGAGGGGATCTCCCCCCAACCAAAGTAGGCGGGTTCCGTCCAAAGGACGAAGGAGATCCACATGCCCAGCGTCCACAAGCTACTCATCCCTTGCTGCTAGTCTTCGTCCCATCCCGTTCCCTCCTTCCATCTCGAGTCGACGCACGTTGCTCCTCCGAGTCATCCGTTCCATCGCTCCATCCCTCCTTCCATTCACCCCCACACCCTCTCAATGTTCCATATAATATCGATACAATCGCTCCCACGTCTAATAATCCAAAAATTTCATTGTTCCACTTCCTTGGTGAACAATCCATTTCTATGTACTCGACATCACTCCTTCCATATCCGCCGTCACCCTTCAAAACCATCCCCGCTTCTTGGCTACGTGTACAAGACCGATGCCCGAAAGTACAGCAGCCGTCTTGAACAATGTAGAAGCTGGTGGCTCATCCCACTTCACATTCCGAGTTACTTGAGCCTCCTCATCGTCGATATTGCGCTTGCGCTTGTTCGTATTCGGGGCGGGAGTTGGCTTGGCTGCTGGCTTGGTAAGCGCGACAGGCTTGGCGACAGGCTGCGGACGATACCATCGTGAATGATCAATTGGCGCAGTAGCTGGCTGTGGGGCTGGGGCAGCTTTCGGACGCTTGGCCTTCTCTGTCTTCTCCTTCTCCTTGATCTGCTCCTTCAACGTCTTGATCTCCTCTCTTAAATCATCAATAACTCGTTCCTCTCGTAGAATAACCTGCATCTTGGATTCCCGCTCCGCCATGCATGCATTGTAGTTTTTGTCAGCTCGTCCTGTCTCCTGCGTCTTCTCTCTCTGTACATCGTTCCATTTCATTCGGTAATCCTCCGCCAGCTTCTCTTGGGCCTTCAACTTGGCCTTTAACTCTCTCACAATCTCGTTCTTCTCGTTGAAGTATTGGGCCCCCTCTACCCTGGCATGCCATGTTTCTCTTTGGGCATCAGCAAGCTCTTTCTTGTGTTGCTCTTTGAGAGCGTCGAAATGGCCGACAACCGTGGAGTTTGCGTTATTCTGGAGCAAGCCTTTCCAATAGTTAAGCTCGTGAGTTGCTTGACCGATGATGCTCTGGACGGTTGCGTTATGCTCGCTGCAACAGCGACGTCAGCGTGGTCCTATAATGTAGATTCAATTGGGAAGGAATTGAATTGGTATTTGCACGAGTGTCGAACACAAGCGATGAAGCAGGACTTACGAATTTAGCTTTTGGATAAATTGCTCTGCCTCGACTCTGGCAGTAGCGAGCCATTCTTTCCTGGCATCTGCCAAGAGGTTATCGACTTGAGTTTGTGTGTATTTCAAGTCTCCGAGGTTTTGCTGAAGAGGTTGCTGGGTCGAAGTTTGGGATGCCGACGCGGATCCTCTCAAGCTGTTGAGTATGCTATTGCTCTTGTCAACTGCGGCTTGTTGCTTTGGTGTGAGTTTTGGGCCGGCAGGTTGGGGTTGCTGCGCTGCAGTGGCTGCTTCAAGCTGTTCCTTGAGGGATGCTGCTGTTCGGGCGAGCATATCGTTCTCTCTCTTGAGGTCATCGACTTGACTATTGACCAAGTGGTTGGTAAGTTGGAGCTCTCCAATATACTTGTTCGCCTGGCCCAGGGTCTTCGGCATCGCCATTGTGTCGAATGTACGTTGGACTCGTGAGAGAATGGATGTGCGCTTGGCAAATTGTATGGAGAGGTACTGGGACAATGCGTCGCAAGAGATTGTTGGTGTCGAAGTCAACGTTGGTGGATGTGTTGTTGCAAGATCGAAGTTGGATGTGGGCAAGAAAGTAAATCTCGTTAGCGCGTTTTCGTTGCCAGCCCTGCCGAGTGCAAATTCACTCTTGCTTGAAAGTTGTGGGAGAAAATTTACAGTGGGCAAGGCTGTTGAATTTACCGCGCCGGCATTAGACTCGCCTGACATGCCGATGAGAAGATAATGATAGTGAGGTTGATGATAAAGACGAAGCGAGAATGCCCAACACCCATTAGTCCACAGAGTTACCGTAAAATCTAATGTTTTCGTTGCCAGCGCGGCTGAGTGCCAATTCCCTCTCTTTTGCTTAAAAGTCAAAATATTAGAGGGTTCAAGGCTGTTAAATTTGCAACACGGCGTCAGCCTCGTGAAGTGCCGATGTGAAGTTGATAGTGACAGAAGCGAGAATGTCCCAAGGCCATTGTTCCATCAAGCCGTGGTACAATTGAAATTCTGGCTTCCAGTACTTGCAAAGAAGTGGATCGAAATCCTCAGTCTCTATATAATTAACACGCCGCACTACTGGACATAATTCTTTCACGCAGTGTGGGAGAAGTCCAAAGCGCTACGATCGAGCTTAGCTCCTCAGTACCTGCCCATTCTCAGCAAGGGATGGAAATCTTTGCAACACAATCATGCGATTTCCTTCGGTATTGTTTATATAAACTAGCTTTCTTCCCGAGTAGAGTGTACGAACGCCTATATTGAAGTCGATTCAGGATATTGTCTATCCCTATCCCTACGCGCCAGTTACTCGGCTAAAGTCTTGGCGCTCCCCCCTTTCGAGACTGACCAACTCCCTCTCGAACTTGACAAGGAGAGCTGAGGTGCACATACAGCAGGAGGTAAGTTATGAACACAATTAATTTGTCGCTTGAGTGTACAGGTAGCAGCTGGTAGGGAATTGAGTATGGCTTAGTGTAAATTGTGTAGGATAGTAGACAGCTCCGTTTATCTCTTACCTGATCACCGAAGAGCGAGTATTGGATTCTTGCTTAATGTTACGGAGCACAATACTTTGGCAGTCCTTGCATGCATTATTTGGAATTTCTTTGTTGAGGTCATAAAGCGCCGAAAGCTCAAAGAAATATAGTCCCAACGCTCAACATCAGTCCTCTGCCTGTATCCACGAACTCGATATCCCATCCGCCGCCAATTTATGAAACCCCCCGCAACAGTTATAACAAGGCATATAATCACCACCAGAAATCGTATCTAGCAGTAATCTCCTTGCTTGTCAACGGACGCGCACCGCTCAATACTACTTGCTCTAAACCAAAACCCTTTTGCACTATGCTAATACAGAAACAAAGCCAAAGCCACAAAATAAGAGACAAATAAAACAACTCCTATGGTGACAAAGGCGATGATGAGAGGCATCTGATCGTATCCAATTCCCGAGTCATCATCAGGACTCTCAATTACGTTCTGATCACTAGTGGCGTTGACCAAGCTTGATGGGGTGACTATCAGTGTATCTTTCGCACCTTCTGAAATTTGGACTCCATTTGGTGGAGATACTGCGAATTTAATGCTAGCGGTCGTTTCCAATGAAGTTGTGGTTGCTTTCAGAAGGGTAAGAAACGCTTCAGCAAAGCGTCCATTTCCAGAAATTCTCTCTGCATCGCCAGCTACGAAATTATCACGATCTCTAACAGAGGTTTTGCTTTCTTCTGGCAAGGTAATCTCATCCGGCGCAGTTTGATTGTCAAGAGAAAAGCTGAATTCGGCCTTCCGAAGTGATGCCCGGTCCCTAATGCCGACCCGTCGGGACTTACGAGGACGAACTGACAAAGAGCTGGGTCCACATTTCTTCATCGCATCAGCAGAACGAGAGGCGAAGGTTCGATATCTTTGGACGCGGCGACTAGAAATTGCCCTGGAAGCAGTCTCATCCTGATGCCTCTGGCTTTCGAAATTATGAAGGAACTTTGACATGCGCTTCTCGTCATCGACGGAATTGACTAAAGAACCAGAGCTTGCAATGGAAGCGCGAAATGCCGAGGCTTTCTCTGCTTCCTTCATTCGCTTTAATGCATTGTACACGTGCGGTAAGACATAGCCTTTCGTTGCCTTCTCCGGTGGATATCGTGGGGGGCAGAGGATTTTGATATACGACAAAACAGTCATCAAATCGGCATCCGGGTACTCGGTGCAACGTCGTTTTGCAAACGGGCTAAATTTGACATCTGCGTGTCTCTTTAGGTCGATCATTCTCGAAAGTCGCAAGAAAGTCGCTGGATCGTTGGTCTTTAGGTAAGCATTTCCGGTCTTGTCGATGGTCAAAATCAGTGTCTTCTGGCTTGGACTGCGTAAATCAAAACTTGCTTCGAGTTGCAAATCGCCGTTAGAATTGCAACCAGATTGTCTCGCTGTCATTTCCTCTGAGATCCCTCCTTTCTTGACTAACGACGATATCAGGTCTCCGAGGACTTCTTGCTCTTTTGTCACTATCTCGTTGCGCGTATCGACGAAGGCCTGATAGATTGAGGAACAGCGGCTGAATACTCCAGTTACACCATCGGGGTCATAATTTTGTGGGTCTTTGACTCTGGCTTCTTTGTCGTCAATGCCGATCTGAACGATTTCCAGAAAAAGGAGAGAGAGTTTCTCGCGTAATGGCTCCAGCTGACTTTCTCCCGGAGACGCTTCGGGAGCATTAACTCCTCTCACAGGATACCTAAAGGAGAATCCCTTGCAGGTAGCTTCAAAAGCAGCTTGTTCATCGTGGAAGCCTTCCGTCTTTTGTTGTTCGCTTTCGGGCGATGCAGCTTGTGACTCGGAAGATTGGCTGGCGAGGTTGCCTGATGCACCTTCATTGGACCGGTCGAAGGATTTTGGGGCAGGTTTGATGATTTGAGAAGAGACTTGAGATGGAGTGGCTGTCGTAGGGGACAATATCTCGTTATGTGTGTTTGCTTCAGCCTGTAGGTCATAAGGCGAATTGAGGTCGGAGGAAAGGAGTTCGTCGGACCTGAAGCTTTCGATGCTCAACTCGCCGAATGGGCTTTGGGAAGCCATTATGACGGAGCAGCTGATCTTTGATGAAAAGTGGAGTTGGTGGGTTGACCGTTATCGCGAAAGGGTGAGGAGTGCCTTAAGTGGTTTTGGTTGGAAGGCTACCAGTCCTGAATATTTATGAGCGAAGGGCATTTCAGAAATTTCACCCTGGGAAATTAAATTTACCCTATTCACCTTGTACCATATTAGTGATGTGTAAAAAAAATCTTATGCCATCCTTCCAAGATGATTGGATCGCTCAAAATTCATGTGCGCGGAAACTCCAAACCTGGAAGGCGAGAAATAGGTAGCACCTTCGAAGTACAGAATCTTCAAAGCATCCACTATTCCACTTTTATAGTACACTTTGAACTAAAAACAAGGCTTAGCTTTGCCCTTTGTATTATAAGAGTGAGACATTGATAATATGAGAAATGCTTCTTACTTAAGTGGTTGTTGGGCGGGCTTCATAGATTTCGAGATCGTTCTTGCAGGTAGTAGATAATCCGCTTAGGCTAAATAAAGGTGTCAGCTTTCCCTGTTGAAAGTTTGCCTATGTGTTCCTTTATATGAATGAAGAGTAACGTATAGTAGTGTAATCCTCTCCCCTTGTCACTACGCGCCACTTACTGCACCATTAGTTGAGACGGTTCCTACTCCCTCAATCATAAACATTCTTTTTCAGCCGGGTTCGAAAAGACTCACACTCGCTTACACTTTACAATAGCTCACAGTTCCTTTACAGAATATAAAAGTGTTCCGGCAGGAAGATATCTAGAGTTACTATGAAATGTTGACATAATCATCTTAGATAAACCTCAAGTGCCATTGCGCGCTCCCTCCTTACGAAGGTAGTATTTAGGATAGGGGACTTCCGCTTATCTCAGCATTGCAGCTAGCGAGGGGTCTATTACCCCGCACCTCCAGAGCACATATTTCCTCAGATCGTGTGCTCTATATCATCAATCTTCTCTGCATTTCCTCGCTATATAGTCCCACTACATTCTCATTGATACATGCGAGAGACACAAGTGTTCTGAGAAAATTACGTGTTAGAGATGATAAAGAGGTACTTTAAGCATGCCCGTCGTTCAGAATACACATGGACAGCCTAAATGACTTGGTTCCCGATGTCCTCTTCCTAATGCTCATCAGAGCGCCCAGCGTGCAGGTCCTTTGGGGTTTTATACGAGCTTCTCCTCGAATGTATGCAGTGTTCCGGGATCAACGAGATTCCATTCTTTCAACTGTCATCACTCGTGAGATCGGTCCCGGCATTCTTTGCGAAGCCCGAGCTGCACTTCGCTCCTCGCAACTCGAGCCAAGGGGCCTTGGTATCGACCAGGCCCTGGAATGGGTTGAGGCATATGGTGCCGAGATTAACCGGGGTCGAACAATGCAAGATCCAGCATTGGGTTTAGACACAGTGCCATTGTGGAGGCAACACCAAGACGTAAAATTCATGGCTGACCTATATTTCCGGGAAAAACTCCCCATTCTCGACTCTTTGTCTTACCAAGGTGGTGATGGTAGTTCAAATTCCGGTCGCCGATACAATCTTGGCAATATTTCACCCACGGAGCGAATGAGGCTATACAGAAGCATCTACCGATTTGTTGTTTATGGCAACTCATTCTATTTTGACGAGAAACGCAACGAGAAGAAACCGAAATCATCGAGAACTTCATTCATTGGAGCATATGATCAATCACATATTTTCCTGAGCCTCTTCTCGGCATGGGAAATTGAAGAACTCAGCTGTATCAACGACTTTATACATGACAAGATTGCAGAAAAATGGCAGGAAGTGGGGGACAATTTTTATGATGCCGTTGCCATTGATCCATCATCATGGGATGTTCATCGACCTCTGCATGAAAGTCGTTGGGATAGCGATATCTTCTTCAGTCGTTCTATGAAAACATGGCACGGACACTGGCAAGCATATTTTGCTGTTTTACGACTATCCGACTTGAAAGAAGTTTTCGCCGCAAAAGACGCTGATTTGGAACGTGTGGTACAATACCACGCGGGTCATTTGGCGCATGACTCTCTAGAGGCAGCCCTGGACGAGGAGCCCTATCACTCGGTCTTTTCTACCCCTGAGTTTGAAGAGCACCAACAAGCTATTGCCAGCGGCATCAAAATACAATTCGAAAAAGATGATATCGACAGACCGAACGAAGCATGGATATGGGCTCACAATTTCAAGCCTTGTGATCTCTATGTTGAAGCACGATGCGACTTTGAAGTGGGAGAAGGGTTGAGGCGAATAGGGTATGTTTTCTGGGACAGTAGCCGACTACATGATTCTGGGCTGCTTTCTGAAAGGTTCGTCAAGCTCTATGAGGAATAAAAGTATACTAACTTAGAGCAGTCCCTCTGAAGTTGCTACTTTGACAATGGAGAGGTTCCCAAGACCGAAATTAAGGGAACAAAGTGTCGAAGAAAGAATACGAGAGCTCGCACTCTCCAGAGAGAATACTGATCATTGAGCAATAAAACAAATTGCTAAATAAAAGTTCGCAGTGCATGGCCACTTGTGCAGGGGGCACGTCTCTTATCATCTCCAACATTTAACCTCGGAGATCCAGCAATGTAAAGAAACGCAAGATTTCGAAAGTGAACGTTATGGAGGTACTGTACGCATGAATAAGACATAGAATTATTGAATTTAAATAAAAGCTCTTTGTCTGCCTTCCTTGAATCATGGAAATATTGTGCTATCCTACAATCTACAAGTCATTATTTCAGTTGGGTGTTATTCCTGGGAAGTTGAGGACTTGATTATCTCGAAATGCAAGCGACATAGCGTTGCCTTCCTCCTGCACATGTGGAGAATCACCTTTCATGAGCTCCTCTATTGGATTGTCATCGAGCCTGCCGGCCTTTTCCATGGCGTGTGCCGGAAGCATAAGCGGGTCTGATATTGACTAGAACACGATATTATTTGAATGGTGAATCGGGTAAATGAAAGCTGAGAAGTGGTGAACGCAAAAAACAGTCTCAGCTTCCGCACCAGTGGCCCGCAAGATATCGTCAGCTTCCGTTCAACCCTATCTGACAACAATACCGCAACACCCCAATACCACCCAACTACCTCTCACCACGTCATCTAGCAGTCCAACCAAAGAGCTGGCCCATTTAGAGCAGAACGCAGCAATCGGCACCTCTTAGGAGGTCCCTCAAGCAAAGCAAAGCAGTCCTGATACGAGCAGAGTCAAATCGTCGCTCCTAATCATTCTCCCCATATCTGCTTCGAAGGTCCGTTGGCCAAGAGCTTCACCTGCCGCATATCTAGCATTGCTGCGAGCTACACCCAACTTCCGAGCAGCGAACAATGGCTTCTCAAGCTGGTGATAAGACCCCAAATGGCAATGGCAAACGTTCCTTCAGAGAGTCAGTGAAATACCAAATTCCTCAGTCCGACCGGACATTACTGACCTATCAAGCAGAATGATCGGCGTCGACCTGGTTGATCTGTACGTTGGACCAGAAAGAGCCCATTATCGAATCCATAAAGAGGCCCTGTGCGGCAAGGTACCATATTTCGAGAAGATGTTCAAGGGCGGCTTCAAAGAGGCAACTTCTCACTCCGCAGACTTTCCGGAAGATTGCTCTGAATCATTCGATCTCCTTCTGGGCTGGGTCTATTCCGACACTCTGCCTCCTATCTTTGTGGAATCAGAGGATCATGGCACTTTCTACGGTTCTTGGTCTGCTCACAAATTCTATGCTCTTGCAGAGAAGCTTTGTTTGCACGGTCTTCAAAACAGCATCATGGACAAACTTTTAAGCTATTACAGAAAGTTACGGCTGATGCCAAGCACATCAACCATCTGCATGATGTACGACTTGAGCCCAGCAAAGTCACCAATGCGTAGATTCGCTGCAAGAGCATTTCACTGGATCACCAGACCTACAGACGCAGCAAAGGAGGACTGGCCCCTGCAAGGCTTGCACAATGCGATGATGCAGTATCCAGATCTGACCCTCGACTTCCTCGAACTGTTGAGAACAACTACTGAACCGAAGTGTCCATATGAATTTGACTTCTGCACCTTTCATATTCATGATGATGGCAAATCTTGCAATAGGTCTAGGCAAGAGTAAATTTAATGTGAGAATCTAGGGAACAGGTTATACCAGAAGTCTCTTATTCTTCTATTTCCTCACTATCAATGTACCACGTTCCGATGATCATCTGATCCTAAGCTCCTTGACAAGGAAAGGAGTTTGCCGAAACGGGAGAACGTGGGAATATGGCGTTATGAAGCTTGATTTCTCTTTCTCTTGTTAGAAATTAGTGAAGAATAATCAAGTTAGTAATGGAAGATGCTTGCATACTAAATTCTGTGAATCCAGAAGTTCCCCGTGATATACTTATAAGACTAAAACTGAGTTATTCCTTTCCTCGATAGAGATAGCGACTAAGTGATTTATGAATAGGCTAATATGTATTAGAATAGTCAGCCTTTACGAGTGATAGCTAATCTAATAAATGCAATACTTGGGGAACTACTGACTTAGTGGTTGGAAGAATTCAGGAACCTATTAATAATTAATCACATCCCCTAGGCATATTCTGGGCCCCGTCGACTTGCTGCGTGGCTAGGCCTATCATAGTGTAGATGTAAGGTCACGCATTCCAGTTCATAAACTGTATGTAGCAAGTGTTATTCGAAAACTTGGCGCAATGCCGATTTTAGTCATATTATTCAAAGCGTTACGATCGATTAGTTGTCAAGAGAGCAGCCTTTGTATCGCAATCGAGTCATAGCTGGAGTTAAATTAAAATATTGTTAGACTCCTCTGCGAGGTTAATATCATCATTACAAAAAGAGGAAGCAGACATTGCTGGACATCTCGTATTATTTTATGAAGAATAGCAGATGCTACGTCGGTTGACCAAGCGGTATTATGAGCTAGTCTTCAGTGTATACGCGATTGGCTGAAAGCGGGTTTTTTGAGGCTCATTAGGCCCGCATACAAGCCGTATGCGAAACAAGAGTTAAAAGTCGATTTTTAGCCGAGAACACTAAAACGCGTTTTCTAGAAATCGCGATCTGAGCTGCCTATCGACCACGTAACTACCACTTAACTTAAGGCTAACTCCTCTTATAGAACTAAAGAAGGGCGTTGCCCAATTAATTTAAGCCCTAGCGCATACCCCCTAGAGCTGTGGTTATAGAGTTATTTAGAAAGGCGCGGGAGCTCGATTTTCTAGCCTCGCGATCGTCGAGCCTCGTCCAGCCCCTCGATTTCTAAGCTCGTAAACGCCCCTTCCTAATTTACTTAAGAACCACTCCTCTAGGTGATATGAACTATAGCTTAAATTAATTAGGCGATATGCCCCCTTATTTCTATAAGAGGGATTTTATTTAAAATAAGAGATAGTTACGTAGTCGGCGAAAAATTAAGAATTTACGAGTACACCAAAATTTAGCGGTCGCGAGACGAGAAAATCGTTCTAGAACGGCCTTATAATTTATTATATAACCACGTGTCCAGATTATAAGCGCTATAGTATAAGTTACTTAGGATATATGCCCCTATCTTTTTATAAGAGGGTTAATGAATTACTAATAAATTAGGCTTATAGTCGGCGAATCTTTGAATCGTAGGTTTGGTGTTCTCGCACGCCCGCACCACAAAACGATGCTTCTCGCTTAATTTTTTTTAACTCTTGTTTCGCATACGGCTTGTATTGCTGCCTGCAAGTAGAGACGTCACATAACTTCTACACCTCAAATCATGACGCAGCTGGACTCATTCTTAAGAGAGCGCAAATCCGATGATTAATACTAGCACCCAAGGTATGAATGATCAGAAGTACATTCATCGCCCACTTTTAGACGCTCGCAGCATCCGAGTCTTGGCTCTCGAGCCCGCCCACAGCCTTGCCGATCCACTTCACTGCCGACTAGATGATGTCTCGCTGGACGATGCATCAAAGTCACCATACAATGCCCTCTCTTATGTATGGGGAGCTCGGACAGGAGATCGCGCTATTCAGTGCGAAGGGCGCATCATGCTTGTCACTGAGAGTTGCGAACTTGCATTACGATATCTGCGCCATGAGTCCGCTACCAGAACGCTGTGGGTTGATGCCATCTGCATCAACCAGCAGTCTGTGGCGGAACTCGACCAGCAGGTCCCTCTCATGGCGGATATCTACAGACTGGCGGAAAAGGTCACAATATGGCTGGGAGTTGGATCCCCTGAGTGTTTTGAGACTGTTCGAAAGGCCAAACTTCTTTACGCGACACGACATGTTCTTGGTGGCAGAACCATCGATCTGGCTGCGAAGTGGTATGCCTGGGGTAATAGGGCCCAGAGCCATTCAGATACCTTTCCCAGTTTATGCGAGCACTCATGGTTCAAGAGGATCTGGACACTCCAGGAGTTTATCTTTGCTCAATCTCCGGTTGTGATGGTCGGCAAACATACCTGCACGGCCGATGCGCTTGAAGCTTACTTCAGATGGCGATGGCCGCGTTTTTTGGAGGCTGATAGACATCGTGGTGCCTACTTCGCGTCCCGCAGTTTGGTAAAACAGCTATTTGCGCTGAAGAGATCAAGCACGTTTGCCCACGCGTGGATCGTCATCAAACTTCTGCAGTATGCCAGTCCCAATGAGGCTACGGAACCAGCCGACAAGATCTACGGCTTGATCTCACTTCTAAGGCATCAAGGTACCGAGGGCGACCTTCAGCTCCCAGTGATTGACTATTCTCGCCCGGTACAGGACGTCTACGAAGATCTGTCACGCCAGCTGATCCGCTTTTCGCGTGTCCTTTGGACCTTACAGTTCGTCGGTCTAGAAAGTCGAGTGTCCGGGCTGCCTTCTTGGGTTGCAGACTGGAATTTACGTTTCCTAGGTGGGTCTGTGAAAATGGACTTGGACCTGTACACGACGACGAGAAAGTCGGAAATAGACATGGATTTATTTGAGGCTTCGTTAAAACATCATCTGGCATTGAAAGGTCAGCTCTTCTCAACAGTATCACATGTTAGTCAGCGTGTGCCAGCCGTACGCAACTACGACAATTCTGTAGAGTCCGTGACGGCGATCGCCGCGCATATTCCAATGCTACTTGAGTTTGCGGCCGAAGCCAATCGGCGGCATGGCAAAGCCGCAGGTTCCTATGAGGGGTGTCTTGCTACCCTCACTTACAACGCCCGAGGCGGTCCCATGGTGACAGACATTATCGCCTTCACGACGGAGTCCGGACATCTGAGCGTTACAATGGCTGCTGTTCAAGTCGGGGATGTCGTTGTGTTGTTCGCCGGTGCCGAGGTGCCTTTTATTTTGCGACGTAAGGACAGAGGTGGGAACGAAGAAAGCGCGATACAGAATACGTATGTCTTCGTCGGACCCGCCATTGTGCATCGCATAATGGACGGCGAGGCATGGCCAGAGGAGACGGTGGTGAAGGATTTGGAGACTTTTATATTGGAATAACATGATTGACGCCATCATTTCTTATTTTCTACTTTGTCTTCCTCAGCTGGACTGGGACAAAGAAGAAGTATAACGGCGCTGTGGCCATTGTTGGGGCTCCACGTGACTGGTACTCGGGAAACCTCCTTTCTTCTTTGAAGTGAGTCCTCCATCTTGCTTTGAGTTGAACCTTTCTCACAGAACATCTCAGAAGTTATTGCTCGGAATATTTACCGCTCAAGATTTCCCTCCATGTGCGGCATAGGACAGGCCTCGCATACGTTCCGCTAACTTCTCAGCCTCCTATCAGATGGCTTATATTCAGCCTTGGGCTTAGCGAATACGGCGAGTTTTCGAAAACGGTTGGGTCTTGATCGACTGGACTTGGCAGCACAAAGGCGCGGTACAAGGGTTGGCCTTGGCACTCGGCTGGATATCCAGCCGTGTATTACTCCAACTACCAGTGAGGAGAGGAAGGTCATGTCAGGGCATGCAAGCCTCAAACGTAAGCTCCACAAGATGAACTGCTTATGCCCCCCTTAGCAGAAGATGTGGAATGCATATATATTTCCCTTTGGACGAATCGTCCCCTCCGGGAATCTCTAGATGCTGAATCTTCCGAAATTAACTTTGCCCGCCACACTAGACTCAAGACAACTATGGCTCGCTTTGCCATTATCTTCACAGCTGCAATCATTCTCCTCTCTTCAACTGGCTGGTGTAACCTAGCCGATGGTTGGAAGACCGCGGACGAGGAGGCAGACTTGAATGGCTCCGCCGACCCCCTCGAACGCTTCGCCCGCCGGCATCCACCGGTTTCTGGTAAGAGAATCTTTATGAAGCACTATACTCTTCCCCAGACAATTCCAAGAGGGGGACTTCTTTTCTAGAAGGTCGAGCTCTTGATGGTCCGGCCGCACTACTTCGTGTTTACACACACTTGGTTTCTACACAATATTTGGTTCGTACGGATGCCGAATACCCAGCAGTTTTTTATTATTTTGCTAAAGTGATATTCTGCGACGTTACAAGTGAACCCGCTTGAACGCTCTCCTCTATTTATCTCCACGCCCTCTACCCTCTATTCGCAGATACCAATTCACAACCGGCATGATCAAGTCCCAGTCTCTTTTCGTACCTGATCTCGGTGTTCTGACAAGCATGATATTAGCATATTAGGAGCGGATATGGTAGACCTCTACGTTGGTCCGGAGGGGGAACACTTCCGAGTCCACAAAGCAGCGCTCTGCAGCAAGATCCCATACTTCGACAAGATGTTCTTCGAAATGATTTCACCATGAATCTCCATACATGTGCTAGTGATTGCCGAGATATGTTGGAAAGATGATAGTTCTAGGCAACGCAAGGCAATACAAAACATAAACATATTCGCTTTTGTTCTGAACCAGTTCGATTTTAATGTTATGAAGCAGTACTCAAACACGTCACGGCGATCGAGATTGAACAGATTTGGTAAAGGGCCATAATTCATGGAAAAGGAACGGAGAAACTAGACACGACTGTGCGCCATTTTGCTGTGACCATTGTGCTCACTTTGAGCAATTATGTGGACGCAATCTCCCATACAAAATTACCACTTTTGCTGAAACTCTAACATGCTTCCAGCCCAGGCCGAGGTCTTAAGCAAGTCTTCGTCGACTCCACTCAACCGCAACATCAGCTGTTGCCCCATCGAAGAAATCATTCATAGCCACCACCAACTCCCCATCAACCAGCTTCCCAGCATTTGCCTGGATCCACGGTAGAGTTTTCGAATCACAGATTGGCTTGGTGGCCATCAAGCAACTGTTGTCGGCTCCAGCAGCAAGAACGCTGTATACAACAGCATCTCGAATGTTCGTCGCCGTTGCTTGGCATTGCAGGTTTGTGAACGGCTTTCCAGCTTGGGATTGAGGAGTAATCTGTTCGAATTCTGCTATGATGCTGTCTCCGTTCAGGGTGGCGTTTCCAGGATCTGTGTAGGTGCTGAAGGAGTCGGAATTGGCGAAGAGGATAAAGCGTTTGCGTTGCTCTCGAAGCTGATCGATGGTGAGGTTTCTCATATCATCCTCCGATCCAGCCACAACAGACCCGTTCGACGTTTCCAACGCCGTGTTCAGATAATTGGCGAGATCTTGATCAGTCGGGCGAGCACACTCAGCTGGTACGCCATCCCATCGGAGTTGAGTGACAACAATCTCAGTGGGATGGGCGGTGAGGAAAGCAACAACGTCGTGCAGGAATTGGGCATAAGCCATACCCGGGATGGCGGAGTGGGAAAAGTAAAGCTCGTCCGGAATTGGGTGGTCGGCGCGGATGGCACTGTGCAAGAAAGCCGGACGGAACTCGAAATAGCGTGCTCCAATGCTGAGCAGTGTTGGTAGGGTGTCTTTCTGCGTGATGGCAAGTCCCTGGACGATATTTGGTGCGATATGCATTACTGCATCATGGCTCATCATGCCCGCGATCTTGCCGAAAACAGGGCTCAGCTGCACCAGCACTTCAACAAGTGCGTCGCTCTTGATCACCGCATTCACGTTCTGCATGCTGTTCATCCCAACATCGTGGACCGCCGGAAGGAAGAATTTGGAGAAGGGCTTGGCGCCTTGTGGGGAGCCAGGTGGTGCTACCTCGCTCTGCCAATTTGAGTAATTTGGGGTAACAGTGACCCAACATTGGTCGCTGCTCGGAAGCCCTGCGGTGCCTGGGCCAGCATGATAGAAACCATAGGTGACGATGATATTGTCCGTGACGACCGAGGTCTGGTTTCCCATGCTCTTCATTGATCCAGATTCATCGTCTCCTGTGAGCACATTGATTCCCACATCTTGAGAGGTAATCTGGTTGCCATTTTCGGTCACTCTGAATGAGAAATTTCCGGAGAAGTTGAACGGGCCTTTGATGTTCTTCTTGTCGACTTCCAAGTGGTCGTTGGAGAAGGCTCTGAGCTGATTCTTGGGGAGGTTGGTTCCTGGGACGGAGAATACAATCTCGCAGCCCGGAACAGCAATGTATGAGTAGCACTGAACTCCTTTGCTTGGCATCTTGACGGTGAGGTATGGCAATGTTCGAAGGAGGGGTATTAGGGTAGTTGAATGAAATGGAGAAGCTAGGGGGTAACGATGGGGGGGATGAGGAAATGATGATGTGGAGGGGCAGATATATGTTGAGACAGAAGAAACAGATGAGACATGAGCTGAACTTGACCTGCAGGTGGGGTGACAGGCTGCATTCGCGCTTTCCTTTTTTCACACGCACCAGCCAAGCCACGATCGCCCTTGAAGCTGCAGATGGCTAGACCAGAACGGTGATCGACGTTGGATTGCATAAGAAACCTTAGCAAAGCACAAGAAGAAAGATGGAGGCGGGGAGCAGGTTAGGAAACCTCTCCGAAACCTGGAAGCCTCTTCTTGGAGAAGAGTGAGGTTGGATTGAAGTTGTCTCGGGACAAGATCTGATGACCGATTGGTGGAACCTCGTCGATCTGCTGACTCAGTCAGGAGCCTTGTTCCAAACCGGAAAGGTTTGCCAATTCCCCGCCCCCTATTTTTAGGACTGCCCCACCATCACCTCAACGCCATCTCTCCAGCTATATCTTCACGTTCTCTCAACGTCGAATACATCAACGAGTATAACAACTGTTCCCGCTAAATGACCCTCTTCTTCACGTGCGCAATGGATAATCATATCGGATCAGCTCTGATGGTCCTAACAGGCTGTTTGCTGTGAGAGACGGGCCGTCGTTTCACTTGTTTCCCCACAAACTCTAACTCTTGCCATTGAAGATAGCTTAACACGGCATACAAATTTGCAGAAGACACATGGCCTCCCCACAGGAACTTCCACCCAGATATACAAGGGGCGCACCTGGCGCCGTGAATCGAGACTTCGCCACTGGCTGTTTATTTCCTCATGCGGTTAAGTTCTGGTGCCTTAATTAATCTACCTCGGATAGACATTTTATCTTCATTCGCCAGATGAAGGCCCGAGTTCCGAATAAATCATGAACGCTACTTACAAAGAAATAAAATTTCCCTCGTAGTTTGCGGGGAGGTTCGAAGACTTGTATAAGAAAGACCATGAGTATACCCCACATCCGTTTCTTCTTTCCCTTTTCAACCACCCTGTCACTCTTTTATCAACGAGCTCTATAATTTCGATTCTTCAGCAATGTCACAAAAGCTTCTTCTCGCGGCGTCGGTGATGGCTGCTTCTGTTCTTGCTCAGGTTCCTGGAACTTTAACTCCAGAAGTACATCCCTCATTGACCTCCCAGTCATGCACCAAAGCTGGTGGATGCGTGAACCTGAACACTTCAATTGTTCTTGATTCCCAGTACCGATGGATGCACAACGCTGGGGGACACACCAATCGCGCCAACAACGGATCCAACAACACTCCCTGTCCTAATCCAACCACTTGTGCCAAAACCTGTGCACTTGAAGGTGTTGATTATGCCAGCTATGGCATCCACGCCTCAGGGAACTCTCTGACTCTCAATCTTTTTCAAGCAGGAGAACAATGTGACTACCCAGTCATCGCCCAGAGTCTACCTCCTTGCCAATGACACCACATACGATATGTTCCATCTTCTCAACAGGGAATTGGCATTTGATATCGATGTCTCTAAAGTTCCATGTGGTATCAATGGTGCTCTTTACCTTTCTGAGATGGACTCCACTGGTGATTCCAGTGCCCTGAATACTGCTGGAGCAAAGTATGGAACTGGATATTGTGATGCCCAATGCCCTGTCAACAACTTTGTGAAGGTGTCGTAAGTCCACTTGTATCGTCTTTTGACAGCCCCTTCTAATCTGAACAGGGCGAACTTGAACATGACCCACGGTGCTTGCTGCAGCGAAATGGACATCTGGGAAGCTAACAACGCCGCCACTGCCTTCACACCACATCCCTGCAATGTGACTGGTGAATATTCCTGCGCAGGAGCCTCTTGCAATGCCATCTGTGATAGCGATGGGTGCGACTACAACGCATACCGCATGGGTGCCACCAATTTCTATGGGCCAGGAAAGACAGTTGACACCACCAAGCCTTTCACTGTCGTTACGCAATTCGTTACCTCAGACGGCACCGATACCGGAAGCCTCTCCTCGATCAACCGTCTCTACGTCCAAGGCGGAAAGGTCATCGCGAACGCACCAGTCAACATTCCCGGCATGGCCGCCCAGAACAACATCAACAGCACGTACTGCTCCTCCGAGAAGAAGGTTTTGGGCGGAACCGACACCTCCACCAACCAAGGCGGCATGCCCCAAATCGGGGCAGCTCTTAGCCGTGGCATGGTACTCGTCTTCAGCATCTGGATGTACAATACTAGCGGCATGCAATGGCTCGATGCTCCTTATCCCACGACTGCGAATCCAAGTGCGCCAGGTGTTGCCAGAGGTCCTTGCTCGGCTACTTCGGGTAATACGACGATGCTGACGGCTGATTATCCTGGCGCTGCGGTGACGTTCTCGAATGTTAAGGTTGGAGAGCTTGGGTCTACTTATCCTTCTGCTGCTGCCCCTATGGTGTAAGCGAGGAATAATACGTTCGGATTATTTGGAGATCATTTTTGGTCCGAGGCTTTAGAGAAGAGAAGGGTGCAATATGTAAATAAATATCTGATTAATCTTTATTCTCTATCCCATCGCCACCCTCGTTTGAATTTTCAACTCGAATGGTAAATTTATTCTCCAGATTTACCTACCATAGATCTGTAGCATAAATCTTGCACTCGATATGTCATAGCCTTTGCGAACACCATTATAGATCCTGGAATACTTGCCACATAACTAAGTGTTCTCCTCCAATCGTCACACTTTTACCACACCACACAGACCAAAATAGCCCAATCAATCTTCGGACTCCAAGCTGCAAATTTTTTTCAACCAGCTGCCATATCCATACACGTTGAAGCCTCCGAACTCTTCCCTCCTCCCGGTTCTTTCTCGAAAATAAACCAGAGCCCAAGATGTCTTCTCCACCTACACCAGATTGCGAACAGACATCCAATGCCTCTTCTACTACGTCTTTAGAAAAGAGAACTTCCCAGTATCACTAACTCGGCACAGGATTCCTTGATTAAGTAGAAGTTTCCTTCAAGAGAATATATTGGAGCTAACACCGTCCTCTTATAGCATGATCGGCACAAACATGGTTGACTTGCACGTGGGAGGTGGACTACGTCGAGAGTCAAAGAAGCATTTTCGTGTTCATAAAGCTTTGCCCTGCAACAAAATACCCTAGTTTGATAAGATGTTCAATGGCGGTTTCAAAGAACCCTCCGAGGACCCTGCGAGCTTGCCAGAAGACGAGCCTCAGTCGTTTGACGTGCTTATTTAATGGCTCTACACTGGTGAAGTTTGATAGCATGGAAATTTAGAATACATGGCCTTGCTCTGTGTAAATATCGCGCTTCCTCCTGTTATTTCCTTGCTTTCTTTCTTACCACTTCGTACCTTCTTCTTGAAATTACCACCAATTGGTAGCATTCCACAACCGATAAATACCAGCCTTGGAATCAGATTCCCGTCGAACGACACAGATCCTCGAATAAAAGCTCTTCTGCTTCGACTCTATTCACCTTTCCATTTATCAGATTCCAATTCCACCGTATTGAACATGGAGTCTTCAACAGCACCAGCGGGTCAAAAGCGAGCTGCTAATTCTCCTGCATCTGATATTCCAAGGCAAAAGAAAATCTGTTCGGCCAAGATGGAGGGTTTGGGCTTCCTAGAGTAAGTTCGACATTACTCTCCTTCTGGCCACGAAGCTGACCAGCCTTAGAATGCTAAGCACGGAAATGGTAGAGATCTCCATCGGCAAACGCAACGACAAGAAGCATATCCGCGTACACAAAGGCCTCTTATGCAGCAAGATACCCTACTTCGAAAAGATGCTCTCAGGAGGGTTTAAGGAGGCCGCCGAGAACTCCGCTGAATTCCCAGAAGAAGACATCGAGGCATTCAAAAACTTGATGCAATGGGTCTACTCGGGTACTTTACCTCGCTTTCGGTGGGTCCAGGATCTCGAAGGTGAAGACGGCGAGTTTGAGAGCAGCTGGTGCATCGGCCAAACCTACCTGCTACTGGATAAATTTTGCCTGTTCTCGCTGGCGGATCAAGCTCTTACAGATTTCATCACTGCAACTGCGGAAATGAGCATTGTTCCGGACTTCGGACTTATTCAATCTCTCTACGAACTCGCCCCGCAAGGATCCCCATTACGCAAACTTGCTCTGCATTACTTCCACTTCACGATGAACGGGCAGACGCCAGAGGAGGTGGCAGCTTCCAACTGGGACATGGAGGAAGTCAGACATGGCTTCTTGAAAAATGGGGAGTTTCTCTTTGATTATCTCAAGCTCATGCATCAGCATGACAATCAACAGATGGTTCAAGATCCAGGCCAAATGCCAAAGTGTGCTTTCCACCACCATGGCGAAGGAGAACCTTGCTCGGTTACCCCATCTTGTTGATTGCCATTGCAGGGCTGGAGCTGGGGAGGTGGTGTATTAAACAATTTTTGCTTGGGGTAGTAGAGCCATTGACTTTGGATGTGTCTGCTGGGAAGGAGTTTCGGAAAATATTGTGGAGAATACAGGTATTATAGATTATGGAAGTTGAAGCTCAGGCAGGACGGCATCAGTTGCCATATCCAGTCTTTGTACCTTGCAGCTCCGCAGAAAGGGTCATTCCAGTTAAATTATACCCATAGTATCTGCCTCTTGGAAAGTATTGCAGTAATCTTGGAAATGTGCCTTGCTTGCATCCTACGTTTGCTGAAACCCCCGTCGTATTCTATAGCGGAACATGCCCACGATAGCCCGCCCAGTTGGGGCCGGACCCAGCCTGCAAACGCAAGCCTAAACCACCCACCTGTAAAATTGTCATCGTCTCTAGTTTCTTCCATTTTCTGAAAAAATAATGCTTCGCTATATAAAGAGTCACCCGACCATTGACGAATAGGGAATCAAATCCAGACTGGTATTTAAAAATTCCCGACTGCTCTTTGACATCGAAGCCTATACGAATTTCAGTAACGTCCCGAAGTGCCAAGACAATCGTACGCGTGAGGATCTCACCTTATGTAGCCAAGATGGAGCTACCAATTTATGCAATCCGTATCCCTTTTACACAGGAAATTGGGGTTGTAACTGTCATCGCACACCTTGGTTTCGGCTATTGGGTCGTTGCTCTTGTCAATTTTACAGTTGCAAAAATTCCAGTTAGTCTTAGTTTAAGTGTGCAAAGTGGATTCATTATCCCAAATGGATCCTGTAGTACAGGCGCGTAAGTGGGAGAGGTAATGTAGTGTCAGAGACTGATGAAGTAGAGAGCGAGAGATTTACCTACAGTGCTAGAGAGAGCTTCTTAAGCTTGGCTTAATTACGCATATGTGGTGACTGTACTGATCACAACTAAGTTTGGGATATGATGTCGAGTTAGACTTGTCAAGCATGAGCAGCGCCCGCGCGCTCCTTGCGTATCATCTTCATATACCAGAAAAAGTCCCGGGCCTGGGGCGAGAAACTGCATTGTTGAGGTAATCACCATATGAATTAGCTATCTCATTCAATCTAAATAATCCCTAGTCTTCCATCTGGTAATTGACAATATCATTCCTTCCTTGGCTCTATGAAATGCCCCTGTCCGCTGGCGTGCTGATCAACTGTCGTTCATACCTGTTACCTGCGCCCTAGCATCGAAGTACCAGACCATGCTCGCTTCGGGTTCTACTGCTCACTTGGCATCTCAGTGCTCTCAGAACCTACCTCTTGTTCTGATTCTTGCGTACAATCTATCTGTCATTCCGCTTCCAAGCCGTGGATCATATTCGTGCACACTTGAAAGACTGGAAATACCTGCGTATGCGTCCAGCGGTAGGCTATATTGCTCGGTTGCAAACGCATGCCGTCCATAAGGATTTCGACGATTTCGCACACATTTGAGCTTATCGTAGTCGTCCGAGAACATATTGTGACCTACATAGTCACGAGCCCTGGCAAAGTAGTCACGGCCATGACGGACGTAGGGATGGAGCTGCTCCGCATAGCCTTGTCGGTAGTTGCGCCAGTCGTCGCGCATCTCTTGGCGCCAGTTCTGGCGAAAGTGTTGCATGTTGCCACGCAGGTCATCCTGATACCTATTGAGTCTGTTGATCAAGTTGCTCATGTGTACTTGGTATTAGTGTACAAGTTTGGGTTTGATGTATTAGAAAACTAGTTAGCTCCTGGTGATAGTTTTCATGATGTATTGAGAGAGAACGTTTGGCACAAATGTAGTAGAAAGGGAGTTATTTATGTCCCACAAAAAGTCCTCGAAGGTTCGATAAGATCATCGTTAACCTCTTAGAAGAAATTTGGATTCATGATTATAGCAAAATTTGGTGAAATTATTCAGAAGGTCGAGAGACTAAAATAATTGTTTGACGTTGACATCGTAATAATGCTTCGGGAGTATTGGCGCTCAAAGTATATTTTCTTATTCAAACTCCAAAATTTGAAAGTAGTCAATTATTATTGTGTGCTTGGTGTGGATTCCGGATGTTAAGAGAAGAACAATGAGATATGTTGTGAATAGGGGGGCCGGTCACGTGTTCGCTCGGAGAGGACCAAAGAATTTATCTTCATTGACTTGAACGTTTTGAATCTTAACAATAAGAACCCACTAAATTTTAGACATATTTATAAATTTATTGACTGTATTCTAGGAAATTAAACACTCCTACGGATACTTAAAGCCTCCCTCTGACCTGGTTGACCATCTTCTTCTTCCATCAGACAGCCCCAGAACACACTAGCGCATTCGCATCCAAGCACCTCATCCCAAGTTAATGCGTCCTACCATTCACAAAGACTTGTTCCTCGCCTACTCGACCTCTTTCGCTTCGTCACCCTCGGAAACGAGCAAGCCTCCAAAATGCAATCAACCATCAAGTTCATCGTCAAGAGCCAAGCTCCCCTTGGTAAATCTGTTCCGCCTACCGCCAAGCAGCTTGATAAGTACTTCTTCAACTCTTGTAAAATACCCACCCTCTCTGCGTACGCCACGTCATTCCTTCCAACGATCCGATCGTCCATCGTTGCCAAGTCTAGTCTTGGTTGGAACAAATCATCCCTTAGTCAGTTTGTTCCACTCACCAGGTATGACGCGTAGCTCCTCTTTCTTACCGTCTCAATATTTAAAGCTAAAGTTTTGCTAGCAAATTCGGCAGCTTCTGTTCTTATACCGGCGGTCGGTCTCGACGCTTTCACACCAGCAACAGCATGTATGCCAACCTGAAGTACGACTTGCATGGCTTGATCATTAAGGATGTCCCAGCCATCACTTATTACGGACGTCCCGTCTTGCCGGAGAACCCTCCCGAGAACTTTGCTTTGGCGATCGAATGGCTGCACACGAAGAAATTTGCAGCTCTTCGAGACACAGACTCTCCGGCTTCATGGGTCTGGGACCCAGTGACGATGTTTGCTCGAGCTCAGATACTGGGCAACAAGAACTTAATAAATGCGGTCATGGATGCGTGGATTAAGAGCGACGCCGACCACAACTGCCTTCCTGGTGTGGAGTTCATCGATCAGGTCTACGCAAAGTTGCCGGCTGGATCTCCGCCTCGAAAGTATGTGGCTTGGGCTATGTTCTGGGGTAGCAGAGATAATCCAAAGGATGGTCGCTTCGTTGATCAGAAAATGAAGGATCTGATGAAGAAGTACCCCGATCTGAAGTCAGACTTTAACAGCCATCTGGAGGAGGAGATGGATTACCTCCGCGTTGAGGACCCCAGAAAGGTCGCTCCGGAAGCCTTTCACATGGAGGCTGGGCGCTGAGAGGGCAATTATAAGGCCTGATGTTGGACTTGTTGTTGGGTTTATTTTGACTTTGGAGTTTTTGGGGAGTTTTTCTTCTGGATCGTGGGTTTTGAGTTGGGAAGGCCAAGATTGGAAAGATAATTCTTGGTAATCTTGGGCGAAGCTACGAAAGGATGTGCCTAGGACTAGAATCATTGGATGTGAGCTTTCGCCTAGAGATACCCTACTATGGTTGATTGACGTTAATTGTAATTGAATTTTTCAAATGAGCTTCACCTCGAGACTTAGGGTGACAATCTTATACCAGCCTCATAAATATTCATCCCTGTGCAGGAGAAACACGTCATCGAATTTTATAGTGCTAAGAGTGTACTAAATCAATACCATTGAAGGAATACTTGGGGCTGCACACCATCTCACTCCTTCTACCTTCTTGGAGTATCGTTGGTCCAAGTGGGAACTTATTTTCCGGGTAGCTGCCAAAAATATTAGGGACGCTAGTTTGACGGAGTTTCTAGGTGCCGGAGTCCCCTTAACTTTCCATAAATGGTTCACTCCCATATTCATTATATCATCCCGTTGTTAGTGATAAGCCCACGAAGAAAATTAAATTCTCCTTCTCAATTTCCGTACGCATATTTCCTCAGTATTTCCGCCGCCACTGAGTACAATAATCGGTGTTATGCACTCACCACTATCGCACTCACCACAATCCACTCCAGTCGACTATAGTGATTTCAGTTGTCAAAAATGTCTAATAATACATTTACATACAGCGGTTTTGTGAATGTGCCGGGGTACTCGATCATTCCGGCTCATCCTCTCCAGTGGGATCCTTTTTGCCAGAACCAAAACCAATCCGAGGAATGTCTCAAGCGCGAAGCAGAAGAAGAGTTCGAGAGATCTGCGAAGCGTCAGGAAAGGCCCAAAGCCCAGTCTATGCCCAAATTTCTGCAATTTTCCTCTCAAGAGTGGTTAGTATCCGTTTGCGGTTACTCTATTACAAGAGACACATACTAATGTTCCTAGGAACGCGGGGAACGAAATGGTGGAGCTCTATGTCGGAGATAAAGAGCAGCTCTTTCGAGTACATAAGGCAAAGTTGTGCGCTATTCCGTACTTCAACAGCATGTTCAATAGCGGCTTTGCAGAAACCAAGGAGGGGAAGGCGAAGTTCCCGGAAGATGACCCCAAGACTTTTGATGTCTTCATAGAGTGGGTGTACTCTGGGCAGCTTGCGCCAATAACGAGAACTCTTCTGGGATCTCTGGATGATGGCTTCCAGTACCAACTCATTTGGGAGCCGACTCGACTCTATGGTCTTGCAGACAAGCTTTGCCTGCCTCAACTACAGAACCAGATCATGGACGAATGGGTGGCGGGACACAAACACTTAAACCTCGTCCCAAGTGCCGAGATGATAGCACGTTGCTATCGAGATACGCCGCCGGATTCTGCACCCAGGCGGTATGTTTCTCGTCTTCTTTGCTGCTTTTTGATTGGAGACCCATCGATAAGGGGATACATGACCCCAGAAAAGATTCATCAGCTCATGATAGAATGGCCGGAACTCAACTATGATACGCTCAAAAGCCTGACGGAATTTGATCCAAATGACGATCCTTATTACCTAGACGCTCGGACTGTTTCCCCAAGTCAATACCATGTTGTGGACTTGTCCGCCATCAAGAAAGGCGGCGAAGTTGCTGAAGATCAAGGTCCCGCAATCCAAGAATACAATACCGCAATAGTCCATGATCTGGGAGGAAGCCTACGATGATTGACCAAAAACTTTGGGGACATGGCTTCTAGTTCGCCCTGTTGTTAAGATAACAGAGCATCCTCGAGTTGGGTGTAAATCGTAAGAATGCTAGGATCTGATGTTACATCACTGCGAGGTATGGCTGTGGACCTCCTGAGTTGCCTAAACTTTGTATCCAAATAGTAATATAATGGAAAATTTGGTATTTTAATCATGTGTGGTAATATTTTAAACGCCAATGAAGATGATATGGCTCGGAGAAACATGCCCTTAGAGAAGCGGGCTTCATAGGTTCTATAGGTTAATATGTTAATAAACGCCGAGAATCACGACAAGGCGATGAATAAAAAGAAGACATTATTCACACTAGCTTCTTAAAACCCCAATTCGATTGGTCACGCAAATTGCAGTCCCCGCGGTTCCACCACTCGGAGATTGTGGATATAAGATCAGCCGATTTCGCACCGACGGCATCAAAGGACGATCGAATCCCTGTCAAAGCTTTCTGCCACCCTTTACGTTAAGACTACACTAATCATATCTATGAGCTTCAGTTTCATCCATCTTTGAAGAATTAAAGTAGATCTTTCCTAAATGTTATTTAGCGACGCTCGTTTACAACACAGGAGCAGACTGCATCCACGCACTCCGACATGTCTCTTATTATCACCCGTATATTTCTGTCTCATAGAGAGTAGAATTACAGACAAGATAACCTAAAAGTTTAGCATGGGGACTATTCAAGTACAGCAGAGCTTCTTACCCAGAGTCCGTCCTGCCAGCCTGTCCAATTCGTTCATAGACTGGGTGATTGGAACTGTTCTGGCTGGACCCATCATCTCTGTGGCGCTGATGCCATTCTGCGGTAAGTTTACAGGTCTCTGCTTCCAGGTACTGACCACATGCAAGATTTTAATGAGAAGGGAGCGAGAGAGAAGAAGTAAATAAGGAATGCTTGACGAGGGGTCCAAATTTGTAGCCAAACAGTGGCACAAAGGATGTAGCATCTCTTCTGAAGTTTCTCCAAGCTTCCTGATGTCCGTTACCACACTGGTAATACGAACGAGATTGGTGTGCGCTGATTTTCAGATTTCTAGAGGAACCTAAGGTCCCGTGCTCTTGTACAAAGTGATACTGCTGATGATCGCAATATTAGCACATTTTAAAGGAGTCAAGGGTTATTAGTTGATTACATGTAAGACGAAGATTGAATTTGGAGCCTCAAGTTGACCCTTGGGACGACACTATCTCTTTACAGGGCACGAGGTTGGTTTCCAATATCGCAAAAATCGGCTTCATCTCACTGTACCTCTAAATCTCTAACAGATATAAACAGAACAAAACATCAACAACTACAAGCGCTGTCTATGAGTCACAGCACTCGCCATCTTCGATTTGTAAGTTTATGAATCATTCCTGCGCCGAGCACAGCGAGTCTCGGAGATGTGGCTGTCTTGTTTATTTAACTGCTCCGTATCGGCGCCGAGAAGCGGAGACAGTTGCATGCCTCCCATTGGCCCCAGCTCAGCGGGATTGTGTTCACCGAGCGCCGTCCAATTCCACCACGGATTTAGCACTATCACCACCAGCGTGCTCTTTAATCTTTGGAGGCTACATAATGCTTGACGGGACACTCTATGCGCGAGTTGGAGCCTCAAGTTGGGCTGAAGACTAAAGCCTCCAACTCTCCGGATACCTGACTCAGCCAGAGACAGACGCCGCAAGATTTACGATGACGGACGCGACTGATCAGAACACCCACCTTGATGAGAAGGGGACATATGTGGCGGGCGATACGGCACTGGGAGAGCCATTACCGATTGAATCATCTTCCGAAGAGAAAGAAAGTGGCGTCGTTAAAAGCCAGTCAGCCGGTCAGCAGCCAAGCGACGTAATACAAGGCCAAGATGATCCGCCCGCAGAGCCTCCTTCGGAGCAAGAAGTGCAACGGGTCCAATCAGCTGGGGAAGACTACAGCGTCTTGACCGTTACACAGAAGAGGCTCATTGTCGCGACAGCTTCTCTTGCATCGTTGTTTTCGCCGATGGCAACAGCTATCTACTGTAAGTGTCGCCCCCACTCCTGTTCCTTCTCTCCAGAGGACTGATTTCGCTAGATCCTTCTCTTGATACCATCTCTAAAGACCTCAATGTCTCAAACACGAAAATCAACATCACTATTACGCTTTTCTTGGTATATTGTATTGTTCCTGTTTTTCGGTATTGTAGTTAACACTTCGCAGGTAATTCAAGGCATTGCTCCAGCCTTCGTGGCTGATATCGCCGACCGCCAAGGACGAAGACCTATGTACATTTTCTGCTTCACCGTATTCACAGGCGCAAACATCGGATTGGCATTGCAAAATAATTACACTGCACTACTGGTCCTGCGAATGCTACAAAGTTCCGGGTCGTCTGGGACCGTGGCATTGGCAAATGGAGTTGTTGGCGATATCATCACCTCAGCAGAGCGAGGAAGCTACGTTGCCTTTGCCTCTCTCGGAGGAGTCTTCGGTCCGATGATTTCTCCAATTCTTGGGGGTATTATTGGTCAATATGCTGGGTGGCACTGGATCTTCTGGTTCCTGTTGATATTTTCCTCTGCTGTCTTCATCCCGCTCATCTTGTTCATGCCTGAGACGTGTCGAAATGTCGTGGACAATGGGTCCATTCCTCCTCCGTTGTTCTCCCGGAATATTACAGATACAGTTAGACATAGACACAGGGTCCAGAAGGGGTTGACTTTCAACGAGGCCAAGCAAAAGGAAATGGCCGCGAAGTATCATTTCAGACTACCCAATCCACTCTCTACGTTGAAGGTCTTGCTCGACTTAGAGAGTGCCATTCTTCTCGTCGGTACTGGACTTGGTATCGGTTGTTTCTACGCTATCAGGTGAGTTTTCCGCCAACTGCAATATGAATAGAAGACTCACGCTGCATCTAGTACCGGTGCCTCTGTAGCCTTCGCATCAAACTACGGCTTCAACCAAATCAAAATCGGGCTAATGTTCATCCCTATCGGCTGCGGGAGCATCATTTCCGCTTTATCAATTGGCAGGCTCGCAGACTGGAACTACCGCCGATGGGCCAAGAAGCTCAACATCCTGGTCGTCAAGAACCGGCGACAAGACCTCACGAACTTCCCTATCGAAAGAGCCCGCCTCGAGATCGTATTCCCCCTGTTCTTCGTCGCTGTGGCCGCTATCATCGCTTACGGCTGGATCCTCACCAAAAAGATCAGCGTCGCTGTGCCGATCGTCCTGCTCTTCCTTACAGGCTTCTCACTCACCGCCACCTTTCAAATTCTTAATGTTTTGATGGTCGATATCTACCCCGGGAAACCGTCTGTTGCTACAGCAGCTAACAATTTCTCGCGTTGTGAGATTGGGGCTGTGTTTTCAGCTATTTTGTTGCCGCTGGTGGACTCGATTGGGTGGGGATGGGCCTACACGCTTTTGGCTTTGTTGTTTCTTGCATTTTTGCCGATGTTGCTGTTGGTGATGCAGAGGGGTCCGAAGTGGAGGAAGCAGAGGAAGGCGAGTGAGGATAAGGCGAGGGCGCATAGGCAGGAGAAAAGGGACTTGAAGACCGCGGCGAAAGAGAGGAAGGCAAATGGTGGGACGTAAATGGATCCTGATGAAGCGGTTGAAAGACAAAGGAGGATGATTGCATTAGAGGATGTACCTTGGATTTACTATATACCCTATTACCGATATTTGTAGCATGAGCGTATCTGCATACAATAGAAGAACGTTTGCTTGCTAGCTTACTTGTTACCCTATCTACGACTGACTTTCAAAGATCGCAACAAATTTACTAAGCTGACACAAAATATGAAGATTCCTTGGGAGATGGAGCATCTCAAGTCTTTCTGCGGATGCAATGAGGAATGTTCACTGCCACTTTGTTTCTACGTTACGGAGTACAGGAAGTTGAGATACTTTACTCAATCCACAACTTGTCCTAGACCATTATAAATCCAATCAGACACATAAGTCTTGAATTCCCCAGCTCCCCCATTACTAGTAGCATACACCCCAAGAAGTGCACCTAGATCACATTATCAGCATCCCATCCTAAATCACCTAGCCACCCGAAACATACCTGTAAACCCCCATGTCAACCCCAACCCAGGCGCAAACCCAATATCCTGCATCTGCCCCTGACTGCCCACCGGTCCCGCCGAAAACGTGTAGTGCGTGATATTACTCGCTCTGATCTCAAGCGTGATCTTGTTGCTCCAAACTGCTGGCATTGGTACGATGGCAATATCAGGAAAGATGAAATTGGGCACTGTGGTGATTCCCCGGAGTCGGAGATAGGGGACTAGGGTTGTGCTGTTGGTAGAGGTGGAGGGTCCTGAGTACCCGGTTGTCACGGGAGGAGTGGAAGGAGAGCCTAGGACGATTCCGAGGTCCCAGTGGTGCAGCTGTGAGATGTTAGTAGAGCGTATCGAGTGAAATAGTGGAGCTGAACACCTGATCTACGAAGACTGTCACGCCAACTTCAGCTTCTTGAGAATGAAGAGTGCTGATGTCAAAAATGGTGCTGAATGTGAAGAAACTGTGAACTTGGCGGCGGCCGATGAATGTTTGTCCTTCAGGCTCCGCAGATCGACCGTCTGCTCCCGTCAAATTCGACAGCGAGGATGTAAGCTGCAGCGTATTTGGGTATCCGGCTGGTGATACAACATAGCTACCATTAACAGGAAACCGCCAGTGGACGAACTCTGGAGCCAGCTTCGAGCCAGGTGGAAATGTCAGATGTACTGAAGAGTCAACCAGGGAGCCTTCACCCTCCTCAATCGGGTCTTCGGGATCCAGATACCATCCATTCATGTGCCCACTAGCATTAGTAAACACCGGCCATTCCCCTTCGTTCCACGTAACAGGCGTCAAGATAGTCTCTCTTCCCATCGGATAACTTCCATCCGGACCTTGACGAACAGACAATGCAACCGCCCACCAATTATCATCCGCATCTTGGAACAAATCTGCGTGTCCCGTGTTCTGGAAATAATGAGTCGTGTTTGCATTTGTCAACACAGGATTATGGGGATTAGATTCGTAGGGCCCAGTGATGTTTTTTGATCGTCCTATTGTTGCCATGTGCCTTGATCCTGTTCCGCCTTCCGCAATGAGTAGGTAGTAATAGTTATCTTTCTTGTAGATATGAGGACCCTCGGGAGAACTCGCGCCTGTGCCGTTCCAGATATTGATGTAGGGACCAATAGTTCCAGTGTCTAAATCTAAAGTAACCATTTGAATCCCTGGTGTGATCTCCCAGGCATGGGTTCCAGGGATGTAAAGTTGGCCGTCGTCATCCCAGAATGGGGAAGTGTCATATCCTGTGAAGTTGAAGTGGAGCGGATTGGACCATGAAGCAGAACTGTATGGATTTGTGGAGGTGATGATGAAGCTGTCGAATCGATTGCTGGCATTCTTGGGGTAGTCATCGTAAACCAGGGAAGTCACAACATAGAAGATTCCGTCTCTGTATCTGATGGTGGACGCCCATATTCCACTCGTTGCTCTCTTTGCGGTGTTGATACCTGGTTCCTGCTCTGGCCTGCTCAACGCATTGCTCACGAGTCTCCAATCAATGAGATCGCGACTTGCATGGATAGCTATAATCAGTTATAAGGGGAGAGCATTTAATAGGTTAATGGCATCTCACGGATTCCAGGGAAGACGAGAAAGCTTGAAGAAGCGCAGAAAAATGTATCATCCCAGTCAGGAACAAATATGCAACTCGGATCAGGGTGAAATCCTGGCAATATTGGATTCTGGAATGTCGAGTTATGAGCCAATGCTCCAAGAGCAAACACTACTTCAATCGCGAGCAAAGAGAGAAACATCGCGATGTGGTTGAGAAAGAACAGCATCTATCCGCCAAAACATTTCCCCCCGTGGGCAACAACTGACCACTTATATTGCGTTTTTAGCCTCAATCAATATACTCTCGGGTCTAGTTTTTCCACGTCCGCAAAACCGTTGTACTGTCCTCGGTACCTCTTTACTCCGGAAACGAAGCCAAGTGTTGATCACAGCCGAAAGAAGTTCAGATGAAGACTTGGCGATTGCGGGACCGATATTGGCACTCATTACATGGTGGTCTGCAGTGGCGAAGGTCCGTAATTTAGGGTCCATAGAACCCCGCACTTAAGGGGTCGTCACTTGCGATTTAGCCTGATACCGCCAGAAGACATACTTAAGTTCAACCCAAAGAAGTTGGGACATTTGTGCATCTCAGGATTCATGGCAAGGTGAAGAGGTACATAATGTTGATATATATAAGGCTGTGTGCAAGCAACGCAAAAATAGCCCGTAAGTTTACCGAATCTGCTACACGTTTGCGGATGGGCAGGTCTTGCGCAAATCCTCGCAGGGATTTGCAGAGACTCGCAAGTAGCAGCGTCTGGTGAGGTATTTCTACCACGATCTCGAGCTCGAGAGACCAGAGTTTCTAGACGAGGCGGATGGTGGTTCGTTTCGGGCGATATTTAGCAACATCCATCCAAGCACCATATTCCAGGACATATTCCGGGAATCTCATCTCGAATTCAGTCCTGTCTTTTCCGGAGAATAATTTGATGTTCTTCGATTCTTTAAACTTAATTTCGGGATCTATCTGCTCCATAGGGAAGCCGGGTCGTTGAAACGCAATGATACCGATCCGCCGATATTCGGTTGGAGTGTTGCCCGTTGTTTCTACCAGCATCATATTTGCTTGTCCAACGATATCATCATCCTGTCTTGCGCTGTCGACCCCTTCTGTGAGAACTAGCAGGAGAGCGCCAAATTTCTGGCCCGGATGAGGAATATGCTGTTGTTCGAACTCAAAAGCAACATCAATGTTGGTATTGAGTTGATTCTGCACGAAGTCCATTAAACCGTACCATGGCTTATCTTCTTCCTTTGTATCAACGCCCGATGTGATTACTCTTGGATAGTCGAGTCGCGCGTCTTCTGGATAGTCTTCTCGATGTTTCCAGTGTTCCCAGTAATTTTGCTTCAAATTATCCAAGGGAAGCACAGTTCCTTTCACATCTAGGTAAGCATGCTTGACTTGACCGAACTCATCAGTATCGTTCGGTTCAACCACTACTTTGAGAATTGTAGTAATGCTCAGAAGTGGAGTACTGCCGCTTGTAGGGACAGCCGACATCCGAACAACTCCACCGTTGAAGCCGGCCCATGACCAAGACGGCGCGCGGTAAGTCTTAGGCTTTGTCAACAGGAAGCGATCAGGCCCTTTGCCTTGATATTCAAATTCTGCCTGGCTCCATTTCGACCAACATAGCTGATTGATGAGTTCCATTTTCCACATCCCAACAACATAAACGTCTTTCGTGATGGCCGCGAACGCACGAGCAATTCCAGCAAGCGCAGGAAGCATATCCATATCTTGGGTAAGACTTCTCCTTGAAAATTCGGAAACAATATCGCCCCATCGGTCATAAGGGTTAACTCCAAGTGAGTCCTCCATCTGCTCCATCCAACTCGAGATATATTTAGGTCCGAGACCAAATCTTGACAATTTTCTTTCAGCGGAGGCTTCATAATACATCAAGTTGAAGACGAAGTCCTGGGCTAGTGCCTTGTTACGACTTTTTGGAGCCGATTTGTGTAGAAGGTCCTTGCTATCATACTTGTGATCAAGCAAAAACTTATGGCCACACTCGTCCTCACGGAGGGAGGCGCATTCCCAAACTAGCTGATCATTGCAGAATGACAAAGTACGTGGCGATAACAACCCCTCTTGCAGAGTCCAACCGCGCTTTTGCAGGGGGTTGTCGTAGGCAGTATTTGATAGAACGAGAGAGGCTGAGCGGACGGAAACTGTCTCCAGACCTTCGACGCCCCAAGGGATTTCGCAAGTCGGGAGGTCAACGTTCTTGATTCGCTCTTTCAACACCCCCGCACCTGTGGAGGTACTGTTGGATGCCAAGATGGTGATTGCGGCTCCGGAGTAGACGTCACGCATACGTGCCGCTTCGGCAAACCAATCTTCCTTCGAGTCCTGAAAGATACACAAGGCGTCAATCCATAAGTACTGAATGTGGAGACTTCTAGTGATAATAATAGCATCGCGAAGTGTTCCAGGCCACTTATTGAGAGGAATGCCGGTCGTCAATTGACCCACGAGGTCTTTTGTTAGGATGAAGTCAGACTGCCCTCCCCAACAGTAAGAGAGGGCGGCAAATGGGGCGGTTCCCTGGTTGGTTGTGTCGAGTTCTAGAATTGGATCATGGAAGGATTCTCCATGGCCAACATTGATGAGACGAGTAGGCCGACGAAAGACCTGCGTTGCTTTACAGGTTGTATGATTTTCCATGCACTCAGAATACCACGCTCGGGCTATCTCCTGGCAATCGGCAGCACTAGGATTGGAAGAAACTGGTCTCCCAACCCATTTGCATTCCTGACGAGGTTTTGAATCTAAGCAGACAATCAGATATAGCTCTTCCAATTCTCAAGATAACGAGACAAACAGACTTACTAGGGCTTGCAAATATCTCCAAATTGCACAAGGTTCTCGGAGACTCGTTCTCGGGCCTTTGCGTCACAATGATAGAAGGACTTTGACCCTTAGAAATGTTGGAACTACTCGTGCCGATGAACAGCTGTCCCTTACCAGCCTGGTCGATTGCCTGATCCACTGCAAGGTTTGCGTAAGGACTCGCAGACCATAGCTCCCATATCAAACTGCACAATTGGCAGCCATTCTTGGCTGAAGCCTGTAAATCAGACAGGCTCTTTTGATGACGATAGAAGGTTGGTAGGCCAGCTTGCCATTCCTGGTCTGCGAACTGCAAGCCCGTTAAATTTGTCGATTGAAGTGTTGGTTTCTGCTCTTGAGAATCCAAGAATAGCTTGCGAACATCGAACTGCTGGCAATATGTGCAAAGAGGAGGCGGCATTGTGCTGAATACAAGACTTATTAGAAAAAAGATTTTCGATGTTTACTTTAATACCTTGTATTTAAGATATATATAAATTTTAAGGAAGAATCGCCAAACACGCAGACGTTTGAAACTCACTGAAGAGAAATAGGAATCGTGCTATCTGACTGCGTGACCATGAGAAGCCAAGGTCGGGGTCCGCCTATTCGGAGGAGTGGATGGGATGATGATTTGTTAGTGCCCCACCTCTGGATGGGTTGGTACCACAGATATTGGCCTGAATGTGGTTCCTACAATACAGCCCAGGCACAGCCTAGTCTCCGTCCGGATTGGAAGAGGACTGTGACTAAAGGTCCATCTACAGGCTGCAAAGTGCGCACAGGGAGCAATTAGTTCGAGCTTGAAGATAATGATTGAACGGACACTTAGGCGATGTGATTGTCGTGCCGGAGCGAGAGTACTTCGTAGATGCTATTGAGCGAAGGAGAAGGCTGAGCCTCATATTTAGGCGCTGAGCCCACCTTGTTTAAGGCACCAACAGGCACTAGTCTAGCGATTACCTAATCAAGGCTCAGCGAATCAGATCGGAGGATTTCTCTGCCTCAAACTGTGAGCACCCCTAGGCCGGTTTCGGTATAGCACCCCGCTTTTAAATCCCGTCTCACAGCTACCGTAGCCTGAGCTTCCTTTGAGGCCAGAAAATATAGAAGACTCGCAGACCTACTTTTTGAGTGATTTTTGGTTCTATTACGGATTCACAGTCACACAGACCTCGGTTTCTAGACACCTTCCCAAATCTCTCGCATTTACGCAGTGTCAAGAACTTACTTTAAGACAAGGCTCTACTTTGTGGAGACAAGATTCCTTACCCGTCTTACCCATCTTCGAGAGCCTATATGCTTGAAGGATGCATCCCGAGGATAACCACAATGATTCAGTGGAACTCCCCCTTCTGGGTAGCTACGAGGGCGAACCACAACAAGTAGGGCACGTACATCGCTTTCTGCAGAGGATACTAGGAGCCATAGATCGACGATTTAGGCACCGATTTGAGCGCCTGAACAAGTTTTCTTGGAAGGTTCGGAGATTCTCAGAACGACAATGCCGACATGCAAATCAATTTGCATTGGAGGCCCGCGGACTTATAGAACGACAATTCCGACACGTCAATCAATTTGCTTGGAGGATTCGATCATTTAGTAATGTACAGCTGGATGCCAGAAATTGGCTTTCGTGGAAGCTCTGGATGAGCCTCCTGATTATGGTCGTTGTATGCATGGTCGGAGGGTTCTTTCTCAGCATCTCTTTCCGAGAACCGTGGACCACGGAGGATTACCCCAAGTTGGAATATCCATCCAGCAGCATTCGCGTTCTCCATATCCATCCTGGCTTTGGGAAACAACGGGTTGAATGTACCATGGAATCTATTCCGCTCCTCAAAAAACCTCATTACGATGCTCTCTCATATACGTGGGGTCCAATGATAGGAAAGAAGTCGATCACCGTGAATGGAAAGCAAATGGACGTTACCAAGAATCTGTATGAGGCTCTGCTAAGCATCCGCCTTCCTAGGGAGACTCGAACGGTCTGGGCTGATCAGATCTGCATAAATCAGAGCAACACGGAGGAGAAAAACAGTCAAGTTCCCTTGATGACGTTTATTTATAGCAGGGCGAGTGATGTTTTGATTTGGTTGGGCTATCATAAGCCTCCACGCTGGGTTGAAAAATCCGACGAGCTGGATTGGGCTGGGGAGTGGGCGGTTGCACATGCAAGCCTGTACCCACACGCTGCGATATATTGGCTGTATCTTCTGAGCGAAGAAGAATACTGGAAGCGCTGCTGGATTATTCAGGAGATTGGTATGGCTTCTAGCATCCATATTCATATCGGTTCGCAGTCAATTCCCTGGGTGGAATTTATTAAGCTCATCAATTGGTACCGCACGAACCACCGAAAAGCGAATGTCAATAATATCCTCAAGCTGGATGCTTTACGACAATCGATGTATCTGGATAGGGATACTTTCTCGTTTGCCCATCTTCTAACCGAATTCTACGACTCGTTCTGTTCGGTTAAGCTGGACAAATCTTTTGCTTTCGTGGGAATGGCCAATGAATGCCGAACTAGGTGCATAGACATCGACTATAACAAGTCGCTACACTCTGTATATGAAGACTTTATTACCTTCCACAATCTCTCTTCCGAAGAACCTCTCGAGCGCCGCATCGACATGGCTTATGATGCTAGCGTTGTTCGTCAGAACCTTGAAAGAGAGCCATCTTCACGTACGAAGACTGTAGAGTATTTCGGAAAGTTGGCGGACCCAAACTCCTATATTTACGACGCATGTGGAGACGAAAGAGGAATTATTTGCTCTACTGATCCCTCTGGGAATATCACAAGCAACGCGAAGGTGATGGACCGGTGGGCAGGCGCCATTCGTTGGCTTTTTCCGTTCATATTCCGGCCGCGTCCTCGGTACGAAGCCATCTGGCTACAAAAAGAGCAAGAGTCTGCTGGTATTTGGCTTCCTGATGGCAATTATGCCTCCGCCGACAATCATGTTCAAGTTCGAGGATTGATTACGAATGCCATCGGCCACATCGGGCCCTTATATTCGCAGTTTCTTGCTGACCCTCACATGGCCAAGCGATGGGCCAATGAAATCTACTTCTACTCGGATGGACCAGACCGACGAAAGGCCAGAGGCCTCGACGAAAGGTTCATGTCTCTACTTAGCGGATCATCTAGTACTCTCATTGCAAATGTCGCTGCTCTGGGGAAGGGTACTGCCGATATTCTTGATGGTCCTCGCCTGTTCTTGGGATCGGAAGTCATGATTGGTATTCTTCCGTCCAACGCGATGGTCGGTGATTTAATCTGCCAGTTCTGGAACTCAAACGCTGCTGCGATCATTCGCGTAGGGACGGATAATATGTATCACGTTATTGGAAGGGCACTCATTGTTCAGAATCCGGAAAGTTTTGAATGGGATGTGCCGAGGAATAGAACCACTTTCCGCTTACCTTCATCGAATACTGTCGATTTATCACTAGATCTTAAAACTCTAACGCAGTTGACGTTGGATTCTGTACAACTCGGGGAATAGTGGAGAAATAGGTTGCCGGTTTTGTTTCGAATCTTTAATGACTCTATTTACAACTATTATACGCTTTCTTTTTTTAAAAAAATATTTGGCTCGGCGTCAATGCTGCCCGTCTCACGCGGAGAGCCTCGCCGCAGCTGGAAGAACGTGAAACCCTTAATCCTGCGCTCATATGCAGGAATATGCCCTTCCCCGACCTCCACTTCGCTGCACACTACGACCGGCCGATCACAGCACCATTTCTCCATCACCGACAATACCGCACGAAACTGAATTCCAAAATCTGTTTCGGAAGAAACCCTGCGAGGGAGCAAAAACGGATTCCCGGGCAAATTTTAATAAGGAAACTATAGCTGGGGCACGTAGGAGGCCAAAAGGGGTTCAATATGATGGTGCGCAGGCTGACTCAGGGCGTGCTCAGGGTATGTTCGGGATACTCAGGGTGCTCAGGCTCTACTCCGGCATACTGAGCTCGGCTCAGGTTAAAGCAGCAGCTGCTCACGTTCGGAGACTAAAACGGAACCAGCGAAAGAGAAAATTAATCCTGACTATATAGGTATTTTTCTATTCATGTTCAACTTGCCAAGCTAGAAAGATGTCGGCTGGCTTCGAGAACTCTTGCACTACTCTCTTCGGGCTCAGCCTTTGTTGCTGAGGTTCGGCTTTGGCAAACTTAAACAAATACTTCGATTGATCTCCGCAGCCCTGAGAATGTATTTTCAATACAAAGGCGGCCCTAGTAGTACAAACTCATGTTTTATCTATCTATTTGTTTGCAAATCTGTCGAAAAAAAAGCTTTTAAAGCTTTGAAAGTGTTTTGAGTAAGATTTCTATTAATACAAACTTTAGAAACGGACTAGGCTATGGCAGCATTTCCTCTCCCTTATTCGAAAAGGGACTTATATACGAATTGTTCTTTCCTCGTTCTTCTGCTTTATTATTGCATAGAGAAAATTCGATGAAGAGCAAAGAAGTAATAGATTCTCGAGGTTGCCTGTTGGGAAATAAAATTGTTTACTTGACTGCCTCTCGTCACATGAATCTGAGTGTTCTCGGCTAATTTGCTGGAAAGGGGTTTCGCGTCTAAACCCCCTTTTCGCACCGACTATGTACTCACCACCGCCAGACGTGCTTCTCCATCTCTATGGCATGATAGCATTCACATCCATAGGCGATTCCTAGCATCGAGCCGTATTATTGCTGCATCAGACGCGTCCTTCCCGGACCATTTATCCTCTTTAACCTCAGGGGTTCGGGGAGTGTTTGTCAGGGTAGCGCATCGGAAAGCGCGGTTGTAAGCATTTCCCCGCATCAGAACCACATTGAATCCTTCGAAACCGACCTTTCGCTGCATAACCAGAATGAATTTCCAGGTATACCCGGCTTCCGGAACTGTTCCGGCCACTTAGGAGAGTGCCGACCATCAGCATCGGCGCTCGGTGAGGCTGATGGCTGAACTGCTCTGTGGAAACATGTATTTGAGCAGCCAACATACGCTCTTAAAGGTGATTTTTGGGAATGTTTTACGTTCCCCAGAAGCCTCACACTACAGTCTGAAGCATTAGCTTAGTCCATTCTCTTTGAAATTGAGATGAAAGACACGAGGGCTGCGATGACGATTTCTAAGAACTTGCTCATTTGGATATTCTCGTTAATCAAATTTACTGTAGCTGCCGCTCCACGTACAATTTACAAAGATGTGGTCATCCTCGGCGGAGGGGCCTCTGGCGCGCATGCGGCCGTGAGACTTCGGGAGGACTATAACAAAAACATCATCATCATCGAGAAGCAAGATAATCTGGTACTTTTTTTTTCTTTTGGTCCTCATCTTCCCCGGCCTAGACTTGTACTTTGTTCCTTTTCCCTCCTGTTTCAGGAATTTCTTGAACACGAAATTGACGTGTTTTGCAGGGAGGTCATGTTGAGACATACATAGATCCAGTCACTGGAAATCCATACGACTACGGCGTCAATTCTTATGCCGAGTATGGCAATGAATCGGCGTTCTTTGCACGTTTCAACCTCACGCTGGTCAATCCCACATCAATCAAATTAAACACCACCAACATCGACTTTGTTTCCGGGAAACCTCTCGTCAGATATCAAGCTCCAGCTTCAGCAGATGTGACAGCAGCACTAGAAAGGTATCTCAACCTCACCGAAAAATACGAAAACATGCTTCTCCCTTCCTACGCCAACTTCCCTACAGAAGTTCCCGACGAACTCCTCACCAAGTTCTCGGACATAGTTGAAAAATACGAGCTTCATGCCTGTCTCCCCCTCCTGTACCAAGTCACCGGCTTCGGGCTCGGGAACATGGGCGACGAGCTCCTGCTCTTCATGATGCAAGAATTCAGCGCGCCCATGACGCGCGCCTTGCTTGGCCTGAAAGGCTCCCGAGTCCCAAACACTCACCAAAACCAAGATCTCTACGACCGCATCGGTGTTCTCCTCGGAAACGACGTTCTCTACTCCACCATCATTATCGACTCAAACCGCACGTCCGACGGCGTCCAACTCCTCGTTTCCAACGCCGCCGGCGAAAATACCACCATAATCGCCAAAAAGCTCCTTGTGTCCTTCGCCCTCAGCGCCGAGAACACGGCACCACTGAACCTCTCCCCCGCAGAGCAAGAAGTCTTCAGCACCTTGGGGCTAGCACACGAGTACTGCGGCATCGTAACCAGTCCATCCCTGCCCATCAACGGCTCCCTAGTCAACATCCCCTCCGCCGCCGTACCCGCAGACTACCTCGCCTTCCCTACCCCTCCTTTCGTCGTCCGCTACCAATTTCTCGGGGACACGAATTTCCGCATCCTGCTTACTGGCACGGAAAACTATACGTTGCCTCTGGCACGGCAGTTGACGAATAACACATTCGGGGCACTTCAAAGCGCTGGGGATATACCACAGGGTGCGAATCTGACGATTAGAGCTCTTGAGGAGCATACGACGACGAAGCAGGCGATTCCGCGCAGGCGGTTTAGGATGGGTTTTATGGGAAGCTGTATAAGCTGCAGGGACAGCGGAGCACGTTTTATACGGGACGCTCGTGGACGGGACAGTTTACGACTATTCTTTGGGAGTTTAATGATCAGTGGATGTTGCCTAGGTTGTTGGCTAGTTTCTAGTGATTAGAAGAAATTGACTGATGTAATTAAAGGTAAGATTACAAATTCTAATAAAATGCGATATGATCTCTTTATATTTATATAAGAATACTAAGAAAGTAAATATAAATACTTAACTTAAGTATATATCTTTTAAAGCTTAGTTATAAGCTTTTCTTATTTATTTTAATTTATTTAGTAATACTTTTAGTATATTTCGCTTTTTGTTAATATATAAATACATTACTTTCCTTTTTTTTTTGCTTTGCTCTAGGTACTACCTTTTTAATTTTATTTTCTGTGCTAGTATAGTGTAGTGTGTTTATAAGTTTACTACGGCACTTTTTTTTATGTTTTTAGGGTAGGGGGAATAGAGGTGGTTTAGGCGTTGGTGTTGAGTATTCTGTTTGTGGGAGGAGAATAGGAAGGAGGATGAGGAGGAGGGATGGGATAATAGTTTTGCGTGTATTGTTCGGAGTATATTTGGGGAGTTGGACTAATGTTGGCTTTCGAGGGTTGGTATGAATAGGGGAAGGTGGCATAGCACGTGCATACAACACTATGTACTGGAGCACTAGCTATAATATACTCTGTAATTGATGCCAGCACTATCTAAACACTCGCTAATTCGTAACAGCCAAACCGAGACTCGCAACATATCGTGGAGATGAAATCGCCGTTACATGAATCCAAAGCCATCAAGCTGTTCTATTATGTAACCGCATGGAAAATACAGAGAACCTCCAAAACCTTAAGCCGAAATTAACACTCTGTAAGCACACGGAAAAGACAGATCCTCCAACACATAAAGCCGAAATCACCACTTTGCAATCCCACCAAAAAAAGAGAACCTACAATGATATTTCAGACGCCAGGCCGAGCCTCCAATACGTTGTCGCATTGTCCGCTTGTTGATAGAGCCATGTTGATAACTTCATCTTGAGCCTGGAGCTTCTTACGGTCGTCCGGGCTTCAGGAAGAAGTTGCAGCGGGGTAATTCGTAACACGCAGATGATTTGCAGGCCTCATCCAAGAACCTAGCGTTGGGATGTCATTGGAGACTCCTACAACTCCCTCAACTCCTCTGTCATCTTGTCTTCAACAGGCACCACAGGCGTCTTGTCGCCCAACATCTTACCCCACTCCTCCACTTTCTTCTGCGTGGCCGCTGTGCGCTGTTCGCGCTGTTCGGCAGTGCTGCCGTGTGCGATGCGTTCGGCAACCGACGGCTGGCTGACCCGTGTGTATTGATCCATGGCGGGGGATGGCGAGGTCGCTGATGAAGGCCTATGTTGTGCTGTTAGCTTGTCTTCTAATGGGCGGTCGATGTTTGAGGTAATTACTTACTTTTGGGATGCTCCTCCCATTGGTGACATGGAGGATTGGCTGTTGGCTGCCATGTTGGAGTTGAGGGGTGAGGTGGAGTTGAAGTTGAAGCGTGAGGTGAAGTGCGTCAAGAAGTGTAAGTTGAGTGTGAGTTGCGGTATGGCTTGAAGTGTGAGAGTTGAAATCTGAGTGGTATTGGGAGTGGAAGTGGGAGCGGAATCTTCTCTGGCTTTGAGATGCTCTCTGCTTAGACATTTCCTCTATACGGAGGGATCTGTCATTTTATATCCATCGATTCCACGCATCTTTGCGCCCAAGATCGAGTGCACCGAGTCTGAATTTCGCAGTGTGCATCAACTCTCTCTCTTTGCGCGCGCACTGGCGCCATTCCACTCTATATGGGCAGAAGATTTCGACGCAATGCTCGTTCCGCACTTGGACCAGCGAGCCGAGAGCATCAACCCTCTCTATCTGCGCGGCGTACACTGCGTGCCATCTTCCCACTCGAGAACTCCACACGGGCAGAAACAACTCGACGCAATGCTCATTGTGCACTTTGCCTAGAGAGCCGAGAACATCGACCATCTCTATCTGTGCGGCGCATACTGTGTGCATTCTCCTACTCGAGCACTCCTTATGGGCAGGAAGTCTCAACGAAATGCTCGTTGCGCACTTTTCCCTGCGAGCCAAGAGCCTTGCGTGTCTGAACCGAAGCGCTCATTGAGCATTTCCTCACTGAGTTGTAAGGCTTGAAGAGGGTAGGAGGGGTATTGCACGTGAGTGCTGCTGCTGGGTAGCCACCCCTGCCTCCTCCGTTGAAGATAATAGTTTGCCTTGCAAAATTGGCGAAGGTCTTTCAGCTTTGACTTGCGCAACATCAAGAAATTATGAAGCTTGAAATCACTTACAGTTTCTTGGCCACATTACATCACTACATGTATGTATCGCAACGAGTTTGGGGTAACGCCCTGCTTTTGTGCTTTCGATTGCCGTACAGTATCCCATGATGGGATGATGGGGCCCTGTTGGTGTGGCAGGACACGGGCTGTAGCGAGTCAGTGAGAATGCTGCTTTCTTTCAACCGCATCGTCCTGTTGCCTGATGAGGTCTCGCGCTTCAGACCTCCGACTGGCAGGGTGGCTGCACTGGCACTCGATTTCTGGTTCCTGAGCCGCCTTTGCTCTATCCGTTCCTGCCCAGTCGACTTCTGCGCGATGCGCGTAAAGCTTCTACTACCATACGTTGTTGCATCCTGGTCCCTGACTTCTGAGTCACCTCTCTGCCTGTTACTCTATCCGCTGCATCCTAGTTCCTAACTACTGAGTCGAGTCGCCTCTCTAGCTATTGCTCTATCTGTTCCTGCTCCGTCGAGTTCTGCGCAATGCGCATTGCGCGTGGAGCCTGTAGAAGAGTTGACCCAACAACGCCCAAGACCCCTCCGCGCCCTATCTCGCTTCTGATGCCACCCTGTCTTAAATACCCTGGAATCAGATCCTGCTGGGGTACCCTGTGAGCCTTGGGCGTTGGGTCCACTCTTCTACTTCCACACGCTGCATCCCGAGCCACCTCTCCGCGTAGTGCTCAAACAGCCTTGCGCAGTTCAGTTCTGCGCAATGCGCGCGGGGCTATGTAATCTCTTATAAACTGCAAGCAGCTCTCGATGATTTGATTCATTATTTTTCTTCCTCCGCCTCTACCTCGTCCCTCATGAACACTGAACCTTTTTTCAACCCATCTTGAAATATCAACGACGAAATATTGTCATGGCCCCTCGATTCAACGACAACGACTCGTCTGACGAGCATTCCAATCGCAATGATACCTCCAACGATAACGATGAAGATTCGTGGCGGGATTCGGGCATGGGCAGCAGTACTATCTCTTTGGACAACAGCAGCACAATGCCGCCGGGAATGATGCGCCAAGGACTCGACCACAACGCCAGACCAAAAGATGGAGATATCATTTCTGATCCAATATTGTTGTCCCTTGGAACAGCCGATCATGCAACAGCCATGCACAATATTCCACCCGCTTGCCCGGGAACGTGCTCCTGGGTTTTCAAGCACCCGACATTCATCGCATTCGCGAAGGCGACGAACGGTCTTCTGTGGATCGAAGCCCCCTCCGGCTACGGCAAGAGTGTGATGGCAAAACTTTTCGTCAACGAATACACCACCAGCCCGCTACACTATTTCTTCTGCGACTCCAATACCAAGGGAGGAAACAATCGCTTGGCAGTGCTGAGGAGCATCGTCCAGCAGCTAATGGTCCGCAAACCAGAACTCAGATCCCACGCCAATGCTTTATATCAGAAGCTGGGTCCGAAGTTCTCCGAGAATTTGGACGAGCTCATCAATATATTCAAAGACTGTGTACAAGATTCCAAGCTTGGAGATACTGTTATACTCATCGATGGTTTGGATGAGTGTTCCGATTTCCAGGATCTGGGCTTTCTCGACTGGATTACTTCGACATTGCAAAACACGCCCAACGCATTACGTTTTATTGTAACAAGTCGCCCGTCTCCTGCTTCTCTGCGGGACTCCTCAAATACGGTTTTCCGCTTGCTCCTAGATGCAGAAGAAGTTCAGCACGAGATCCGTTGCGATGTTCAGCACTTTATTGAAACTACGGTCAATGAATTACGAACTGCTCATAAATGGACAAGCCAGGACCAGACGAAATTCGTGACAGAGCTTACCGAGCGATCCAAGAACACATTTCTTTGGGCAAGCCTGTTTCTGAAGGAGCTCTGGGGTAGCAAAGAGCTGTCCCCTGCATCAGCCCGCACACTTTTGGAGGGCACCCCGCATGGCGTCGATGGGATGTACCGGCGAATCTTCGACAAAGTTACTGGGGGCGACCACGAGAGCACAAAGTTCTTGTTACAGATGATCATTGCTGCTGGTCACTCGCTCAAGGTTCAAGACCTCAACTGGCTTCATGCAGCATTCACCTCGGGCGATCATGCGGAGCGCGCCGATACCAACTCGCGTCTGGATTCAGAATTCCAGACATATCTTCGAGACCTTTGCGGCTCTGTTGTCACTGTTGTTGATGGGAAGGCATCACTTCAACACAAATCGGTCGAAGACTTCGTGACGGAGAAGTCTGGCTCTGCTTGGTACCATTTCACGGAGCAAGAGGCCAAAGTTCAATTCTTCCAGTGTTGTATTTTGCGTTTACTGTCCGTCAAGCATCTTGTTCAGCAGATGGCGCCTGATGAGAAATCCCGATTCGAAAATGGAGATCTCACCTGCTCCCCAAGCGGTCAGCCTGATAGATTTCTTGGTTATGCCCTCCACCATTGGGTAAATCATTTCAATGAAATCCAACAACATGCGGACCAGAGTCTTGTCGAACAGGTCAGATTTCTCTACGAAGACCAAGAAACCTTCCAAATCTTAAGAAAGTATGAGTGGGAGTCGTACAAAAAAGTCTCGAATATTACATTCAAAAAAAAAATCAAAGAGGCGCTTGTGAAAGCTCTAGACAGCGAAGATGTGTCTCAGATAGGCAGCATAATCGCTGAAGTCTCTCAACCCCTCTTTGACTCATCGGTCTCTATGGTACGCATGGCCTCCTACGTAGGTCATGTCCGAGTCTTCCGTGCCATCCTAGATGCCAACCCGCGCCTTTTCCATACGACCTTTGATGATGGATGGACAGCGCTCTGTACAGCCACCGCAAATAATCAGCTTGAAATGGTTGAAGCCATTTTGAATCAGAAAGTGGATCCGCAAACGCCTTGCAAAGGTTTGCTGCCCTTGTGTTACGCTGCCGCAAATTCGGATCCTCGAATCTCGTGGGCGTTACTTCGCCATGGAGCCGCCGTGGACGCCTTTTCCTCCAATCAAATGACTGCCCTGCACCGTGCAGCACAAATGGGTAAAATGGAAATCGTGAGGGCTCTATTGGATGCCAAAGCCAGTCCAAATCTCATCGATGCAAGTGGCAGAACAGCTTTACATCACGCGGCTGGTGAAGGGTACATCGACATTGTCAATATTTTACTTGTGAAGCTTGCCGACCCCGAAATTCACGATAGCGTAGCCCGAACACCACTCGTATTCGCCGCCGAGAAAGGGAAGAAGACTGTCGTCGAAACTCTGCTCAATATTACCCCCCGGGACAAGTTTAGGGAATGCCACGGGCTTGTACTCCATGCTGCCATGAAATCCGGTAAATTCGAACTAATTCAAATGCTTATGGACGCCAAAATATCCGAAATGTGCATTGACACAAAGGACAAGAATGGGCTTTCAGCTTTTGCTTACGCCACTAGCACGTGTGACATTGGTATCTTGAAGTGGTTCTTGGAACATGGAGCAGACTTGGACGAGCGAAACCTCAAAGGCACCACACTTCTTCAGAGAATATCTATGCAAGACAAAGTTGACGGTGCAAAGTTTCTCATCGAAAATGGGGCAGATTTGCACAAGACGGACAACGATGGACGTACCGCCCTGCACTACGCAGCCGCAGGTTCTGGGCACGAAGCAATGTTTCGGTTACTCCTCAGTAGCGGTGGAGATCTGGAGGCCAAAGATTTGTCAGGTCATACTACATTTCATACTGCTGTTGTTCACTGGCGGAGTCAGAATACCTTGCGAGTGTTGAAATCTTTCGGGGCGAATATCGAGTCAAAAAATCATGATGGAGAAACACCGCTCCAAACTGCTGTTCGGACCCAGAATGCTGGCCTTGTGAAGCACCTACTGATCGATGCCGAGGCCAACCGAGACGTCGTGTCTAAAGAAGGCTTTACTCTTCATCAGTTGCACCGGGCGTCGTTTTGCCGGAACATGGACGCGATTACGACTGAGATTTATACTCCGGAGGAGTCCTACCGTTTTTGGTGCATCGATCAACTTCCAAGCCAGGACGACAACTTTCTCCAAGGCTTCGAAGGGACATTGAGTGAAGCCTTCATCTTAAAGAATCAAATGATCAAACATTTTCTCAATCTCAACAGCGCCTCAGAAAGCGGAAAGGCTCTTCCTCTCCACATCAGCTTCCAAAAGGATGTGGAACCGGCTACTACGCCCGGGGTAGCACCACTGGAACACACCTCCAACGCTTTACTTGAATATCACCAAAATCCCCACGAAGAACAAATCTCTTCTGTTCAACCGCAGCCTGCACCTGAGGCCACGCCCCTGAATAACTCTTCCAAAGATTTCAGTGGCGCTCACCTTAGCTCCCACGAGAAAACAAGTCCTTTGGAACAACAGCAATTTGGACGGACTGACCTCATCTCCACTGCGGGTATCCCTCGAAGCAATCATGATGAAGACGAAATCATGGCAGAGCAAACTGATACTCGTCTGTCTGGACAAGGAGCAGAAACCGAGGCTGTAAAAAATGCAGGTGGTAACCATTCTACAAGAATCGTCCCCCTGTTCAAACCAGCGACGCACGTAAAACAACTCACGATGCGTAGCTCCCCAGAAAGAACCGTTATGGGTTCTTCCAGCAACACCAAAGAAGACATGGACCCGAAACATGTGAGCAAACTCACAGAAATGAGAGACATGTCGGATGATACGGTGGAAGTTCGAGGCATTTCTGATACTATTTGCGATGCTACACCACAATCGTCGCTCAGCGATAGCCCATTAAGCAAAGACCAAGAAGGCCACTCTCCTATGGAAGTTTTGTCAGTCTCCGCCCAAGGAACTAGTGATGAGGGCAGAGATGCCCCCTCTAACTCTTCGCAACGACGTTCGCCAGGCCCCCTTGATTTACTACCAGTTTCATCTCACATGAGCATTTGTTCTACTTCATCTGCCCCCCATCAAGAAAATTCCGACCCACCACATCAGATACCTAATAGATCAGACGAGAGCGTTTTCTCTAACGAGTATGACTCGGGCTCAGAAAGCTCAGATTTTATGTAATCCAGCGAAGAGGGGAACGAAAATTTCGTGTACTCGTTGGATGAACTTGGGCGTGGGGGTGCCCCCGAGCTCGCTTTGGCAATGGAAGCCGTAAGGAGGGCCATGGTTGAATACTTGCCGGTTCTTGCTGTTCCTACCGGTGTCTCCTCTCATAATATCGTCTCATGTGCGCAAGACTCTAGCCCATCTCAATACTCAGGTCCCGATCAAGGATATTCTCAGCAAACTTCGAGTTCGGACAAGGTGCCTGCAGGGAATGGCGGTAATGGGAAGAGGAAAAGGGGTGGGATCGGCGATGATGAGGGCGACTACGAAGATGGGGACGGGGATGATTGGAGCACGGCCGGAAGAGAATCTGCGGGGTCGAATCACTGTAGAGGCTGTCGCTGTTTCAGGGGTAGTGCACCTGGGAAAGCACCGGGCAATCGCATGTCCACAGGTGTTCAAGGTACCGCCTCTTTGAAATTCGCTTGTCCTTATTTTAAGCACAGCCCGGAAAGGCACACCGTGCACAAAACTTGTCGTGGTCCTGGATCTCCAGAGTTCCATCGAATACTGTAAGTTTGGTCTTTTCCAGTCCTTGGGGTGGACTGACTTTGCATGAGCTTTGTTCAGCTGGAGCAGAAAAGCTGATTAAATTACTTACAGACAACACATTGATCGCTGTCATATAATTTATCTCTGCCAACGTTGCAAAGAGGCCTTTACGGATGAGACTCTCTTAACGAAACATTCAGGGGATACTCTGTGTTGCAAACCGAGGGAGCGAGAAGATTATAGTCAAGGCTGTAGCCTATCACAAAGAGAGTCTATCCGGTCGATGTCAAAGAAGCGAAATCCCAAGCAAACCAACGAGGCGGACAAAGAGAAATGGAGAAACACATATCGCATCCTCTTCCCCAAAGTTTCTAATTGCGAAATCCCTTCTTCGTGTAAGCATCACTTCTCTTATCGTGAATGCGGAACTAATCGAGTGACAGATTACAAAGTCCCCTATGTTGATCTCGCGGTAGTTCGGGAAATCACCCAGGGCTTCCGTTCAATATTTCAAGGAACAATTTGCCAAAAGATGGGTGTCTGAATGGGGATATCCCTATTCTTCCGATTTCGACGAGATCGTGCAACGGCAAACCGATGCGATTGTCGTTGAATACCAAAAAATAAGTCATGCAGCATCGCTCGAACTTCCACAGGGTTCCGAATCCCCCTCGAGCTCTAGAAAGAGGCGCCGCGAGTCAGCATCATCCACTCCTGGATTCGGAAATACGACACCAGCCCGCCAGAAACCTCACTTCGAGCATCAACCGCAGGCAACAGGCTTGGGATCGGCCTCGAATCAGTATTCTCAGCATGTTGCACCGCCAGTTCAAAGCTACCATGATATGACAGCCTCCGGCATGCCTGGACCTAGTCAGTCGCAACCCGACAGCTTCATTCCCAATGACTCATTCAAATCGCATGCAGCGACCGATTCGGGATACGCAACCAATGCGGGGGGTTCTTATGACCAAGTCCCGCCACCATATTCGGCTGCACCAGAAGGTATTGCTCCATACCAGGAAGACGGTTTAGACCTCATTGATTTTGAGAAATTGTGTGAAAATTTGTCTCCAGACGCCTCTTTTTTTTGAATCCCTTCCTGTGGGCGAGGAGGGTTCAGAGCCGGTGGCGGCGGCAAGTACTGCGATGGCAACGGGCGCGCCGATCCCGTAACTACGCCTGCGCCGATTGTGCCGGGCATACGGGTGGTGGGGTGAGATGTAATGATATAACCAATAAATGAGCAATGATTATACATTCTTAAGTATTTTATCAATTCTGTCTCCTCTTGCGAGTCCCTGAAGGGGTAATCTGTTCTCATTTTTCTCTGCGTTAGCTCCAACATCAGCATGTTGCGCTTGCTCTAAAATCTTGCATTATTACAGGCAAGTGCCACTCGTCTTATAGTAATTTTTTCCTTCTCTGGTATCGTCGAATAGTTGCTCTCGCGATATATTATATAAAGCAGACATCGCTGTTGATTTCGATTTCGAAGCTTCCAGCGAGGTCTAGTAATCTATTAAATTCTTCAACTTCGTCTGATGTTTTCAAGGCAAAAGCGCTATATTATAGCATGGCGTCATAACAGCGGAGTGGTTACGACTGGGCTAACAGGTAATTAGGTCTTAATAGCCTGTGCATCCGCAACTCGCTCCCTCTCTCTACTTGCATACCCTTCTCTTTCAAGTTTCTTGTCGCCTAGCGTAACTCCAATTTGCTTGACTATCAGCCACCCTGGCAGGAGAGCTAATCCCCACAGACCGAAATTCAAATACACGCCTCCAACATCCGCGAAGATGGGAACGCTATTGAGTCCATACTTTGACAGCATCAGCGAGTCAAAATCAGGCTGAGATTATCAAGAAGAACTTACGCTAACAGCTTGGACTGCCGATTCAGTGCCTCTCAGAAGACCAGCAATGCGAATAACTTCGGCATCTGTACCGGCTATCTCTCCAACAACGAAGTATCTGTAGAACAAATCAACAACCTATCTCACAAGATAGCGTCAGAGACTTACAGATACATATAATTCAGCTGGAATCCAGCAACCCACAGTAGAAACAGAGCAAAGCCCTTTCCGAAACCAGCATCCACCCAATCAAAAGTAGGTTTGCTTTTGTGGAAATCGGTAACCAAGATAGTAGCCCATACCCACCACGCACCTTGCAGTCCCAGAATCGTGAAGAAGGCCCCTCTCGCTCTAGTTTTCAGAGGAATCTGCTTTCGGTCCAACCATACCCCCAAGATATTCCCCGCCATAATCGCCACAATACCAGAGAGGAACGAGCCCAATGCTCTTGCGCGTACAGAAAACCATAGTGATTCAAAAGTAAACATCACCGCTTCAGAGTAAACACCCTGCGCGATGAGTGGAACAACAAGCAAAACGTTCCTCGAGAAAAAGAGTTTCGTGACAGCCTTCAATTCAAAACGTGCCGAGTTTGTGATAGCGAGTTTGACTGGGACACCATCCGTTCGTTGGACCTTCTCCGGCTTGTTCAACAGCAGCCCAGCAAACGGTCCAATGGCTTGCAAAGCAATGAAAGCCAGATACACATTATACGAGACTTTCCCCGCCCTGTTGTTTGTCGCGTTCAATCCGAGATTGATAGCACCACCGAGAACTTGGCCACCAACACGGAAACTCAGCCAGAAGCCAAGGAACCGACCCTGGTTGTAGGGCTCAGGGTAACTCAGTGCGATAGCTGCTTCTGCCATCCAGAACACACCTGCACTGATGCCACACAATGCTGCCCCAAAGAGTACAAACCATTCTGTGCCGAAACGATTGTTGGTATACAATCCTGCTGCAAATGGTGCATACCCCATCGTTCCGAAAACGAGGGAGTATTTGATACCGATCGCTTTTACGAGGATTGGGGAGAGAAAACAGGATACGACCATGAGGCAGAAAGTTAGTGCGTTGGCGCCGTTCACGAGATATGGTTTTTCTTCTCCGCCAGCGCCGAGAGAGTTCATGGCACCCCAGATTCCGGGAGCAAGAAAATTGCAAATTCCGAGGATAAGAGCGTTGTAGAAGGTGCTGCGGTACCATTTTGCTGGAGTTGTTGGTTAGAAAAATGGATTCGATGGAGTAAGGGAGACGAACGCTTGATGTACTCTTGTGTGACTGGTAGGGCTTCATTGTCGGAAGGGGAGAACTCCGCTACAGCAGACTTGGTTTCCGATTCTACCATTATGAGAGATTAAAGTTCTGTTGATTAAAGGCCAGTTTCGCTTTGTGAGAGACTAAAGGCATTCACGTGTCCACAACGGTATGGGCTTCAACTGTTCACTTCCAAAGGAGTTCCCATATATTCTTGCGAATTCTTCTTCAACATTGGCTTTTGCCCCTCTAAATGTGGGCACGGAGAAGGCGGTCTCAAGTTATACGAGAGATAAGTTTTCGACCCTTATGATTTGCTGCAAAGTTTCGAAAGCGTTGCGAGCACGGAATAAGTACCTAGCAAGCACGTAACCGGGGATCCGCTTGAAGATCAATTGACCGAATCTTTTGTTCCAGATCCTTATCTTATCAGGATCGAATATTCCCTCATTCGATAAAATTGTCGGCATTTGTGCTGTTCGGAGGTTCAAATACTTCCATGAAAAGTCAAACAAGCCAATCAGTGAACATCGACCGCATGAACAGACTTCAAGCCTTGAAGGTTTTTCTTTTCAATGTAACCTTAACCTCTGACGCCCATAAACGGTCCCCAATCGGCGTTTATGATTGAACGGCAATGGCGTTTCAATCCCTGTACTATTCGCAAACACGAACTGCAAACTGTTTCCCCACATTCGCCACACTAGCAATGCGGCCGACGGGACTTGTCCGATGATAGTAGGGTAGCACCGAGCTTAATTCGACGTTAAAAAGTGGGATGACATCCATCGAGACTCAAGAATGGGATGCGGCACGGTTGTCCAGTAAGGAAAAGTTACAGTGTAGCCTAATGCAGAGCGCAGATCTTTTCATGATTCGCCATTTCGACACTTCATTCCATCATTTTCAATATTGAAAAGTTCGTAGATGTGGGCTGATCTTGAGAAGCGAACAGAAGAGATCTGCTTCTGCAAGTTACAGCAATTGGTGAAAGATATAACGCAGCAAACTACAACAAGCCAACAGTACTCCAATAATAAAAAATGTAAAGAAACCATATATTCTACTTGAGACGATGAACTTTCAGATATTCGTTGAATCAGTATCTCTGGTGATAAAGAGTGGCACAGAGTAAGGCAGTTCCTAGAAATGAGACAGAAAATGAGAGAATGGCTTCCCTGCTGCTAGGCAAGATGAATAAATATCACAGGCATCGGAAGACTTCTATTATTCTCACACATTAGCCTCAATGCCGCATTCTCTCCGCCACTGTGTCCGCGATGAACTTCGCATCAGGAAGCACCGTGGTGGGGTCAAATATGCGTGTTTTACATATCTCTCAACAAACCGCGCCGTTCGTTCTCGATGTGTCGCGCGCGACTCATTTCTTGGATTAATCGAGGAAGTAATGCCTAATTGGCGGAGAACGCTACGAAACCCGATGGATTGCAACGCATTTCAAAGATAGACATCCGTCGGATGTAGAGCTGCATTAAGGAAGCTCATCTCTGAGATGATTCATCTATAAAAGAGGCTTACAGGACCAGGGCACATTGAAGGTCTTTGCATTTTTAACTTTTCGTATTCTCAAGTGGATGTAGCCTCGGAGCCAAAAAGTACTACCAACTGTCACCTCACTTTTGGGCAACCTTTGCTTTTCACAATTTCTTCTCAAATAAACATCCATAACCCTTGAAATCTCAGCTTAATGCCAGTCGAAGTCAGCGATATCATTATCCGAGTCGTCTGACCAGTTCGACCCTTTTTCGTTTTTCTTCAGTCCGGCTTTCTTGGACTCCACACTCGCTGCACCTTCACCGCCAGTAATGTCATCATATGCTGTCTTCCATCTCATCCATTGGGTGGGTGCAGGCAAAATACCTGCGAAAAGTAGAGAAGTTATAATGACAACAACAGTGAGCGGCATGGCGACGGCCCAGAAGAGCCATTGGGAGGACTCAAGATTGCGGATATCTTGCGTATTCATCCCAAAGATACCTGCGACAGTCGAAATTGGGAGAAAGATGATGGTGATAATTGTAAACACGTAGATGGCGGCTTCTTGCTTATCCTTGTTTTGGCGATGCATCTCATTACTCTGGGGTACAAGGTTAGCAATTGATTTGAGGCATCGAAATCATCACTCACTTCTTCCAAGAACTCGGAGGCTTTATCAAGGAGCTCCTGCATCGAGGAATGCTTTTCATCCAATGTATTCAAGGCTTCCTGAAGCAACGGAAAGGAGCGATTTGAAGCTGCTCGTGTTCTCAGATTTGTCTGAAGCTCTTTGATAGCATCTCTTTGGCCATCCAGCGACTCGGAAACTATGCTACACTCATCGATGAAAGCTATAAGTTTCTGCTGGTTTTTCCGATTCAAAGGTTCTGATTGGATAGGAATGAACTAAGGATGAGATGTTAACTACAAGGAGACTCTAAATCGATGGGAACAGCATCTCTATACCATAGAATTCAGGGCTCGCCAGTATGACTTAACTATGCCAGGTTGAGTACCAGTGATATCTGCAAGGACCATATTTGAGATGAGTGAGATCAGGTCTTTTGGACGCACGGATTCAAGATCGGATAGCTTTGTGGCATCGCTGTCTCTGAGAAGCTGCCGGTGGGTTCGTGTAAGTAATGTAAAACATCTCGTGGTATATTTCTTGGCTTCTGTAAGTCCACGGGGATAGGGCCAAAGCAGGATACTATACAAAAACGAATACCACACCCTTAAGGCCGCGGGAGGGATGGATAAGGTGCCCGGGGCTGGTGCCTTGCCGTTCGATAGTTGAGCACTAATTGTTCTAGCAAGAACTGCCAGTTCTACCAGCTTAGTCACGGCCGTGTCAACTTCGGAGATGCCGTCCTCTTCAACTTTGCCCTTTAATTCAAGTGAGCAGCAGTCTCTGTATGCAGCTACATGTAGCACTCACTGTGACAAATGTCATGACTGCGCCCCAAACTTTGGAGGCCATCTGGCAACGCTGATTCAAGGGCAGAAAGAGAGCAAAAGTCTCTTTAACGGCGTCAACGAATTGGGTCTTGAGATCGTGGATGTCGCCAGAGTCGAGACGTGCCTTCTTCATTCCAGACATGACCCGTTCTACATCCATAAGAGTTTTACTGTCGGTCTTCCGATAGAGATGTTTGAAATCTGGCTCTGATTGATCCTCTAGCCAAGCATGGAGAGAGTCGAGGTATGAATGCACAACTTGTTGGTTAGGCCCCTTCTGTTGACCAGCTTCTGGAGGCGTACCATCTGCTGCGGTTGCACTATCGGTACCTGATTTCTCTTCGAACATGGCTAGCCAAATTAGCATGTGGAAACTCCGTGATGCTTTCTCCTCAGGTAGAGAGCTCTTGCTGACCATGGGTACGGCCGTTGTTGTCTTATCAGGCTCAGTAGCCTCGGTTGTGTGAGCAGTAGATATTTGGCTACTGCGTTCTGGTTGCCCGGAGTCAAAGCTGTTACTTCTTCCCCTTCCAGGACTTCCATCTAGCCTGGTGAATCCTCTAGAAGTAGTCTCGGAGATTGGAGATAGGAGGCTCTCTCCAGAAGCGTTCGATTGTGAAGTCGTCTTCTCCAAATGGAGGCTCATCGACTGGGTTCTTAAAAGATGCTGGATGCGTTCTCGTCTGCTTTTTCGGTTAGGTCTTTATAGATAATCAGGTTGGCCAGAACAGAATCTGCGGCTACCTTCGAACAAGATGCACTACGATGTTGTTGTCCTTGCTCTCAGCCAAGAGAACTATCCACAACTCGGGTAATATTCGAATATCATTCCACTTAAGGTAGAATTGGTCCTCAAGACATAGGGTGATGCTCGAAAGGGTCTGCATGAGTGCCTATAAACCATTAGACATGGTAAGATGAACGGATTAAACATTTCGCTGGTTAACTCACAAACCATGTGCAGCATTTTGAAGTTGGTAAAATATAAAGGCGTCCATCGTACAGTAGGTGGATCATTTTGCGGGCGGTTAGAGGTGTTGGAGGGGTTGGAGAAGTGTGTCTTTGGAGCTTTACGACGTCTTTGCACACACGCTGAATCGAGTTGCCGCTCGCCCAGGTCAACATGAAACCTATATCGAGATTTAGTAAGAATAAAATGCGGGCTTTTTTCGTGCAACGAATTACAGTTATCAATCATTAAGCACCAAAGATTAGGTGTATAGAAGCAATGTCCATCAAGAGTGCTATCCAATGAGCACACTGTTTGATTTAGATCTCTTTGTTTGGACGTGTGCGGGTACTTGTTCTGCAGAAGCGTCCTGGCAAAGTGTGCTCTCTGGCTCAAGATACCCGGGCGAGGGAAATACTTGGCTAGCTGGTGGAAATACAAGCTCAGGAACAGATAGGTTTTTCCCTGGGTGTCATCTTCATCACCGGTGGGCGCAGCGCTAGTGATGCATCCTGCTTTCATGTACTTGCCGATGGTTTCACCGTGAACTCGGATAGACTTCTCAAGCTTTTTTCGGATGCTAGCCAAGAAGTTATCAAGCGCACGATTGTCCTCATACCCTAGAGAGGTAGCGTTCTCCTTGGCACATTTCTACCATCTTCATCAGCGAAGGATATCAGCGACAATGCGGATGCGCCTACACTAAACTTGTCAAAGTCCGTGGTGCCTTCAGATATATGTCTGTGATTACGTGTGAGAACCGTAAAACAACGCCATAATCCCACACTTACATCCATCGAAAAAGAGTGTCCGGGTGAGGCGCTGAGGTACCGGTAGGTGTGATATATTCTAGGCTTGCCATAATTTCCTCGGTTTTACAAGCTTCAGAACCATATTTTGAGGCCACAATATCATATGTTGCCACCCCTCCATCAGCGGGCGAATGACTTGGGGTGGGCTGTAGTGGTGATGATGAATTGGCCAAGTGGTTGATAATATTCAATTTGGTCTCAAGATCCTTCCTACGGCGAGACAATTTCAGCCCAATACCGGATGAAGCAGCTGATGAGCTGCGGGAAATGAAGGGAACAAATTCGGTGACGATGTCCTCATCTTGACCACCCTCTGAGTCGCTGTCTGAGCCCGATGCATCCAAGCCTTTGTCCAAATGCTGGGACAAACTGAAAGAAACACGGCTTCTCTCGTTGGCTCCAGAGACTCGTTGATACAATTTTGGCCGAGAAACTTCGTCCTCAGGAGGTTGATAGAAGCTTCCTCTCGAGGGGTCCGATCTAGTGCGTAGACCGCTAATTGCTCTTGAGGAGGAGTTGTCCGATTGAGTGCGTCGACCGCTAATTACTCTCGAATACGACATTTTGTCTAAATAAGACCTTAGTGCCGGAACCGTGTGTTCACTACAGAACTGAAGCCGATGACACGCTGTGAACTGCAGGATTATTTAGAAAATAGTAATGGATAAATCCGCGAGAGTAAGGCTAATGCTGTTTTACATGCGGACTCGGCGGTATCAGCACGAACCAGCAACTGCCAGCCTCTTCAATCACCGCATGAGAAGCTTGTGCATGATCGCGGCCACATTGGTGGCAGCGCATCAATTATGGGGCGATTATCAGCCACCTAGGCTTCACCGGTGCAAGGCCACCTTCAGCTCGAGCGCCACCAAGCTGAACGCCAGCGACAACGGAAATCACCATTGGATGTCAAAGCTGCACGCTGCTCTTTACGGACATATTTGGGGCTAAAGCTGCCTTTGAGCTAGAAGCGATATGCTCATTGGCTTGTTTCAGTTGAGGGCTGCATGAATCTGATGACTTGTGACTCACATGCTCAATTTTACTATCGATATCCCCTCATCCAGTGAGACATAGTCCATGCTAAGCAGAGGAATTCGCATAGACTGTAAAGTATAAATTATATACCTTTAAATATAAATTTATTAGTAATCTATATTATTCTAATAGAATCGTGTCTAGCAATTACCCTTATTATATAGGTTAATATTAGAGAGAAACGCTAGCTGGGTATGGGAAACTAAAGGAAATATCCGTGCTAATAGAAAGAACAAAAACAGCTCTGAAATTTTTTGTTTTTAGGCACTGAAAGATTAAAAAGCGTGGGATATAAGCGTACACGATGTGTTGTACATGTGGCGTAGTCGTGGCTTCTATTCCAGACCGTTCTCTTTTGGAGCAGAAAATATAGGCGCTAGCAGGTCACAGTCGCTAGCAGGTCACAGTCAGGGGTTGAACTGTTTCCTCGAAGTCACGTTTGTCTGATTCAATGTACATGTCGTCTGTATTATGATTGTATCACAATCATATCAAGATTGCTACTCGTCAATTACAGCTCGCAACGATGTCTCCAAATAGTCCATTCAACCGCGAGCCACGGAAAGAGCGCCACTTAGCCCTGCTCTCTCTACCAGAATTCCAGTATACTCCTCTGAAAGATCCATGCCAAATCCGCTTATTCAGACTTATCCCTATTCCAGAGCTTTCAGTACAACGGCTGGAAAGGTCTTTCGCGTTGATAGAGATAACCATGTTCAGCATCCCCTTGGACAAAGCGCCCCCGTACCTCGCATTGTCATACGTCTGGGGCGATCCGGCTCTCGGCAAGCTTATCGTGTGTAACGAGAAGCGCATGTTAATTACTAAGAGCTTGTATCGCTCTCTCGGCACTTTGTCTAGTTGTCTTGATACAAAGGCGACGAATCTGTGGAAACAAGGTCAAGCCATTTATTTATGGGCAGATGGCATCTGCATAAACCAACTTGATGTGGAAGAGAAGACTTGGCAAGTCAAGCTGATGGGTGAGATTTACCGGAGAGCAGAGGGAGTGGTTGCTCACCTGGGCGCTCCCAGCGTTGGGGATCCAAGAGATGCTCTACTCAGCGTTATAGAATGGACCAAGCAGTTCAATGATATGGTGCCAATTCCCGAGCCCAAACAGGGAGAAGATCACTACTGCCCCGATTGGAAGTCATCGCCCTTCTCTGACCGCGTCGCCAGAGAGTTTTGGTCAAGTGTTTGGTTCACCAGGAGTTGGATCACGCAGGAATTTTTGCTAGCTAGAGACCTGGTATTCTTATTCGGGTTTGGACTCAACACCGCAGCTTGGCCGTGGCGCTTGGCAGTCATCGCTGGGTTGAACCTTGAGGATGCGCCTTCTAAGCCACTAGGCTTTTCTTCTGGTAGAACAGAAAAGAAGATCAAGGCCATGTTCAGAGCACAGAACCAGCTCTCACAATGGCGATCATTGAAGCTGAGAATGGGAGAAAATTCGGACGGCTTTGACATTGTCAAAGTCCTTGCTCGCACCAACCTGACTGAGGCAACCAATCCAAAAGACCGGATCTTTTCTATTCTCGGATTACTACAGGAGGCTGACCGAAGAGCTATACGTGTCGACTATACACCCGAATACAGTTATCGTCAACTTCTTGTGGACGTCGCTGCGCATTGCGTCTGCACAGGCAAGACTATGGAGATGATCAACTATGCAGAACATGCTACGGAAGAATTAAATTTACCAAGTTGGGTTCCAGAGTGGATCATTCAGTCCAAGAATGGTCTGGCTCCTTCGCTATACAAAGCTGCTGCAAATACAGACGAGGAAGTGGCTCTTGAAGAACACAACTCCAGATTACGCATCAAAGGCTATATCGTAGATCAACTCGACACTTTTGGTCCAGGTGTTGCGTTTCCCAACCTTCGCCTCACTGGTCGTTGGACAACTGCAGAAGCTGTGCAAAACCGAAAAGTTAGCGTTCTATTTGAGCCGGACGGTTGCAACTCCTCCCACTTTATTGGAGTTTTCATGGAGAGAGCTGCTGCGATCATGTGCCAGCAACTATTCCTCACGCATTCTCGATACCCCACAGGAGAGAGCGCGCGAGAAGTCGTGAGGAGGGTTATTACCTGCGACCAAGGCTGGAGCGGGAAGAGATCCAATGCCGCCGATGGAAAGCAATATACTAACCACCTACTCCTCTTTAGATCTCTAAAGGAAATAAATTTACCAAGGAACCCCAACGCATTGGACGAGTACCTCTGGCTAGAATATAGTAAATGTGTTGGGCCCGGGATTGGCGATACAGTACCTTTCATGGGCACAGTACTTGCTGTCATGGCTGGGAACAAACTTACTGTTACCAAAACGGGATGGTTTAGCGTTGTCCCCGAAGATGCACGTTTTGATGATATCATTGTGAATTTCAAAGGCGGAAATACACCCTTTATTGTGCGTGCAGATGGGAATGGTCAATTTTGTCTTATTGGAGCCTGCTATATTCACGGGATCATGGATGGTGAATTGTTCGATGAAAAGGCGGGCTTACGTCGCTTGGAGGAAGGAAAGACTATGGATTTTGTGCTCTGTTGAATTTCTAGAGTTTAGAATACCCAGCTGTTGCATGAAGCTACAGCATCCAATTGGTCTCTAGCTATAGCATGCTATCCAGATTCGCGCGGATGACTCTGCCAACTCATTCCTTTTTTGAGGTTCCGGAACACTCACACAATATGAAGCTTAACGCTTGCGTTCACTCTCTAAGCACCTTGAATATCAAAATTATTTTTGAGCTGTCAAAGAAACGGGTAGGGTAGTAGGGTATAAACCCTAGCCTATTATAGGCGACTTTCTACGCCTAGTATACCTTAGAGAAAGAGGAAGATAATCTAAGGTAATTAATTTAGCTATACTTAATTAAATTATTAGGCGAATATAGATAGGATCTTGTAATTTCTATAGCATGACCTTTCTAGAGCAATATGAAGGGATATAAGCACGTCGGTAGGGCCCAGTATTACGAGAGCAAAGTATGCCTAGAGACTATTCTTAACTAGGACATTAGGAAGGAGTGAAGTCCTAAGACGCTTTTCATTTTCCTAGCTAAACAAACGCCTCGCAATGCCACGCAGCTAAATCAAATCGTCTCATCCTAAACTCCACCCAATGCATTAACTAATTTGAAGAATCCACCACTTCAGCAAACCACTGCCTTAGCAACGTCGCCAGAACGCCAGGCAACTCCTTGACATCACTAACAATCAAATAATACTGGAACGGGAACGTATCCAGATACCTCTCGATCCTGACATCCGAGCGTCCCGTCTCCTCGTTCTTCACGAACTTCGCTTCCTTCAAATCCATCACGCTCTCTCCCTTCTTCTTGTTCCGTACATCATCGACGATCACGAACACCATCATGATTCGTTCCTCAAGTGCCTCTCGCAATAGACGTCTGATAGGCTCATGCTCGGAAGAATCGCACACGCCGTCCGAGATAATAAGTTCCATCTGCCAGAGATCCGCGGGACTGCCGCTTGCTTTGGCCCGTGCATTGCGGAAAAGCTCGATACTCTCTCTCACCAGCTTTGTAACATCTGTTCTCTTCTGCTCGAAGCCGAAATGCTGGAACACCTTTGGACCGGCGTCAGAGCTGAAAGGGGTGTCGAAATCATGGGCAACATTGACGTTTTCTCCAAAGCCGACGACGCAGATCTCGCCGACTTCGAGCATGCTGAGGGACTTTGACACCATGACGAGGGTTTCAAAAGCGAGGGAGCCTGATCCGCTCTCGCCCATACTTTTACTGTCGTCGACGGCGAGCATGATTTGGTAGCTACGCTTGGAGGGCACGCTGCGGCGCATCCAGATCTTGTCGCGCTTGTATTGTGAGGCAATGTATGGAATGATGCGCTTGATGTTCAGTCGCTTCCCAGTTCGGAAGTCGCCGCGCATTTTGGTTGCGAGGGTCGGTGCGAGGATCAATCGAAGCTGTTCGGTCAGGGAGAGCGAGAGGTCGCGGGTAAGAGATTCATAGTGCGTCCACTGTTGACGAGCATCTGAGGCTGAGCGGAGTTCGAGCGTGTTCGAAGCATCCAGATGCGTGCTTTCAAGCTGTGTGTCAACTTCTTCGACATCCTCTTCAAGATCCTCACCAGCATGCGCACGTGGTTCTTCGATGTCTTCGCGATCTTCCTTGGCTTGCTTGATCATAGCACCGGCTCTACCCTCGTATGCATCGGATTGCTTTTGATCGTTGGGCATCGTGGAGTCTTCCAAATCCATGACATCGTCATGCTCAAAATTGTCAATCTCTGCTTCGTCGGGTTGGAATTGCTCAGGCATATCCTTGCTCTCAGAGTCAACGGCCATCGACTCATCAAGCGCATGAGCTTGTTCCTCGGTGACGGCGCCCATAGCCTGCGTATCGGCTTCGGCGTCTTCATCCTGCAAATGCTGAAACTCGGATGCCTCTGCACTCAAATCTGGGTTTTGATCTTGACCTTGCTCCTTCTGCTCGGCTGGGTCACGAATCTTTGTTTGTTGTCGATGCCAGCTCTCCAGGGCGTCACCTAGCTTCTTGAATGGTTGAGCGGCGCTAGCATCTTGAGTCTCATCGCCTGCGTCTTGTGGTGCATCGCCATTTGCTTGTCGACCCTTCTCGCCATCTTCAGCAGCGGCGTCCTTTTGCTCAGATGAATCGCCGCCTTTGCCGCCGTCTTCGCGCTGGGCTTTACTGGCGGACTCAGTTTTGTCGTCTTTTGAAGTCTCGTCTTGATCTTCGCCCGCCCCTTGTACGTCGCTTGGCACGGCATTATCTTCATCTGCATTGGCGTCGTTATTCTGATCACGCAGGAGACCTTCCTGGTTCTCTGGGTCCGGCTGCTCAGATTCGTCCTCGGCCTTCTCACCAGCATCCTCAGTTTGCTCGCCCTCTCCTTCTTGCTCTTCGTCAAGATCGACAACATCCATATCTGAGCCGATTTCTTGATCTTCTTGCGCATCCATGTTCTCAGCATCTGATTCTTCCTTGCCGTCATTCGCCATCTCTTCTCCTTCCTTCTCCTCTTGCTCAATATCAGAGAGATCCTCCATGCCATCATCGCTCGCGGCACTTCCCTCCTCTCCATCTCCATCTAGCTCCATATCCTCAGGCAAATCCAGAGCATCGCCTTCTTGCGCATGCGGATCATGCTTCTCAACTTCATCTTGCTTAACTTCCTCTCCCTGCTCCGCACCCTCCATCTCCTCTTCCTCATCGCCCTCATCTCCTTCTGGTGCTTCCTTATTACTCTCCTGCGCAGCAATCTGCTCATCTTTACTCTGCTTCCCCTTTGACTCATCACCCTCTTGGTCCTTATCAGCTTTCTCTCCATCTCCATCCCACATCTTCTCATCCACAGCCGTCGGATCCAAATCATCTACATCTCCCGCCTCCTCATCCATCTCATCTCCACTCTCTTCTCCAGAGCCTTCTTCATCTTCACCCTTCTCTTCTGCCTCGCCCATCTCGCCTTCCATTTCTCCATCTGCCATGTCAACAGCATCTTGTTCATCTTCCATCTCTCCTTTCTCGCCAGTGTTGGGCTCTTGAGCAAGTTCATCTAGGTCTTCGTCCTCTTGAATGTCTTTGCTGATGTCTTCGGCTCCCTCGCCATCACCGAGACCAGTGCCGCCCTCGAGCTTCTCTGTCTTTCCATCTTGTGCATCGGACTTCTCAGATGGAGTACAGAAGCCTTGAGTTGCGATCTGCGTGAAAGTCTTACCGAGAACGTAAGATGTTTTACACGTCGCTCGGTGCAAATGGCAATATCGAATTACAGTTTGCTGTAGAATATTGAAGTACTGCCGAAGGATCGGAAGAGCGACCGCGAAGACGGCAGCCGCTGCCAGACTTGTATTGGGGTCTTCCAAGTCGATGGTACGGAGAATATCAAACGATTCCTCCACGTGCTTGGTGATGTCTTCGCAGTGCAGGGTGTTGATAGCATTTGCAAGACAGAAATCATTTTTAACCAGCCAGGTAGGATCTTCTGAAGAAGTTGGAAGCTCAGAGATCGCCTTCTTGTGTTTCTCAATGGCAACTAGAACTGAGTCGCAGACCACCGAAAGCTTCTGATCAAGATCCACAACGGACTGCTGCGAACCATCAGTTGGCGTGGGACTTGAAATGATCTCAGCCCATGGGGAGATTTGATTCAATACGAAAGCTAGATCAGGACGATCGTCGGTCATCTGCTTAAGTTCCGAGTTGAGCTGGTATGTAGAAGTTTCGATCGCCTCCTCCAGAGCACACCGCGCCGTCGAAGCAATATTTGTGGGTAACTTGGCTACTGCATCGAAATGTCTTGCAAAATCCGAAAATCGATCATGGTGCTTCGCAATCCCGTCCAGCACATCCTGGGCATCGACTTTGCTAAGCTTGGCGTGGACCTTGATGAGATCCATGGCAACGGACAAGATGTTTGGAAGCCATCTGGGCAGTTTCCCATGATTCGACGTAGCTTTCGAGTTCCTAATCCCGTATATTTTCGGCGCCCAGAGACCTTCCGCCATCTTCATAGTGGCTTGCAATTTCTCCATGCCAGCTACAGAAGTGGAGAGCGAATTATGCTGCGCCATGAGGACCTGTAGCAGGCCCTCCAAGAACCCCGTACTTCTCGCAACCTCCGCACCGCTCAGATCCTCCGAATGCTGTCTCGCGGCCTCTCTAGATCTGGGAGCAAGATCAATCGCTTTGTGGAAGTAGTAGTCAATTCCTTGAACTCCAACTTCACTGAGAATTCCAGTGTTGGCAAGAACAATCGACAGACTATCTTGTTTAGCCAACGCATCAACGCCGAGGTTGTACTTGATGCCCATTTGGCGCAGTTCTTTCAGCGTGTCAGCGAAGAGCTTTCGCTTTCGTGATTTAAGATGCTTGACGGTGTCTTTGTTTTCCTCGGTCAGGATCGAGGGTGTAGCTTTCTTCAGCTCGGTGGTGGAAGTGATGATGTTTGCTAGGAAAGAATCGAGGTATGTCGAGCTTTCAATTGCAGACGATGGAATTTGGCCTGCGTCTGCCATCATGCTGACAGTCTTTGAGACATTGACGAAGCGTTTACTCTTCTGCGACCAATTCGGCACCAAAGAGGCGCAAAGTGCAAGCGCAGATTGATCTACAGTCGGGAAGTGGAACGGTGGATCGTAGCTCGCTTGTTCCGTTTCCAACGATACGTCGTCTGGGAGTCCTTGCTTGAGAACAGATTCCATAGGCTGGCCAAGTAGAGCTCTGAACTTCCGCACGATCTTGAAGAGCTTGTGATGCGATCTCTTGGCGCTGTCTCGCAAAGCCACGATATTCGTGTCTTTCCAGCTAGCAAGAAGCAATACATCACGCATGGCCTTCTCCAATGCCACCCTCCCTCTCTTGAGATTTTCCTGGACTGACTTCTCATATCGAGAATAGAGCGAAATGAAGTTCGTAAGTGCTGCGTGGATGGTTGACATAGCCGGAAAATCTATGACCACAAGGTCGAGGTGCTTCTGTAGCTGCTTCAAGAGTTGTAATCTCTGCACAAACTGTCCCATGATAGCGGTCGAGAAGTAAGCCTCCAGATCTTTCAACAATTTCTGAGCATATGATCGTAGCTCATCCTCCGACTCGGAAATCTGCAATGGTGCAGCGACCACAACTTGATACGCAACAAACCACCAGGACCTCGCATCATCTTCACATGTCTTGGTCTCCATATCAAACAGCTTCGCCCATGTAGAGAGCTCGAGTCTTCGCCAGCTCACAATCGTACTGGTGATGTTATCGTACAAATTTAGAGCAGAATTTGCGCGGCTTGCCCAGCCTCCAAATTGCCATTCATGCATGAAGTTGTGTACTTTTTCAACTTTCGTGATGATCTTAGCAAGTGGCTCTGTATAGCGGAACTGCAGCAATTCGTTGCACGATGTGAGAACGTCGGCGAGGGGCTGCATGTGGCCGATCTCATCGACAGCCTGAAGCTCGTGGAATCGGGCTTGGATTTGGTGGACTAGAGTCACTAACTTTCGGGCTTCTGGCAGGTTGGCGTCTGTGTAGAAGTTGTAGGATTCGGGGAGGGCTGCACTGGGACTCAGGGCTCCGATTTTATCATCCAGAAGTAGCAGAGTTCCAGGGAGAAAATTCTCCGTGAGATTCTGCTGCGCGGCTATTGGCTTCCCGTCATGAAAGCGGCCGATGTGCTTAGAGACGTATCGAATGAGCTTGTGTATACTGTTTGCTGGTGGGGTGCTGCCCATAAAGATATTGGCATGTATCTTAGCAAGCTCGATTGCAGTTTGTCGCACCAAATTCGAAGATGTCGCGGGATCGGGTTTGTCGGAGTCATCCTCGAAAGACGGGAACATCTCATTGAATTCTTCCTGATCGTCCTCGTCTTCATCCTCCGCACTACCCCTGAAACGATAAAGACCAGTCTTCGAATCAGCATCGACTCTATCAGATTCCAGCTTCTTGGTCCATTGATCGTAGCACTCATGAATCGCCTTCAGGAGCGAATGGCGAAGATTAGAATCGAATGACGAGACATTCTCAATGGCAGCGGTTGTGGCGATGATTTCCAAGTACTCCATCGGTTGCGCTCCAAGGCTTTCGTCATCCCCTGAGCTTGGACGACCGCCCATGAAAGGCGTCATTCTGCCAATTGCGAGTCGACTTTGTGTTTCGGATGAAGCCTGTTCGTTCACAGCCACCATTGTCGCCATCGAAAGGCCAATCTGCAAGCAACGAAGCATGTTGATAACGGGCACCGTCAAGTCATTATAAGCCCTGAGCCGTTCCGAGAGTCTTCGAACAATCTGCGTTACATTTGACTGCACGAGTTTGATTTCCTGCAGCGAGTTCTTGAAGTCGGGATTCTCCTTGTCGAAGTAACCTGTAAGCATGCCATTGATATCCGTCCCAAGGACGGTCTTGAGTAGATTGCTGAATTCTCCCTGAAGCTGCTCCATCTCGGATTTCTCGGGTCGGTAGATTTCCTGCAGCACTTCTGGAGGTTTTCCTAGTTCGAGGATATCGCTTTCTAACAATTGGCATCGGAGATTGGAATCCTGCCCGGAGAAGAGACGCTCGAATTGTCGCAGGGCGGAGAGTTTCTTGTTCATGCCTGAGAGGACTTGCGAGTGTCTTTGGCGCTCCAGCCGCTGTCTCTTGTCTGGGTCGAAGGCTCGATCAGGAACGTACAGTTTGATACACCCAAGAGCAAATCCTGTCCAGGCCAGAGCCGCAAATTCCAGGGTGGCGTCGGGTTGTAGCATTGCCTTGCCGATTGTGTTAAGAGCAGTGCTGAAATTGATATTGACAACATCCTCCAGGTGAGGTGGGATGTGCACGTTGATCGTTGACATGTCAAGCGCAACGTCCTGGATTGATTTCGAATCCGCCTTCGCAATCTCCTGACTCCAATGATAGAACATTCCACCGATATCCTCTCCATGCAGGGAAACGACCTGTGGAATCAGTTCCAACAGCACATTGTTTAAAACAAGCACTTGATTCCTAGACAGCGTCGCGGTCGAGGATGTGATCTTCTGTCCGATGATCGGCAGCTCTGTCTCGAGAAGCTTGAGGGACTTCAAATCAACCTCTCCGATCTGATTCAACCTCGCAAGTACCGAAGCCGAAAAGGTGTCCATGACAGGATGTAAGCCGTCACCCGCACCCCAGAGATAATCAATAGTCTGCAATAATCGTGAATATTGCGTCGCGCTGCTGAGATGCATGCCAAGAGCTGTTGATTGATTGGCAAGGACTGCTGTCTCGACATCCACTCCTGGCTCAATTTCCCGAGTCAAGGTCATGAGTTCAAGCGTTTTGTACTGTCTCAAAGCCTCGAATTGATTGGCAAAGAATGGCATAACGCCATCTCCTCCTCCGCCGACGCTCTTCTCCAGGTTCTCCATCTCGGCGGCAAGAGTCTGCACAAGTGCAGCACCATCAACGTCACTTGTGACAATTAGATGATAAGCCTTGACGAGTGAGCTCATGATAGTCTCCAGCTCTGCAACCGATATCGATGTCTTCCATCGCAGAGCATCAAAACGTGCAGCTAGTTGTTCCATCTGTAGCAGCGTGTCCAAGACGTGACGGTTTGAGATCACGACCGGACGCAGGTCTTTCCATAGAATTTCCATGCTCAGACCTGTAGTGAGCTTGAAGCCAGAGGAGAAGCCATTCTGGAGGCTATCTTGGAAAGAAGACAGGATCTGGGCTTGATGGTCGCTGGCTGTTGTCTCAAGAGAGAGGCGTGAGAGCATATCGGATCCAATTGCGAGGTGTGCTTGGAAGGTCGCTTCTTCGAAGGTTGGGGATGTAGCTAGGTTGAACGTATCCCACCAGTATCTAAGGAGTGAGGTGAGGGCTCGCTTTTGGATCTTCCAGTTCAATACTTGCGCATTGGTTTGGCCTTGGAGATACAACCTTAAAGCTTGTAGCGTACTTTCAAGGAAGTGGGAGATGTTGACAGTTGAGTCCTTTGCTAATGCGGGAACCCGCTCTCGCACCAATGATCTCTGCAGCCTATTCATCTTGCTCGGTTTCAATGTCTCAATCTGGGCTTGCTGGCCTGTCTCAGCATGTCTCGCAGTGCTGATCTCAAGCATAAGGTCAAAGACAGCGCCAAGCCAGAACACGCGGTCCGAATGATCGGACTGGAGAAGCAAGGGCACCAAAGGTGAGTTCTGGAGAAGATGGATGATCTGAGTTTTATTAAAGCTATCAGTACATGGGTCTATCAAACAAGGGACGGCACGGTCACTAACCTGTGCGTCTCTGAAGGCCGCTGGCGCAAGACCGGTCTTCGTCGCAAGTGTGCCAAACATTTCCCCAACCGCCTCTCTGAAGTTTTGATACGACGGAGATCCGTATATTTGTGAGTATGTGTAGCAAATCTGTGATAATTCCGTAGGAAGCTCGAGAGATGTTGAGAAACGCGATAGTAAGGGGATATCAGACCAGGATAGATTATCCAAAGCCACCTGCTGAATCAGTTGTGAGCTCTCTAAAGCTGCGCCAGAAGTCTCCAGCGACCGCATGATATTCTGATATCTCTGCATGGTAGCTTCAGGTCTTGCTGTAACAGCCATGCCAGACCGAGTAATTTCAGGAGCCAATGGCTCAACAAAAACCTCGATTGCACGATTTCTCATCGCTCTCGACAACTCTCCGAACCTCGGATCCATCGTCAAGAATATTCTAAAGTCAGGATGCGGTCGAATGACTTTTGGTTCGCCGTCAGGCCCACAGTGCTCGTTGATGCTGAGAAACCCATTTGGCTCAAGTAAGGAATTGAGTCGGTCAAGCACAGAAGCACTGCAAAGATTAGCATTGTCGAGTACGAGCCATTTGCCTTGCTCTAGAGCCTTGACGAGAACGCCATCAACCCATTCAAATCGAGCATTTTCAAGCGTCATTGGCATCTTAGAAAATCGCTGGCAAGTGCCTGCTAAAGTTCCGAATTCTAGCAATGAGGTTTTTGTCTGCAGAGCATTGAGAAGAGACTCCAGCTGAGTAAAGTAGGACGTAGACGACAAGTCACATTCTTTCAACATCTCCAGGAGTGCGATCGCTTCATTAGGAACATCAGTCGGTAAAGAAGTCAGTACCTTGTTCTGTAGGAACGAATTGAGCTCCTCAAGGAAGGTGCTTGCCGCTCTCTGCGGATCAACTTGTTCGAAGCCACCAACAAGATCCATGGTATCAATGTCGGCATTGAGGGGAAACACGACGAGGGATTTTCCAGCAGTTGTTGCGATTTGTTGAAGTATCGTTGTCTTCCCACAGCCAGATGAACCAGCCAAAATGCAAGGTATATTTTGTTGGATACACATCATGACAGATTCTATCTCAGGGAGACGATTTGTAATATCCACTGCTGGGAAAGGCAGCGGTTGGACGATCGGATCTCTAGGCAGATATGCAAGCCCGACTTGGTAAGCAGACGGACTCATGTAGTGGAAGAAATGGCGGAATGGAACATCGGAGCCAAAAGCTGCTGCAAAAATCTTGTCAACCTCCTGTCGATCTCTTGTTGTTCTGAATCTTTGTCGGAAAATCAAGTTCAAAAAGTCGGATGGAGTTGCGGCTGCGAGTAACGGGGCAGAAGAGTTTAGTAACTGAAGCCATCGAAGAATGTCACGAAGGTTGAACTCCCAAGGGCCGCCCTGAGAACCAAATCGTCGTTTGTGAACAATCTCTTGCTCAAGTTGAGACACGAAGCTGATTATCGTGTTAACTAAATCGAGTGACATCGAGGGGAAGTTGTGCCTGCATATTAGTTGAAGATCTTCGTTCCTAAACACGTCAGCATACACGACAGTAAAACGGTTGACAAAAGAGCTTGGTAGGCCCTTTCTTCCACCGCCTTGGTGATGAGGGTTTTGGGCCGCAAAGACTGCAAAGTCGGGATGGCGTTTGAATGTTTGGTCGAGTTCGGAAATGTAGACTGCGCCACGATGGTCGAGACATGCATTGAGACCTTCCAGGACAGATTGCGAGGCAAGATTCATTTCGTCTAGTAACACCCATTCGCCTTTTTGCATGGCCTGGAGGAATGGTGCATCTCGCCAAGCGAAGTGTCCGGCTTTTGCACCTTCAACTGGAACATCAGACCCAAAGAGGTCCATCAGATCGGTCTGCTCTGACAAGTTGATTCGAGTGAGGGGTCTGTTACAAGCACGTGCAAGTGCGGCAATCAGGGTAGTTTTCCCAACACCAGGACTGCCTTCGATAAGGATGGGCTTCTGGACTTGCAGAGCTCGGATGACCCTCATTCCATTGAGCTTTGTAGTGGGGGCTTCAAATGCGAACCCAGGATCTGCACTGGCACCTGCCTGCTTCGGAATTGAGAAGTCGCCCATGGTAAGTTGGTGCTCCTCATTAACGAGGTCAATCGGCTTGAAGTAGATGGGTTGGATATCGTATCCGAGAAGGGTGCTCAGTTGCTGCAAACACTTTGCTCTTTCCTCACGGATGCTTTCGGGATTAATAGCCAGCAGTGCTGCAGGATTGGCACCAAGGGTATCGATGTAAACCATAGCAGCTCCATGTAGAACAGCAAAGAAAGGATCTGGCGAGCTGCAAGTGTTCATGAACTTGACCCATGCCAGCACATCCCTTACAGATATTGATGTGGAAGCAGATGAGCGATATGTCTGGCCAAACCATTCTGCGAAATGCACAATGGACTTGGCATATTGCTTGAAATTGTCATTCAGCTTTGCATCCACGATTTGGAACACATCTTCGTGCTCAGATAGGGATGGAACCCAGATCTCAGTGAAACGATTTCGTAATGCCGGCGATAATTCTCGTTTCCCGTAGTCACCGCCCGGGTTCATCGTTGCGAAGAATTGAAACCCGTCTGTTGCCTGGACAAAAGAATTTTCTACACCTTTCTCGGCAAGTAGGATTGTTCGTTGAGTCTCGAGGACAGAGTTCAGTCTTTCGAGAACAGAATCATCTGCGAGTGAGATTTCATCGAGGAGGAAGAATTGACCTTCTCTCATTGCCTGGACGAGGCTACCATCCGACCACTCAAAGAGAGCTTTTGATTTCCCCAAATTTGCCTCGATATTGTGTCTCAACGCTTCGGGGGTATTAGTGATCTCCTGAGAGGACGAGGCTCGATAAGTCGCGAGTAAAGAATCGAGGTCATCCTGATCAGGAATTATGTTCTGATAAGACAGAGCTACGATCAAGTCTTGCCTCAATTGTTCCAGAACTGCAGCTCGATTTCGAACAGGTCGCTGCGCACCAATCAGATCCCCTGTCTCCGTATTCTGGTGGGCATTGACGATATGCAACTCTTTCTTGAAAGCATCTGCTAACATCTGACAAACAGTCGTCTTGCCACAGCCAGTCTCCCCAACGAGCAGCACTGGCTCATTGTTTCGGAGTGCATGGGCAACGAGGACGTACAATCGGCGCATTGCTTGCGTCCACACAACGCCTTGGATATTGGAAGTGGTGTTGTAGGATGCGATTTCGGGGGATTGGTTTGCATCGTACAGAACATTGGCATCGATCTTGACTTTCATGACTCGCTCAATGATTTCCTTGACTGCAATCCTCTCTTCGGGGTTCCGTACTCGTTCGCCCAAAAGCATGTAGCCATTCGCAGCAAGTTGTTCTCTATTATCTGCATCCCTTAGAGCCCATCGGAACAGATCTCTCAAAGTCGCAAAGCTATCTTTCTGCTCAAACAAGCGATTGCTTTGGCGCAATCTGGAAAGCTCCTTGTACACATCGACAATTCTCTTGCAATCCGAGGGCGCCACTTTCTGGCTTCGCTCTTGCAGAATGGTGTGGAGTTCCTCTTCAGGTATATCATCGAAGTGCAGCTCCAAGAAACGATTTCGGAAGGCCCGAGAAAGAGTCTTTCGGCCGCCGTACAGCCCAGGTGGATTTTGCGTCGCGAAGAGCATAAAATTCTCGTGCGGACGGACAATTTCTTGAGTCTCGGGGATAAGAAGTTCACGATTGTCATCAAGTAGTCGGTTCAGAGCTTCAAGAACATCAGTCGGTGCCAGATTCAACTCATCCAGAACAATCCAATGCCCTTGACGCAAAGCTTGGACAAGAAGGCCTTCCTGGAAGCGAAGCTGGCCGTCAGTGCCAGATATGTAGGTACCAAGGTACTCTTGTAGATCAGTATGTTCATGATTGTTGATCCTGACGAACTTGTTCCCGCTGAACTTCGCCAGGTACTCGATCATACTGGTCTTTCCCGAAGACGTCGGGCCTTGCACAAGGACTGGAAAGCGTCGAGTAGATGTTGCACGCACCAAGTTGAGCATATTACGTTCAACGAAAGGTGTGATGATGTAGTGCGGTTGAGCTTGGGGAGTTTCTGCTCCTTGAAGCATCCAGTATTGGCGGTCTCTCTTCTTGTTCATGAATCGTACATATTGCTTCCCATCTTCTGGATGCTTGGGAGTTTGTGACAACAGAGCTTGAGGATTACCGTGGCTGTCCAGAAGATGGTGGTTGATGAGTGGCATGAGCATCTTCTCTGACTCTCTGTCGAGCAATGTCAGAAATCCCATGGCAAAGCCTTCATATAGTGCTCGTCTGAGGCCATACGAAGGAGCGATTTCGATGACATAACTCAGAACACGAGTGAGCGTTCTCAGACTGAAATGAGGAACCTGGTTTGCTCCATCTACCAGTCGCTTCTCATCTGCAAGGCGTTTCGTGTTCAAGTACAAACGGGCAACATCATGAGCAGCTCGCTCATCATTACTGCTGTGGCCTTTAAGGTATGCTCGAATGACACCAAGAAGATCATCAAGATTTCGATCAGGACTCTCAACATAAATCTCGGTAAATCGTGATCGTAGACCCATAGGCAGGTCTCGCTTGCCGACATCTGTTGCAGGATTCATTGCGCCAAAGATGCGAAAGTTGGGGTGAGCTTTCACTCGCTCGATTTCGCCAGTCTCAGAGAGTAATATTGAGGGGGCGCCGCCAGAACCGGAATGGAGAAGATCAGCGATACTTTCCAGAGTATCAGGAGAAGCCAGATTAATCTCGTCAAGAAGTACCCAGTCTCCGTTTCTTGCAGCTTTTACAATGTTGCCTTCGACGAAGGTGAATGCAAAACCCTTTGAGCCGCCTGACAGTTGGATGTCGAACTGGTCTAAATTCTGGGAGAATCGTTCCCATCTTGGCTTCAAGTTCAGGAGCGATTGTAGTCTTGATTCTGTCTTTCGACGTTTCATTGGCTGTTCAGTCACTGAACGTCCGTTCGTAGCTTCCTTTTTCGTTAATTCAGAGAGGATATTCTCAAACATCTTAGGAGCCTCTCGCCAAAGTTTCGAAGCTCTGTTCCACTGACTCTTGGCAACAGTCTTCCCAAGCAAGTCTAGATATCTCTGATTCTTCGTCGCAGAAATGCCAGTAGATGCGAAAAGATCGTCAAACTCATCTTTCAGAGGAATAGCGAGACTTCTGACATTGACTGGCTTAAATCCACCCAACAAATCACCAATCTCACTTTGCTGGGATAAGTTTACGGCCGTGAGTTTGTAGCCCAAGGTGTCTGCAAGTTGTTGAACAACCGTAGTCTTGCCAATACCTGTCTCGCCGACGAGTAGCACAGGCTCAGCCATCTTGACAGCAACTCCAACTTGCTCAATCAGCCTCTTCGCATGGGTCGTATTTGCGAAAAGTCTTGACTTCTTCACGGACTTCGTGATTCGCGGGGAAGGTCGTTTCTGCAGCCGAACTCTTCCAACAGTCAAGTCCGTCTCGTTGTCTTCATATCTTGGCACGTGAGAAGTGAGAAAATGGTCGACTCGCTGAGGATCGATATGCATCTCCTCGGCAATTGCAGAAACGACCGTCTTGCGAGCATCTTCTGTTTGCAGACTCCCAGCAAAGCAGTCAATGGCCTCAAGAAACATCTCATATTTCGTAGCGTCCGAGATTGGTTCTCGGCCAGTGACTGAACCCGCTGCTCCCAGAATCCCTTCCAGTCTTCGACACCATTTCAACAAGTCGCGAGGGCTGATCGGACGGCCAAGTGACGTTCGACTTCTGGACGCAAAGGATGGCTTATGTGATAAAATATACAACCGGTCGTAGACACTGATTATTCCAGGTAAGAATTTGTTCAGTATTGGATATGTACCGTCTATGATGGCTTCGAACTCGTCTTGGGTGGGCATTTGGACAGGAACTCGCTCCCATAGTCGCGATCCCAACATGTGCATAGCTGGAGGATTCTCATGGCCAGTCACGCTGAGTGAAGTGCGGATGCTAGCTAAAAGCTTGAACCCATTTCCTGCTTTGATTGTCTCTCCTCGACTCGGAATCAATAACTCTCCTCGTTCAATGAGAGGTAGTATCACGCTGATGACTTCGTTTGGGGCTCGGTCAAGGTCCTCAATGAACACCCATCGCCCTTCTCTGACAGCTGTGGTAAGGACACCTGGTCGCCACGTGAATGAGCCTGGCGTTGAACCTGAAGTATACATTCCAATCAACATCTTTGCATCGGTTTGTTCGTTCAAATGTAGAGTGACCATGCTGCCGTCAACCCCAAGCTCTCGGGCGAAGTCATTGACAAGTGACGTCTTTCCAGATCCAGCCAAACCATGGAGAAGTATGGGCGAAGGCAGTAACAGTGCTTTTGCGAACGCCTCCATGTTTGTCGAGGTAGTCTCGGTTTCAACCAAACTTGAGGGTCTCGAGGGTGCTCCATTTGGTCGAGGGAGCAGAGTACTCGAATGACGAATCACTAGGTCGGATAAGAGATCTAAGTCCAAATCTCGAAAGTCGCAACCTTGACTGGGTTTCTTTTGTGCATCTTTCAACCTTCTCTCCTCCAGCAAGCTTAAGAACCCATAATCCATAAGCTCGCCATCAAAATCTCCCTTCACAGCTTCTGTCTTGCCCACATGCTCCTCGATCATAGCCTCAAGTTTCAGATCCGATGCCGAGACCAACTGGCAGAATATTCTCACAGCCAGATATCTGACTCCTCTATCCGCATGCTGGAGAAAATCCTGGATCTTCGCCCCGGAAATCGTTCTCTCGAAAGCATGTTTGTTGAAATTGAGCAGCCTCCAGCCAGCAAGCAGAATTCTATGCAGCCCCAATACATCCAATTCCTCTGTTCCACTTTCTCTATTCCACAGGTTATGTATATCCGCCTTCCCGGCACTCTTCGTTGTCGTTTCGAGGTACTTCTGCAAGAAAGTCGACAAGTGCGGCACAAGAGGAAGTATTCGCGCAAACCCCTCAATAATTCGATTATTCTGAGCCGGCCCATTCCCACTCTCAGTCCACTTCGCACACGTATCCGCGAAAACGTTACCGAAAAGGGTGAAAAGTGTGAGCGTAAACTTCGGATCCAACGCTGCAGTCGCAAGAGCACTCAGGAACCGCGGGGTCTTCTGAATGCTTATGATCTCGAGGATCTCGTCCGGCAGATCCCCAAACTTTCCCCATTTCTCGAGGCGATCCATCTTCACTCCAATTTCATCGTCGACATCCATCGTGGGCACCGTCTTTCGAAATTCCAGAACTCGGTGGTTCTCGCAGATATTATTTTCAGATAAAGAATCTCGATAAACTTTTTTCTGGCGCACGGACCAGGCCTCCCATGCGAAGAAATACGCTAGGCATTTCGCTCTACAACACGACATTTCTTCAACCTCTCCCCATCTCCCCAGCTCAAAACCACCACAACCATGTCTCTACCCTGCCAACATGCAGCCCGAAGCTGCGTCCGCTCTCTACGGACCTCGCATGTCAATTTAAGGACCCCGGCAACAGCGATTGCGGGACATAGGAGGACGAATGGACAAGCGCATGCGAGGAGATGGGCGAGCACGGAGACAGCGGCTGCGAACCCCAAGATCTCGGGGATTGTGGATCAGATCAGTCAATTGACGTTGCTGGAGACGGCGGACTTGGTTGCGAGTCTGAAGGTTTGTCCTTTCCTCCTCTATCTCCCCTCTGCTATCTTTTCAGTAAGCTAACTCCTTGAAATCACAGACACGACTCAACATCCCCGACATGCCTATGGGTGGCTTCTCCGCTGGACCTGCAGCACCAGCCGCCGCGCCAGTAGAAGAGGAGGAGGCTGCCCCTGTGCAGCAAGAGAAGACGCTGTTCAATCTAAAGCTGCAGAGCTTCGAAGCAGGCGCCAAGCCGAAGATCATCAAGGAGATTAAGAGTATGCTGGGTTTGAGTTTGGTGGATAGTAAGAAGTTTGTGGAGAGCGCGCCGAAGTTGATGAAGGAGGGTGTACCGAAGGAGGAGGCGGAGAAGATTGTAGCCACGTTGAAGGAGTTGGGAGGTGTGGTTGTGATGGAGTAGATAGGAGGAGATAGGAAGGAGATGTGTATGAAAATACGAGCTTGACGAAGGAGCAGATACAGTGTATAACAATAGAGATGTGTACAAAATCTACTTCTCATCACACACACGGCCAAACACACTTCACCAGGTTCAGAGCATGGAAAAGTTTGCAGAGTTAAAGTGCGAGGCCTGAGCCAGATCATAACTTTTTTCTAGAACCTAAAAACGAGGATATCTCCAATAAAACTGTGACCATCCCAAAGATCCAAGGCCAAACCTAAAATCTCGTTCCATTGACACCCTGAACCCCTTTCCCAAGTTGACTAGCAACGACAGTCGCCTCTCTTACAGCTCTTGCAACGGTCCCCCTGACTCTTCCTTCTTCCAACACCAATAGGCCCCCAATTGTGCAACCTCCTGGCGTGGACACCTTGTCTCTCAACAATGCTGGGTGCTCGCCAGCAAGAACCAACCCAGCAGCACCTCTCATGGTTTGCGCCGCCATTCTCTGAGCCTCAGCCCGTGGAAGACCCATAGCCACAGCACCGTCAATGGTAGCCTCCAACATCAGGGCAAAGAACGCCGGTCCAGAACCACACAAGGCAGTACAAGCATCCATCGTGCTAGCCGGAAGGTGCACCACGTCTCCTATCCTCTTGAAAATCCACGTAACCAAACTCGAAGTTTCTGCAGGAAGAGGCGGAACAGAAGTAGCAATAACAGTCATGCTCTCTCTAATTCCCGACGCTGTGTTTGGCATAGCTCTCACAACCCTGCATTTCCCCTCTTTTTCTGGATATCCAGTACTTGTTTCACCGTACAGTGCTTCTTCGATCTGCGTCACTGGGACACCGGCACAAATCGAAATCAGCAGCTTCCCCGATAATGCCTCCTTCATACCCTCCACCTTCAGGATATCATTCACCATATACGGTTTACACCCCAGCAACACGACATCTGCTTCTTGACACGCAGCCACATTGTCATTTTGCACAATTTTCACTGCCTTTGAGTATGCAGCTAGTGCCTGCTTGATCTTCTTTGCGGACTCCGGTCTTCGGACACAAGCTATGAACTTTGAGGGGAGACGGGAGGGAACATCTTCCGCCGGGGTAGATGTGCCGGATGTAGATTGTAAGAATAGTGACTTCTGGGGTTGGATCTCGTATAGGGAGGACAGGATGCCGGAGAGAATTGCTATGCCCATTGTCCCTGGGAAGTGTCAATGGGTATTCACCTTTGGAATTTATAGCCTCCGTGTGGAGATCATTGAAGTGACTTACCACAACCCAAGACCGTCAACGTCAAATCGGACGCTTCTTTTCCGTTTACTGCCATCTTGACAACACCACGAATACACGTTGGGATTACAATTGCTGTGTTTACAGAAACTCAATACCCCACGAACGAGAACAAAATATCTGCCCCACCGACCCCTGCCCGCGGCCGCACAGCCAAAACAGCCTAGCTCCCGCCGACGCCACCAAAATGTCCTCCCACCAACGCTCCAGATCCTACCACGAACACCACAGTCTCGGAGCTCTTCCCAGATCCTCCTTTCGCCCTCATTCTCGCACTCACTTGCACTCGCAGTCCTCGAACTCACCTTGGAGGCGCGACGACAGCAATAGCAGCAACAGAAGCCCACTTTCCCTCCCTCCCAATGCCTCCCCGGTAGCATCGCCCTACATCCCCATCCCCGACCGCGGCCACGGGCACACAACACACATGAGGATGGACCCCTTCGAGGTGCGGATCCGCTTCACGGGGCTTCTGCAGCACCTGAACGCCAGCCTGACGAGCGCGAACAAGGCGGCGCAGTACGCGCTAAAGTATCGGGATATGGACGAGGATCTGCACAGCTGTATTTTGGAGCAGCTGGAACGCGTATGTCCCCTCTCCTCCATCCCCAAGTCCCAGATACGAAATCAGGGAAGTGATGAGTTGTGAGGAAAGTGCTGATGGAAGCAGAACACAATGAACATCCGCGCAAACATCATGTACTTCCTCGAGTACCTCTGCGACATGGCGGCCCGCGAAAACCACTGGGACTACGTGCGCATGATCCAGCGGGACATCCTGCGCATCGTCGACGCCGTAGCGCCTGAAGACGGCTCAGGCGCCGCCAACGTCAAAGTCGTCCGCAAAGTCCTCAAAGCACTAGAGACCAAGACCTTCTTGCTAGCACAGACCGTGGGAGAGATCGAGGAGTGCCTGAAGGAGAGAGATATCGCACCTGATGCGGTAGGCATGTCGAGTCCGCTTGGGCCGCAGGAGGGCAGGAATGGAGAGGGCAAGGAAACGAATACACCAACTGGGAAGGCGAAGGGGAATCCGTTTGGGAAGTTGGATCGGAAACAAGCGGAGCAGAGGATTGAGGAGGATAGAGAGAGGCATAAGAGGCAGCGGGAGACGGCGTGGGCGGTGTCGAGGGATGAGAGCGAGTTTGAGCGTGTCTGGAATGAGACGGGTGAGCTCGGAGAGGATGATTTTGAGATGTGGAGAGAGGAGGCTGAGGAGAGGTTGCGGGCTGGTAGGGAGTGGAAGGAGGAGTACCTCAATCGAGTCGGGGGCGGTGGGGCGGAATGAGCGTATCTTGATGGATTATGGCTCATATATAAGGCGTCGACGTGGTCATCTTTCGGAATATGGGGAGGACTCTGCATTGAAGGCGTTGGCGTTGAGGCAAAATGGGTGCAGCGATATTGCAGGCGTTTGGGACGATTTGGCCCTGACTATGGATGCCGGGGGTCTGGCTCATCTCCTAATTGAGATCATAGAGCAATGTTACAGATACCTCAAAACAACTCCGCGGGAAGAGTTATTACGTTACAACGCTTGGCTTCTTCATCCATATCCCCAGCTCCCTTAGATGACTTCAACCTTCAGCCGCTCACCCCTCGATCTTTTCACATACCTGAAGCCCAAACGTTGACCTATCTCCTCACAACCTCGCTTAACCCCTATTCCCCTTCGCCTCTCCCCGACCATTTCCAACCAAATTCACCTCCACGTAGCATCCACCTCTCATATTCTGTTGCACATCGCAAATCTCATAATATGTTCAAGGTGAAATCTCATTATGAGTTTTGCGATGTGCAACAAAATATGAGTTCCTAAGTATAAATGTTCGCCTAAATATGAAAAAAAGGGGACTTCAGTTCCCGCATTCAAATCAGAGTTCAACTTCGTTCATTTTATAGGATGGAGGATTGCTTGCTTCTTCGTTCGAGCTCGGAGATGTTTCTTTCAAGCCAGGGTTTGTGAGTTTCTAGCGTCGAAATGATGTGAGGATAAAAATTGTTTTAACGTTTTAGGGACACAGTGCAGATCTTGATCATTGCATTGCTGGTATTCTTCATCAAATCATCTCGTCCTATGCAACTCATCTAACTCCGTCCCAGACGAAAAGCAATGCAAACGCCATCCTCCGCTCAAGTCCATTCGTCATCTTACATCCCAGCCTTGAAATATGTAACTAGCTGGGTCACCTGCTCGCAAATCCGCAATCCAATCCTTCACTCAGCAAACTTAACCTTCTTCGCAGCATGCCCCTCACCCCCGTCCGTTTCCTCGCCTGGACTACTCCTCTTCCCATTCTTCTCACTCGCACCCTCTCCGTTCCCAACAACCCTTGGTTTTCCCCTATCATCTGCCGCCCTCAGCAACCGCGCATAATCCGCCTCCACACCCCCTAGCGCCTGCTCTAACTTCTCGATCCTCTCCACACGATCCAGCTGGATCAGCATATCTTTATTATGCTTATACAGCCGCTTCTTCACCCACAGCTGCCACAGCCTGTACTCCTTCTTCTTCTCAGCCAGCCCAACATCGCGCTCGACCTTGCGCTCTTGCTCGAGGAGCAGGCTTTGGCGCACAGTCGTTGGGATCTTGGAGAGTAGCTGCATTTCTACGACGCGGTAGAATTGCCGGGGTGCGATTTTCATCTTCTTGCGGAGCGTCTCGAGGGCGGTTGAGGAGACGATGTCGCGGGGTATAGGGGTTCTGGCGCGCGGGGTGGAGGCGGTGTTGATGTGGAGTGCGTGGAAGTCAGGCAGGGTGCGGAGAAGCGTTAGGTCGTTGAGATCTCGTAGGTCGTCGAATTGCTCGTTAGGGTCTTCGACGGTGATTTCGATGGTTAAGGGATCACGGAGGTAGTAGTCGAAGATTGCATTGTAGAAGCGGGAACCGTTGCCGCCTCCTTGGAAAGGAGGCAGGATCACGAACTGTGAGATACGGGAGCGGCTGGAGAAGGTGGGTTCTGATGGTGCCGGGAGAGGTAGTGTGAAGTCGAGTGTTGCGGGGTGAGAAATGCGTTGTTTTGAGGGAGTTGTGGTCAGAGGTTGGTAGTAGAAGTAGCGATAGACGGTTGAATATCCCATGAAGAGGTATGGCGACTTTGAGGCTTCGACGGTCTTCTTCTGGTAGAGGAAGAAGAGGGTCCATCGATCCAGGGCGGGGTCTTCGAGGTCGATAAAGGTACCACCCTCAATGAAGAAGGGAACCATTATTTGTATCCGCTTGACCATCTGTTGGACGGCGAGATCTGCAAGGCTGCCCTTCCATATCTCGTATGTTTGGTCTCCGGATTGGATGGTCTTCCAGAGCTCTCCGGGTGGCTTCCAGGTGGCATAGCTGGCATCTGATATGGCTGTGTCGAAGACGGCAGACTTTTCAAAGGCAGCTGGAGAAATATCAGCACTATTCAGTAATTCTTGGGGTATCCCTACTCTTTGGCAGAAACGGTTCCAGGATAGCCTTCAGATCTGTGGGACTCGTCTCCCCAACCGTCTTGAACTTCTTGGTGTATGAGATTTGAAGACTAGGCCGCATATCACAGGAGTTATATCTTAAATTGATCTTCAATCCTTGATAGCCAAAGATCCGCTCCTCGTCGCCAAAGATTGGGTATGTGAATTTCGGGTTGAAGGTGTGGATAGCTTTGGTACCTCCCTCGCCCGGAGCAACGAGAGAGATGTAGACAGCATCATTGGAGTTAGAGGACCCTATAGAATTGTAGTCAGCTTCCAGGGTTCCAAGTTGAGATGAATGCGCATTCCATCAGCTTCAATTAGCAGCTGAATTGGAGTTGAGACACATCTCCGTTTGCGCCAAGCTGGCATGTGCAACGGCCAGAAGGTAGATAGAATAGAGGTACTCACAGTCAGCATTTTCTTCAGCCATCTTGCCTGAAGTCCCCTGCTTCGATAAGCAGGAAGTCGATAGGATTATTGATGCTGCGAGAGATGAAGTTCAAGTCTGGTCGTTCCCGCCTGGCGCGTTGATTGATTTTCCGACGCGTTCGCAGGGGTGCTTCAGCGCTAGCACTAGCCTTCAGCCTTGCCGATTACAGGCGGATCCTCGAATCTGTCATCGAGATTCACGTCCAGCAACACAATAGGGGCACACGAGTCTCTTCGCTGTGGAAACTGGGCGGCCATTGAATACGCGACTGGGGATATTGGATCAGAAAAAGATGTATCGATAACGGCACGCGAGAATTCGGAGACTGGGAATATCACTTTTAGGTGCTGGAGTGGATCAAGGGGTCAAGATGCTGGACGGACTGTTCTTGCTGCTCGCGCTGAGCGTGGTGATGGCATTGGCGTGAGTTAACTGTAAACAGTGTGAGAATTTACTGACGGATTCTAGGTCTTTCCTGGCTGGCGCATTACCATTGTCCATGACTCTGTCCTCGTCGCAGTTACGGCTAATCTCAACGATTGGAATGGGAGTTCTTGTAGGGACTTCCTTGGTGGTTATTATACCAGAGGGTATTGAAGCAATATATTCCTCAGGAACAGAAGTACACATGCATACGAAGAGGAGTCTTCAAACCAGAAATTTGGACATTCGGTGGCCAAGTACAGGAATCCATACATTTCTCCAAAGGGATGTCCTTCAACCTCGAGCAGCAGAAGACTTGGATATTCCCGAATTACGGAGCCCAGAGGAAACATCATCAACAACGACCACAACAACATACGATCCACCACAAGCCACCAAAGCCCCACCGCCAAAAGACGAGAAGGAAGGCGAAGGAGAAGAACACCATGACCCCCCAACTTTCTACATAGGGTTCTCCCTAATCACGGGCTTTATCCTTATGTTCTTGATCGACAAACTCCCTCGTCATGCCTCAGAGAATCTCCAACCACCACCTCCTACCCGTCACATCTCACTTGACAACCTCTCTCAGGGCCTACATTCCACTAGCATCAGCTCAGGAGACGAAGAATCCGACTCATTCCTGCAATCTCTCACTCCCACACCAAAACAAACCCGCTCCCTAGCCACCACAACCGGCCTGGTAATCCACGCTGCAGCAGACGGCATAGCAATGGGCGCCTCGGCCTCCAGTTCCAACACCAAGCTTGGCTTCATAATCTTCATTGCGATTATGATCCATAAAGCTCCCGCTGCTTTCGGACTTACTTCCGTTTTACTGAAACAGGGACTCAGTAAACGAGCCGCCAGAGGCCACCTCATTATTTTCAGCCTAGCAGCACCATTTGGAGCCCTGATGACTTGGTTGCTGGTTCATATCCTGGGCGGTGCCGGGCATATGGAAGGCGAGAGGGGGCAATGGTGGACTGGGATGCTTTTGTTGTTCTCAGCGGGGACATTCTTGTACGTTCTTTTTCCTCAAACGTCAGCCAAATTTCCCTTTTAGCTAACAAAAAGCAGATATGTAGCCATGCATGCCATGCAAGAAGACTCGCATCACGAGCACTCGCACGTCGCCTCAAACGGGTACGCAGACAGCGCCTTGCAGCGCAAGAAAGAGAAGCCACAGATGAGAGATACGCTTGCTGCCGTGGGCGGGATGTTGATCCCGCTGCTTACGCAGTTGGGGCATCATCACTGAATTATTATTTGTTAGAACAGAGAGAAGATAGGATTGTAAGGATAGAATTGTGTACTATCAGAGTTGGAATTAAATGAATCATGGTTTAAAACCCTTGTGGCTCCCGATTCGAAATACGTTTCAAGTAGTAAAGTCTCGAATGAGAATTTAGGGGCTGTTCTCCGAGATGCTTATATTACTAGGAACTAAGGATGAAAATGAGGAGAGGGAGGGTAGATACAAGTAGAAAGCGTCCAACTACCCCTCACCGCCGCTATAGGGAAATGGAGCGCTGCTATAACCACTGCAAGCAATAGAGACAACGCGGCTGAGCAGAACACCTTCGCACACGTCGTTGCAGAACATCCAAATGCTCACCTATCGTCATCAAAGATGCCAGAATTGCACGCAACATCTGCTGACTTCTGTTCTTCTGCGCGATGAGCCTTATAACGGTGATGAGCTTTCAGCATTTCTCTGCGAAAGCGAATCCCCTCACCAATGCACCCCACTAGGACAGCTCTTGCCAGCTCTCGGTTCCTTACACACACACTTCCTCCACGTTATGAACCTGAGCGAACAAAAAAATATGGGGGACGATTGCCTACCCAAGGCCAGCTAGATCGATAACGTTTCAAGATTTCTCGCACGGTGGTGAGCTCCTTCCAGTCCTTCCCTTTCCGTCCGCAATAGGCTGCTGGAGCAAGGTGACGGAAAGAGAGAGATCTTACCCACTGAATATCGAACAGTCTAGATGCAAGCTTACATACTGGAACCGCGGAAATCGAGTTCTATAAACCTTCTCCACTTTACCATCCTGCCAGCCTTTGATAGACAAGTGGGCTCCATAAAGCGTGCAAAGGCATTCGAGCCCCGCGTGCATACCCCCGCATACGTGGAAGCAAAGGGTTAAGCCTTTTAAAAGCACTGCAGAGAAGTCGCTGTCTGATTTCCGCAAGTCACAGCATACGTCTATGGAAGCAAAGAATGAAATGTCCAGTAATTCCTTCACATACGTCAACTTCAACCGGGGACGACCAAAACCAGCGCGCCTTCCTCCTCTTTTATCCCCCACACTTCCGCCAACTGTTGAGAACGAGATGACTCGATTGCACCAAAAATTGGCCAAAAAGGCGGGAGAATATCCTGTTATGCACACGATAGAAACTCGTTCTGGGACAGCTCGCATCCGCACAGTACCTTTTAGTGTTCAGCAACAAACGCCAGTTCGAGCTGAACAAGTTCGAGCGTCGATGCTCAAACCCCGCAAGAACAATACAGTTGTCTCGTATACGATATCGGAAGACAGGTCAGAAGACCGTGGGAACTGCATATTGTCTCGTTTCGGAAAAAGGAAGTGCGGCTCGCGGGAAGTAAGCTTGAAGGTAATAAGCTCTTATGCTTCACGTTTAGGTCTGAGAGACTGGCGAAGTGTCTCCACGAGAAACGTGGAAGAACACGATGAACAGATCGACTCGGAGGCAGAATCGATTGTGCTTCCCGCTTCTACAGATTGTGACCCATTTTTAAAAAACCTTTTCTCCCTAAGTTCCCTCACATTGCTTAAGGACCCAATACTGGAAGAGTGGGGACGAGCCAAGGATACGACTAACGAAGATGATCGCAGTGTTGATAGTTTTGAGCACTCACCATCTGTCGCAGCGCCGCCGGGGCCATCGATGGAGCAGCAGAACAACCTTGAGCGCCGAAAGCAGGAGGAGCAGCTTTTGATAGCTCGTCAGCGAGAGTATATAGCTCAACAGCAAGTCAGTATGAAGCAAATGCAAATGAGCGGAATACCCGGGGCACTTCATCATCATTCCAGTGCTCATAGCCTGCAAAGCCAACCAAGCTTTGGAAGTATGACCTCGAAGCCTAGCGAGCCACCTTCTACGAGCCATTGCCAATTTGACAGCTCGGCAAAGGTGAGAACCTATACTATTTATGGACGTCGGGGGCAGCCATATGCGACACCACCTCTACAAGTTCATGCTTTCGGTTCTACATTTTCTAATGCCGCAGCGGGTGCATCTGTAGCAAGTCCTGATCCAGCAGCTGTTTCAACGATATCGGGTCCTATTCCTGGTCACTATGCCGATATACATCGGCAGCCAGCGGAGATGGCCTTAAATGGAAACACGGGTCTTGCTTCGCCGCCTAATGGGCAAAAGGAGAGCTTCTTCTCACACTTGAGAAAACGTGCGAGACAGGGTGCAGCTATACCCACCGCTACTCTATCATTAAAGTCTCAAGAAATGAAGAGACGAGGACCACGTGAGTCGCACGAAGGAGCAGAGGCACAGCGAGCACTTCCAAGGAAGCGTTTGAAGAACATTAGCCATGTGGCTCCTCCTCAGCACATGGGGCACCACGGGGGTATGGGAGGCCACGGTGGTGGACGCATGAGTGGTAGTGGCGGTGTTGTACCACTTCGCGCTGGTGATTGGAAGTGTGGCTCTGAAGGCTGTGGATACCACAATTTTGCCAAAAACGTCAGCTGTCTTCGATGTGGTGCTAGCCGTGCGGGTGCAGATGGAGCATATGCCCATGATGCAAGTGGTACCTCTGCCATTCATCGTGGTCGTTTGAATGCTTCCCGTTCTTTATATACGGAACCACAGTATGAGCTACTTCAGCCTCATGAACGCAAGCGAGTTGGTGGCAAGAGACAGAAGTCTCGAAATCTCAAGTACTCCGACCATACTCGGTCTTCTTTCACGAACGCCCCTATTCCTCCACGCCCACTACGATCCTATCACGATTCTCTCGCTGGCCGTCCTTGGTAAGGACAGCAAGTTTCCCCAGTCCCTAGCACGTTATGCATTCTCTCAGTGTATCGCCATCACCATCCAGACTAGCCGGACCCTGGAATCGACCTTGGCTATAACGTTACTGTGTCCAGCCTTTCAAACGACAGGAGCAAACAGCTAGGTGTCGCCGAGACCAAACATTGGCTATAGAAACATATGGAGTGAAACCGCCGCCCCTAACTCACTTGCGCTTAATAAAATATTCGATGAAGCGGAGCACCTGGGATCAAGAGACGGCACTGTCATGCAATCGACGGGACGATGAAACGCTGCTGTATGGAGTGGCTGAGCTCCTAACCCACTGGATTCTGGCACTGCTCAATGGTGCTATGCAGTAGAACAAAATCTATGTACTGTACATGTTCTAAACATCTGTGAACGAGATATCTTCATGCGCGAATATTCTGAGCTCTAGCAAACTCATCATCTGTAGCACCGCCGTGAGTTTCATCAATGTATTTCTCAAATTCCTCTGCAACCTCAAGGACTCGCTCAAAGTGTGTGTAATCCAAAGGCTCCTTCCTGAACTCTGCCAATTGCATAGCAGTCTTGACTGTGTTTCGAATCTGTCTCCCATTCAGTTTGCTCTTTGACAGAAAGTCGACCTGCGCCTTCAACTCTTCAACCTTCGCTATTCTTTTATCCAGTGAGTTGATGAAATCGGACCAAATCTGCAAGCGTCCCTTTTCATCCAGTGCCGGATAGTGTATAGCGAGTTGAATCCGAGACTTGAAAGCTTCATCAAAGGTGCCGACGCGATTGGTTGTAAGTATAAGAATTCCTTCGTAATACTCCAAGACTCGAAGGAAGACTGAAACTAGCGCGTTGCGTTGGAGATCGGTCTGTGACCTTTCTTCGAGGAATACGTCCGCTTCGTCAAGAAGCACAATGCAGCCCCAGAGCTTTCCAATAAGTAAGACCGCCTCCAAATATTTCTCTACATCCTCGGGGTTCGTTCCAATGTCCCCACAGGTTACTCGGTACAGTGGCTTGCTTGTAAGTTCGGCGACAGATTCCGCAGTCAATGTTTTGCCGGTTCCCGGCCCCCCATGCAGCAACATGATGAGGCCATTCCCCTTGCCCTCAATCACGTCTGTTGATGCTGATGCAGTGACATGTACAGTGACGAGTGCTTTGACCAGTTTCTTCTTGTGATGCTTGAGTACTAGCCGGTCAAAAGCTTTGGTGTTCCAATCTATTTCACAAAGATGTTCAACGGTCAGGGTCCCTATATTTCGGTAAGCAGAAGACATGAAGCATTTGAGCCGCAGAAACCATACTCCATTTCTTGTCCTGAAATCCGAAGCCGTGTATCGTGGTTTGAAGAAGTAGCAGGAAGGTTTCGGACGGCGCTTCTTCCCTGTCAAATGCAACCTGCCCTAGATCGTCGCTTTGTGACAATGACTTTGCTTGTTCAGGGTTCATTTCTCGATACATATTCATATCGATCATGTATCTCGGATATACCTAATTGGTTTAGCCTCTACTCAAAAAAATTATATTGTAGATCGTGTTATCCTCACCGTTTGAACTTCACCGTTGTCACCATGCCCAGCCGACACCCTATAGCTCATGTACCTCCCCTTTCGACAGTTCCACAACAGTTGGCCACGCTTTAGCAATCTTTTTTTTGTCCCACTCCCATCGAATGTGAGTGGGAAAACTTCAAGATCCACGATCGGCAGGGCTTCAGAGGATTCAGATGGCCATAAGATATTAAAAATGCTTTCTTTCCGTCCAAAGACTCCATCAAAATGCCAATTCTCAACGTGCAAGCTCAAATTTGAATGATCCGTCTTTGGTAAGCCCATCAACGTGTAAGCAACTGGTTGGTCTTCCGTCATTGTAACGACTACCTCACCGGGTACAAAAAGCTTTGAGAAATGATTCTCGCAGACAAGTCCTTTGGCGAACAAAGCGTCGGCTTCTGAATATTCGGCCCCAAAAGATTTCTCGATGTACCTTAAAAGCACCCCAACATGTTGTTGTTCATAAGAATTGGGCAGTCTTGGAACCATTTCTTGAATCAGCTCTCGAAAATGATACATTTGGAGATAGGGAGCTTTCAAGGTCCAAGCTCCGTCCTGCCTGAATGAGTTGTAGTTGATCTTACCGTCCAGAGACTCCAAGTTGTGCAACGCCTTCCTGAGATCGGGTGAGAGAATTATCATCTCTTCAGAGGCACACCTAGCCACCTTCATATCGCTTTCAAGCACGAACAGATATGGCTTCAATGCTGGCACGATGCGCACACCATAGTCGGAAAGCCTCAGCTGTTTGAATTCCTCTTCGATATCTTCATGATATTCTTCGCAATGATAGGTTTTGTAGATGAGGATATTGACTTGCTCGTTGTCTTCGAGGTGCTCTGGCACGTTGGCGATTGAAATCTTGCCTCTCAATGGACTAGCTTTGTTGTCCCCGTCAAAAAGTCTTGGGGCATCGAGGAAATAGGACGTCTCTGGGTGTTGACTATGGTTGAATGAGTGTGCACATTCCACCTTATGAACTAAAAGGTATTCGGGTTTGAGCTGCGGTTGCTGGCTGCCTCCAAGTTTGATGCGCTTGCGGGCTCTAGCCGGTGCTGATGATTCCAACTCCTCTTCCGTCTGGACATCGTTTGGGGAGGGACTATCATGAGACGATGTCTCTAGATGTCTCTTTTTTCCATCTGTTCGGTGAGAATGACCAAGCTCTTCTTCGTCGTAATCCGAGCCTTGAGAAGGCTCGAAATCTTGTGAGCTGCCCCCCTCGGAAGCCATATCCCTAGTACTGTAATTCTTGCAATATCTCTTTTGAGAAGATCTTGGTTTCCGCGTGCAAGAAATTTTTGAGTACCAGGAGCAAGATATGAAAGACGCTGTCTTCGGGCACACTGCGATTGTTGAGGGAGTACGTATGCAAGGCGGAGCCAGCCTCGTCTCGTTGGTTGGCGACCACAACTCTGACTCTCCGCTGTCTTCTCTTGGAGTCAAAGAAACACAATGGCTAGTTTGAACACAATAAGAGAGGACGAAGAGCTAACATTGATAAGATCCTTATGCTTTCATGAAGTTGGGGTCTGATGCAAGTGGCTGGAATCGTAGGTTGCGTCCCAGCCACCACCAACCACATCTTTTTAGTCATCATGGTGGCTGCATGAGAGCCTACGGGGTACGGAGGTACAGAAGGCTATGCAATTCTAAGGGGTCCTTAGACAGCGGAATATGGAGGGAAATTTTGATTGAAATCAGGCTTCATTCTCGTCTAAAACTAGTGAAATCAACGAGGTGGAGTGTAAACTGGCTACAAGCCTATCCCTCCCTCCGGAGGCACTTTCCAAACATATTGCCCTCGAGGTATCAAAGAAAGTTCAAGATTTATGCTGGGATAATTGCTGCCAATAGCGTCTCGACTTTGATCGAGGCAATTTACGCCTTAGTCGAAGAGGTATAACACGGGGCTGCTGAATCGTAGCAACAAAGTTATGAACGGATCCCTGTTGAATCGAGGACAACGAGAGATCGTTACCAAAAGTCACCACCAGAACCTTGACGAGTGACCTCGAAGCTTCAACACTGTTAATCAAACGCTGAAACACCTGCAGGAACTCTTGGGTCCATCCCGACCTCTGTCGAGATGCCTGATACAGATCTTCCGTTTCCACAATGAGGAAGCACTTTTCTAGCCTTGAAACCAACAGACACAGAAGATCCAGCCACTCAGACTCATTTCGATTGGGCAAGAAGTGTGATGCATTGAGAGTTTCCGGGAACCGAAGAAGCACGTTTGGCTCGTGTTGAATGATTTGGAACACCAGCGATTTCAATATGTTCGATATGGACGGTTCCAAATCACCTTGGCTGGGTGGCGACAGTATCCAAAACACTTTATGTTGGGCGCTTCGAAGATAGTTGATGATATCGACTGCATGATCTCGAGTAGTGCTGCTGGCTCGCGGACCAGATCGCAGGATGAAGAGCGAAGAGCTTGTTGTTGAAACCCACAGGTCAAGTGCCTTTGCAATATCCGCAGCCGTCCGAAAATATTCAGCTGATATTTGGTGACGGCGCTTTGCTATCGCCATTGAGGTGCATTTTCTCAAAATATTCTCGGGCCTGGTTTCTGGTAACAGCATTTCGAGAATACTTGCAAATTCCAGGCGACAGATTCTTGGTTTCATATCCGTCACGTCAAGTTGGACAGCTTCGTTGATCGTTTTGTTGGCCACTGCCACCTGCAAAACCTGATCGATATGGCTGATCATTCTGAAGTCTTTCTCGGCTGATTCCTCCAGAATCGTATGCAGCTTCTTCTCGATCCCTTGCATCTTTCCGTGAATAAGCTGGACGATGATATTCACATCTCGGATCTCTGCCCGGCTCGCACCTTGGGCCAGGTTATTTATGGTCTCAGAGCAGAGTTTGATCTGGTCGACGGTATCTTGATATTCGAGCTCGAAAGGCTTGAGGATTGAAGACAGAGCTCGCCTTGCAGGACTCTTGCTGTACCACTGTGCAGCTCGCTGGAAAAAATGTATGATGTGCCCATACATATTAGCAACAGCCTCTTTCATATCTTCAGTCTGATACAACCGAGCGCTCAATTTGATGCCTGGAAGGACATTGCTGATGAGCGTTAAGGCTTTCGCCAGCTCTTCAATAAGCTCTTCGTGATTTATAACGCCCTATAACAACATATCAGCCAAGTCATTACTTCAAATAGATCGCTCTTACCGTCAGGACGAACTTGATAGCACCCCACGCTAGAGCAACATATTCTGGGTGATGCTGTGCCAGCATATCAAGCACCTGGCTATAATATCTGAACCCCAAACATAACTTGTTGAGCCATCTTAGAACTGGCCTTCTCTTCTCCCCCTTGGCTTCGTATTCCGCCTTCGCCTTTTCCACTGTATTCTGGACGTCTGCAATAGATGTAGATCCAGCAAGGAAGCCTCGCACATCCTCATTTCCTGCAAATTCTTCCGTGAAGTATTCGACTGCTTTCTTGTAGGCTTCGTGGGCAATATCGCGATCTCTGTCAATCAATTAGCAGATAGTTCTTCAAAATGGACGCTTCACTCTGACACTGATCCTAGCGGAGGGCGGTAACACGCAACAATGCTCGAGTTACTCGAAAGAGAGTCTAAATCTATCGCATCGAGCATGCTCATGGTAATTCAGACTTGAGGTAACTGGAATCATGGTGAGCAGGCATGATATGCGATTCTACAGACGAGAAAACCATGGCGAGGCTGTGGAGGCTGAGTGCATGTTGTACAGCAAAGCAAACAAATAGTGGGGTATCTCTTTTACCCCACGCTCCTGGCACAGCAGGTCACGTGAAGCCATGGCAGCCGCAGGTAGGTATGTACCTCAAGTTCTGATAAACGGCCAAGAACGTAGTTCTTGGTTATGTAGCCTTTTGTCGGGATATGGCGTAACAGTGAGTATCAGCACTAGAAACGACACCCCTGGCAGGGCATGTCACGTGAAGCTATCGAATTAGGTATGTATATGACAGGGGTTTGAGACTAAGGACCACAAGTGATAAAAAGGGTTTTACGATACATTTACTTCCCTTACGTATAAGAGGAACAGCGCTAAGCTTTCCACAGCTGTAAAAGCAGCTCTTTATACATAGTCAATCTACAAAACCTTCTAGCCCTCAAGTAACCATGAAACCTATAATCGTGTTTCCCTTTCTGTATACTCCTCTCAAGGGGTACAAATATGTACAAAGTTAGATGCTGTTCGTTTAAATCCGCGAGTACCCGCAAGCAAGAAACAAACAGTTACAAAAGTAGAATATTAGACCTGGTCTTCTCTTCCAGCCTCTAGCTTCATAGTCCCCATCTACCCTTCCTCTCTACACCTTAACTCATTTACTCCGCCTTACGAGTTTAGGTTTAAACATATCATGATCAGCAACTCGCAGCAAGATATACCATCTTCCCGTGAAGCTCCAGCCGTACACTTAAGCCGGACATGATGTATGTACAGCGCCTGATGAGCAGATGTATGAGAGGTGAGGCCTCGGGATATGAAGCGGAAGAACAAGCGAGGCGAGGTTGGATATCTCGGGCCTGGGTTGGGTTGCGCGGGGTTGGGGACGAGTGGGATGCTCACGCTGGTGGTATGGCAATGCCGAGCTATCATGGATTGCTTTGACCTTATCGCTCTGAGTTTGGTATTCAGAGATGAGTTGACAGTAGTCATTCGAAGCTCTTGAGGTAAGCAGGTTGAGTTATCGCATAGATTGGGGGCTTGGAGAGGAGATGACGAACTGCTTGAGCGCGAGAAGGTTGAGGATGGGAAGAAGAGACATTTCGCTTCGCGGGGTCAGCACTACCACTGGGCATAGGCGATGTTGGATAAAGTATAGCGAGTGTCTCTGACAAGTTCAGTTCTGTTCTGTCATCTTGGATAATTACAAATTCATTTGTATGTACGGGAGAAGCCAAGGGGGCGAAGTACTTGTGTACGAAGTGACTTTTAAAACGAAGAAACGAAAAGCACAAACAAAACAGAATAAGAGAAGTAACCGCCCACTAATAATTCTGCCGAACTTCTATTTCTTGGATACAGCTACCCCATCACGCTCAACATGAAGAGCTGAGCTCTATTTAGGCTGATGTGGCGTCGGGTTTCAGCTCTTCTGCAGAGGGCAATTGCTGCCGATCCGTAGATGCGAAAGGACCCCTCAATAAATACGAAAGCTACCTATTCATCAAGAAGCTACATGTTGAGAAGGAGAAATGATCACGCAGAGCTTTCTGGTGTAGCGATGCGTTGGGAAATAAAATACCGGTATCTTGCAGAGAGAATCGAGGGATGGGTTTGAGAGTTAGGATCCAGGGGATGGAGGAGAGCTCGTGAGAAAGAAAAGAAGTAGATAGATAGCCTTGCGCTTCAAAATACATCTATCACGCGCCTCTTTCTGAATCCCGAGGCTCGATAATAAGATATGTGAGGCTGTGTAAGCACGGTCTTGCTCTGGACAGTGCAGTGGCGGTTTGATGCTCAATCTGACATCCGCTCATGCGTCCGAGCCTCACCTCACGATCTCCACCAGCGCAGCGCATTGCATTGCATAACCATCGACGGTCGGTCGAGCTGCAAATGCGGAGGATCTGCCGCGATTTGTACCTCTCACAAGGCCATCACGCACATCCTGACACAGTGGGGTTTCCCCGATGGAGATGGAGATCAGACTGCATGTTGAGATGCCTGTGAGTACAACGTGACAAAGGATTGAATAGGAAGGAAGGGTGGGATGCGAGAAGGACGGTGTGTTTGAAGAAGAGAGGAGGGGAAGTTTGGCTGCATGTAGCAACTCGCCAAACTGAAGGGTTCGGATTGACTGAATGACTTGTCGGGTAGACTCCGCGTTTGACGCGATGCTGCCATCTCATCCCAAACGATCCGAACCCAAACCTCTCAACTCATGAATGATGAGAATAGAATTTAGGTAGCATTTGAAAAGTCAAAACCGTCAACGAGCAGAGCCATGTTTCTGGAAGAAAAACAAACAAATGCGCAAGTCAATGGGAGATCCATGAACCCTACGGCTGCGAGAAGTGATACTCGATCGTCAAAGCGCGCACACTCGTGGAACAGGTGGTGGGTGGTGAAGAGGGCAGCGAGGTGCGCGGACGGCGTCTCAGGTTCGCTGGCTGGCGGGAGGGGGGGCGAATGCAGGGGGTGAGGCGCAAGGAGTGGGAGCGCCCGATTGGCGGACGGAGACTGCTGTTGCAGCACGTCATGTGTAGAGGACGGGGTCCGAGGACAGAGGGGAAGGAGAGAGAGGTTGACAGCTTTGTGGCAGAGAGTCGCATCTGATTAGACAGGCGGACGAGAGTGGTTGGTTGGAGTGAGGTGTGAAGTGTGAGGCTGGACAGCCCAAAGCAAAGCAATGGCCGTGCCTGTAAGACGTTGGTTGGGTTTAGATGAAAGGGGAGGGAGGGCTGAAGATGAGTGCTGCCACGTGCGGATCGTGTCTCTTGATCCAGTGACTGGCGAGTTTGGAGTGGGAAGAAGATATACGAGCAGCGTATGAGGATATAGAGAGGCTTCACTCAATGCCCGACTGAGACATGGATACGGTATTGTTTGGAACTGGACTGTAGAAGTCCATTCTCCCAGCCCCGCTTCCCTTTCCCCTTTCCAGTGCGAGCGAGCACATTTGCAGTCCAAACCATCTGCATTCCCCCCTCTCTACCCGTGACCACCCACTCTGCGTGCGCATGCTAGCAGCATATCAAAATAGTAGCAGCTAGACAGTAGACAGTCGGTGGCTCGCTCAGCCTGACACCGTCGCTTCATGCTTGGGCCTGGCAAGCCAGCATCACGCCTGCAGGTCATTTGTGCGGTGCGGTGCGGTACGGGCGAGCAGCAGCAGATTTTAAACGCCCACTGCGTGCCTGTCCACTGCCCATAGCCCATGGCGGCCCTCCTGCCCAAAACCTTGCCGATGTGCCCCCTGCAAGCCTCGCCCTCAGCACCCACCAGCGCCCAAACTTTGGCTTGGCTGGTCGCCGCGCTTGAATGCCGCTTGATTGATTGATTGATTGATCATTGAACTTGGACGACGTTCCACCGCCAGACAGCCGAGAGAGACCAGACTCAGGACGACGACCACGAACCCACCTGCTGCACCACTACCCACCATCCACCATCTACGACCACCACCAGCACAGGATTGAGGCCATTCTCGACCTCGAGGACAATGGTGGGCACATCCTTCCGCATTCAGCCATAGCAGATCTCCCATTCCCATTCCTGCAACCCGCAAAACCCCATCCACCTCGCATGCGTCGACACCGTCTCCGTGAATGAATCTCAAGCGCTGCACGAGACTCTCCTCCAACCTCCAACCACCCCCTCCGAGATCAGAGCATAATCCCGTCTTGAAACCGAGTCAAGATCATCGTCTGCCGAGTGTACATATTGCTGCTCGAGGCCTCTCCGTCTCAAGAACTAATTCGATCCGAACTGGTCAGCATTAATTAGAACCGCCCCGTCGAGGATCAGCAGAGGCCACACATTCACGGCACATCTGAATCATTTCGGGATAGATATATTTGCAGCACAACAAGATGGACGGCTATCGACCTTTGAGCTTGACGGAGCGGAGGGCGTCAATGGTTTTCAACAATGAAGACAGCGATCTCTCTCCCACTCGAGCGACCCTAACCCTCAACACCAACACCAGCGTGCGTCTCCCACAAAGAGTCGAGAAAGTATCCATACAATCCAGACCGCGAGGACCACCGACACCAAACATGACCACCCCATCCGCCGACCCAGATTCTCCTACACATTCGAGCCACGACCCACCCCCGCCTCCCACACCTGCCGCCAGCCCAGGACCAGAACACCCACAACCAGACTGGAGCGATGCTGGGGACCAAGAAGATTTCTTTCTGGCCAAGATCCGCCAGTACTTCAAGCACAGATCACCCCCTGAGCGAACACGGATCCTTGCAGATCTATTGAACCTATGTACGAGCCAGCAACTCAGTTTTGTGCGGCAATACGTAGACCCCTTATTAAAGAAGGACCCCTTTACTAGCCTTCCCAACGAGATCTGTTTACGGGTATGTATCTTGCATTCCTTTAGAAGCTTGTGCTGACAGAAAAGATCCTCTCCTGCATCGACGACCCGAAAGTCCTTGCTCGAGCATCGCAGGTCTCACAAAGATGGCGAGAACTGCTCGCAGATGACGTGACGTGGATGAAGCTCTGCGCAAAGCACGACTACGGCCGCCGCATGTCCGAGAACCACCTCTCGACCCCTCCATTCTCTACCCTCCGACCGCCACCGAATCCCATCCACAGCAGCTATTTCGATAGTGAACATCCTACCCACTCATTTCCTGGAGCTACGCCCGTGGCTCCGTATATGCAGGGCAATTCGAGGAGTTTTGATAGCTCGATGAGCGGTGCTGCGTTAAGGAGGCCGAAGATTAGATCGTACAAGAGCCATTTCAAGCAACGGTACTTGGTAGAAACGGCGTGGAAGACAGGTGGACAGAATATTGCAAGGCATATTACGCAGGACCAGGGTGTAGTGACGAGTCTGCATCTGACGCCGAAGTATATTGTGGTTGCGTTGGATAATGCAAAGATTCATGTATTCAACACGGAGGGCAATCAGCAGAAGACTCTACAAGGACATGTAATGGGCGTTTGGGCTATGGTTCCGTGGGATGATACCCTGGTTAGTGGTGGTTGTGATAGAGATGTACGGGTTTGGGATATGTCTACTGGGTATGTAATCTGCTTTCTTTCAGGGGTAGCACTAACTGTGAATAGTGAGAGTCTGCATACGCTCCGAGGCCATACATCGACAGTTCGGTGCTTGAAAATGAGCGATTCGAGTACAGCCATCTCCGGATCAAGAGACACAACACTAAGAGTCTGGGATATCAAGACGGGCCTCTGCAAGAATGTGCTGGTAGGCCATCAAGCGAGCGTCAGATGTCTGGAGATCAAAGGCGACATTGTGGTTTCTGGAAGCTATGATACGACGGCGAGGGTATGGAGTATTTCCGAAGGTAGATGTTTACGCACGCTTTCGGGACATTTCTCGCAGATTTATGCTATTGCTTTTGATGGCACGAGGATAGCGACTGGAAGTTTGGATACCAGTGTGCGAATATGGGATCCAACTAATGGGCATGCATTCCTTCTGCGTGGAGATGATTAAACTAACAGATTTAGATCTTGTCAAGCAATCCTTCAAGGACACACTTCGCTGGTTGGCCAATTACAGATGCGGGGCAATACTCTGGTTACGGGAGGCTCAGATGGTTCAGTACGAGTTTGGTCATTAGAAAAGATGGCCCCGATACACCGCCTTGCAGCACACGATAACAGTGTAACGAGCTTACAATTCGACGATACGCGGGTAGTAAGCGGAGGCAGTGATGGACGAGTCAAAGTCTGGGATCTGAAGACAGGGCAATTAGTCAGAGAACTCACAGCCCCAGCGGACGCCGTATGGAGAGTCGCATTCGAAGAAGAGAAGTGCGTAGTAATGGCCAGCCGCTCCAACCGCACCATCATGGAGGCAAGTCTCACCTCCCTCCTCCCAAATCCCCACCTCTAACACAAACCCCAGGTATGGTCCTTCTCCCCACCCGAAGACGTCCTCTACGAAGCACAAGCCCCCACCCACGCCCAACGCATGCTCGCCGCCCCTCCTCGCCCCCTCTCCGCCGTCGAGTACCGCAGCACCGGCACGCAGGACCAGCCGATGAGCGGGCTGCTCAGCAGCACCGAGCAGGTCGCGTTCGCGAAGGAGAGCGAGGACGTCGATATGCTGGACACGCAGCCCAGCACTGCGCCGCTGCAGCAGACGGGCCCGACGTTCTTTCATGACGATTGAGGCGCCCTTCCTTGAACCATACCCATACCCATACCCATACCCATTTCCATTTCCAAAAGGCTTCGAATGGTTGGGTGGAGTGGAGGGGAGGGATAGGGATAGGGAGGTGGCGTCGAGATACATACAGCTCGAGGCTTATGAATGAATATAAGAAAGAGGGACAGGCTCCCTCTACACAACACGCGCCCCGTCTCCCACCTCACATACAAAGACCCACCCTCCTTGAAGATACAAAGACGAAGCGAAACGAAACGAAGGCAGCATAAAGGCGAGGAAGGAAAGGAAGAGAGCATATGAATATCCGCATTATTGCATTCTCCGGCGTTCTTCTCATGAATTTTTTTTCGCGAAAGGTGGAGGGTAATACGAATTGGGGTTGGGATTTGGGGTTGGAATTGCTATTCTCCTGGGTGGTTGGGTGTGCAAAATGGGAGGGAGGGATACTTGAATGGAAGAATGGGAGGGAAAGAAGGGAAGGAAATGGTTGCATATATGTGTGTGCATTGGGAGCGTTTGGGTTGGGGTATTGTTGCTTTGAAGATTAAGATACTATAGTTGAGGGGGGTGGGAGAGGGGAGAGAGAGTAGTGGGGGAGAGAGGGAAGGAAGGAAGGTACGAATAAAGAAAGAAAGACGGTTCATTATGAGAATTGGAATTGCGTGATGTGATGTGAAGATATGAATTTGCTAACGGACTCTAAGCACCAAGACTCTCATAAACTATCACTAGACTCCGCGAAAAGGAATCAGCTCCCTCCCTAGCTCTACTAGTTTATTCTTTTCTACACTAAGCTGAGTATCTAGTTATTGAAGATATAAGGCCGTTTGTAAACTTGAAGCTTAGTGAATTGAATGATCCTAAGTCAGAGTCGAAGTTGAAGTTGAAGTTGAAGTCGATTCAGTGAATTGTAAATGATAGATTGACTAACAGAAGAGGCTGCTAATTCGACGGACCTGGATGTATCTATGCAGGTCTGTGCTGCCTGAACTTGAAGCTTGAAGTTTGAGAATCTTGAGCGTTTGTGTGATTTCTCAGTTGGGTGAGGTGTTAGTACATAATAAACTAGATAGAATTCTATAGTAGCGGTATCTTGTGTATAGGATAAAGTCCTTCTTATTTATATTAAGGATTATTAACTCATAGAGTTAAGGAGGGTGCTTTAGGTAGTAGAAATAAACGAGTGCACTAAGCTTTTGTATATAATAGCTATTTTCTCAAGGGTGAAAATAACGTCCGTCCGAAACGAGTTGTTGGTTTTGGAGTCTCAAATCTCTACCTTTCCAGATGACTTCATTTCTTTAAATCTAGGTTCGTCAGGATCCTTAAATAATCCCTCGCTCACATTGTTATTTCAAGGCACGTGCTAAGTCTGTGAACATATAAAGCTATCGTCCGTGTGCTGTGGTTCTTCAGTTATTTCTCCGCAAGGATTAGGCTTGTAGTGAGAAAATCCCGAGGTGGTGGTCATATTATCGATCGTCCCATCGACGGCGTCGAAAGCCCCTTCAGCTATTCCACCCTGCCTTAAAACGATTCTCGGTACCGCGGCACGAAGCTTCAATTAGGAAAGAATATAGTTCTAAGATTTAAAGACATAGAGCACAAGAAAATCTATATGCGGAATTTATTCGGACAAGGAGGAGATGCAAAAAACTAAGCGTATAATAAGTAATGGATTTATACTCTTATATAATATTATATCTATATTCACGCTAGTAGTATGAAATATGCCTTTGAAGAGAGAGAGAGAGAGAGAGAGCGAGAGAGTAGTGGGTTCAGCGTTTATTATTCTATTTAGTATAATTTTTAATATATTCCCGATTGTCTTAGTATAGTGAAATAGTTACCTATAGTAATACTTCTATATTATGTTTCCGTTTTATACCATCTACCTTACACTTCATCAACTGCTTATTCAATCATTTCTTAATTGAACCCTAATAATTTAATCAAATTCAAATGCTTCGTGTGAGCCGCAGGCTAGCGCTATTACCAAATTCATGTAACGGCACAAGCGATCACAAGCTAGCAAAGGGGCATATGGGAGTGCGTTTAGTAGACTAAAAGGATCAACTTATAGGCCTACTATAAAGGAGAATCTAAAGATAAAGAAGAAAGCAAAAAGGATTCCTATAAGCCCCTATTTAAGTCCCCGTAAGATTGCCCTCCGTATCTAGTCCGACCCCTAGCCTAAGCGGGTAAGGGGGCTGAGCTCGGTTCAGCCATGCACGTGACCCTCGTCGTCACAATTCACGTGGGTGGCGTTCTACTAGAAATTTCCAAAAGCATGAGCGATAGCGCTAGTGAAGTCCTGCAGAGGGGTATCTACGCTGACATACTTACCTAAATAAATAAGGTAAGGTATCTTCTTCGTGTTTGTAAGGAGTCGATGCTAATAATATACTAGAATTATGGATTCTGTCCCTTCAAACCCGAAAAATGCCACAGGCCATCCAGGCTATGTCCAGCCCAACTTCCTCTGCGCTGTCTGCAGACAGGCAATCGGGAAATATGTCAATCTCCTCGGTGGATTCAGGAATCCTTGGCGTACCATTGAAACAGTCAAACAAAGACGCTTGGAACTGGTTGAGCCCGCTGTCCGTGTAGAACTCGGCAGTCCCGAAGACATCCATCAAAGGGCTGCCAAGGGGTGTCATCTCTGCACACAAATCAAGTCCTACCTTCCATCTATGGGGCCGCTGAGTGATGTGGAATCAAACGTTCTGTGGTTCGTAAACACTGGTTCGGAGTACCCTATTGAGAATGAGAGATATTTTCTGGTGGAATTTGGTTTTGGGAACTCTTCTCAGCACAGAAGGTCCACCAGATTTTGCTTGACGAGGATTGAGAAAGAAGACTCGTACTGGTGCCGCTTGCTCACACCGACGGAGATGAAAACCTTCCAAGTCGTAATGGCCACCACCCCATCTGTTGACGATGCGGCTCGGTTGATCCGGTACTGGCTGCAGAAATGCCAGGACTCACACAAGGAATGCCAGCATCGGGGGGAAATTCTTGTGCCAACTCGCCTGATCAATATTTCGAACGTTGCAGCAATCAAGATTGAGTCATTTGGCCTCCACTACAAGAGCGACCTGCAATATGTTACAGTGAGCCACTGCTGGGGTAATGGAAATTTCCTAAAGCTCACCGTGGCAAATCTGGCCGATCTCGAGCGAGGGATACCACTGGAAAACCTCAGTGCCAAGTTTCAGAATTTGGTCGCGTTGGCATATTCTCTGGGCATACACTACGTGTGGATTGATACGTTGTGCATCATCCAGGAAGGCGACGACTACAATGACTGGAGAATTGAATCTTCGCGAATGGCATCCGTTTATTCAAACGCTGTGCTCAACCTAGCCGTCGTCGGAAGCTCAGAAAATGACCTGTGCTTCAAGTCACGTCAGCCGCTGAAGGATATGCCTTGCATCCTGTCCTCACGGAATCTAGAGATCAAAGATAGCAAAGAACATTTGCATTACGTCGAACCAGTGAAAGCTCCCAGACGGCTGGACCTGCCGCTTCTGCGTCGTGGATGGGTGTTTCAAGAACGATATCTCTGCCGCAGAATGGTATACTTGGGAGCTAAGCGGATTACTTGGGAATGTCTAGGAGCCACCTTGGATGAATCCGATTATTTCCAATTCTCGACTGAACGACGCCAGAAAACCGTGTTTTATGATTGGCTGCTACCATTACCTCACAAGTCAGAATTTGCCAAATGGCTTAAGCAGATTCCCGTGCTTGTCCAGAACATATCTGAGCCCTTTAACCACGAAAAATTTCTCGAAGGCTGGCTCAACATGGTTTCACTTTACACGTCAACCAATTTGACGAGAGAGACCGATAAACTTGTCGCCTTCTCAGGAATTGCACAAGTCGTGGCTTCCGAGAATAATCTGGATTATGTTGCGGGAATGTGGGTTGGCGAAGGCTTGATTGTGTTAAAGCAGCTAGTATGGAGTTGTTCAGAGCAAAGCCACCGCACAACTTTCCTCGGGGCGCCGTCCTGGTCGTGGCCTTCGCTTGATGGTAAAATGTCTCTCAATTGGACGTCGATAAGGGGCCCCCCGTACAAGTGGACAAGTTGTGCTGAATTTGTAAAGGTTCAGAAAACACCTCCGGTTCACCCGAATCCAGTTTTTGGAGAGGTGAAAAGTGCAATTCTAGAGCTCAGGGGCCGGCTTCTACCTATTGAATATCGCGCTGGCGTGTTTCATTTCTTGAAGCTTTCCGACCAGCCACTTGCAGAGCCGTATGGTATGCATCAGGACGAATTGTTAAATGATGATCAGCCTGAAAAAATATTTTGGGCATTCGTTCTATTCTGTACTCAAATGTGGTCAGAGTCAAGTCAGTCTCCTCCGGGCCAGAATACTTTTGGTCTTCTTCTCGAGCCGGTCGAGGACGAAGGGGGAAAGTTGTTCAAGAGACATGGCACGTTCCAGGCTCAGTGGGGAGGAAATCTATGGCTCGAATGGGGTCAGTTACCTATTGAAACATTTCAGCTTTGTTAAAAGGACTTATATAAAGACTATATCTTGAATTAGAAATGGAGTAATGACTCCCTATAAATCAAGCACGAGAGCAATGATATAAACGTATTTTTCTAGTGCGAGGGATTTAGGGTATTCATATTTAGCTATAGAATAGGACCTATACAAAATTATAGGACATACTGGTGTGCGTATAAAGTTTGAGTTACTTAAACTTAAAGTACCTAGCGATTTTCTCAGCAAGGCGGGTCTCGCTACGCAGGGATGGACGCGATGGTTCTCAGGGACCGTTCGTTAACAATAGGGCTGTGAAAAGGAGTGGTTGTAGAGTGACAACAACAATTATCTTGACAACAGGTTAGTGGAAGACATTTAGCAGATGAAAACATATGGTTTCCCTCCTTTCAGTTCTCTGAGGCTATGTATGTATATATAAAGAGAAATCAGGGGTCTACCTACCTACCTAAGCAGCCCCTTCATCCTGAGCCAGGCCCAGTCCACATCCGCATTCCTAGAACCGGAGGATGGTTCGAGAAGTTCATCAGTCATTCCAATATTATGAAATCTTACTAGTATAAATACCAACTGAATCAAGGTAAATGAAAACCCCAAAATCGAAGTCGGTAACTGCACGTGACCTCACAATTCAGCCTGCATCGGAAGCGCTAACGCCAAAGAAGCATAGCCCCCAAAAAGCTCCCAACCTGCGGCATCAACGGCCAACATTTCTCAAGCTCTCCGAAAAGCTTCAATTCCAATTCCAATTCCACGCTCTTTCATTCTCACCACCACGATGCTGTCCCGGACATTGCGGACCAGCCGTGCGGCTCCGCTGCGAGTCCTCTCGAGGGGTGGCTATGGCGTTACGAAGAGAGCTGTGACAACGGATGCGGCGAGCGCGCATGCGGATAAGGATGCTGTTCCTGAGGTATGTTCTTTTGTTTGCTTGCTGTATTCAATTGGGGCAATTGGCTTATCACAGAATCTGGGAATGGAGTGGCAGGGGAGGAAAGGCGATTGGGATGAGGGTGAGGAGCAGGGCTAATAGGAAACAGGAAGACGACAAGCCGTTCCAGGTCCACCTCTCCGACGAGTCGTTTGAGACGTACGAGCTGGATCCCCCGCCGTACACGATGGAGACGACGAAGAAGGAGCTGAAGCAGATGTATTATGATATGGTTTCCGTTCGGTAGGTCTATCTTTTTCACTTTGCAGGAGTGGGTAATTGGATTCTGGATTGCAGAGAGAATTACCTGCTTGCTTGCTTGCTTCTCTACTTGCTTATTACCCTCGCTGACAGCCGTCTAGACGCATGGAAATGGCCGCCGACAGACTCTACAAAGAGAAGAAGATCCGCGGTTTCTGCCATCTCTCTACCGGTCAAGAAGCCGTCGCCGTCGGCATCGAGCACTCCCTCACCAAGGAAGACGACATCATCACCGCCTACCGCTGCCACGGCTTTGCGCTCATGCGCGGCGGAACCGTCAAATCCATTATCGGCGAGCTGCTTGGTCGGCGTGAGGGTATTGCCTACGGAAAGGGAGGGTCCATGCATATGTTTGCCAAGGGCTTTTATGGCGGCAATGGTATTGTTGGTGCGCAGGTTCCGGTCGGTGCTGGACTGGCCTTCGCACATCAGTATAATGGCAACAAGAATACGACGGTTGCGTTGTATGGTGATGGTGCCAGTAACCAGGGACAGGTTTTTGAGGCGTTCAATATGGCGAAGTTGTGGAACCTGCCGATCTTGTTCGGATGTGAGAGTATGTTCTCCTTCCCCTCATTTAAGTTTTCATGCTCATGAACCCCAGACAACAAATACGGCATGGGCACAGCAGCAAACCGCTCCTCAGCTCTAACAGACTACTATAAGCGCGGCCAATACATCCCGGGTCTCAAAGTAAACGGCATGGACGTCCTTGCCGTCAAAGCCGCCGTCGCCTACGGCAAAGCCCACACAGTCGCCGGCCTGGGCCCCCTCGTCCTCGAATACGTCACCTACCGCTACGGCGGCCATTCCATGTCTGACCCAGGCACCACGTACCGCACACGCGAGGAAATCCAACGCATGCGCTCAACGCAAGATCCCATCGCCGGCCTGAAGCAAAAGCTGCTCGAGTGGAACGTCACGACCGAGGAGGAGCTCAAGGGCATCGACCAGGAAGCACGAAAAGCCGTCGATGGCGAGGTCGCGGAAGCAGAGAAGATGGAGTTCCCGGAGGCCACTGGCAAGGTGCTGTATGAGGATATCTATGTTAGGGGGAGCGAGCCGCAGTTCATGAGGGGGCGCACGCCGGATGAGAATTACTACTACTAGGTGGTGATTCCAGGGGGGATGTATATTAGTGCGTGGATGAATCCAATGTGTTATAATCATAGATTCTAACGTTTCTTGCCTTGCCTTGCTTTGCCTGTCTTCTCTCTCGTGGCTCTAACTCTTGCTTGTAGTACATTAGTACATTACGCAAATTGATATGTGATAGGCAAGTTCCTTCCCCCGGCCTTCCCTTATTGCGGCTTCACGTTTCCAAGCTCATATATAAATTTTCCCCGAAGAATCCCAATTCTCCGCAAGACTTCCATTCAAGTAACTTCCATCCACAGGCGGCCTGTCTAGATATCTTACGGCATGATCATGATTTCCAATCTGTACCGTCCATTATTCTGCAGTCTAACTCGTATAGATAATTAACTAGAGTTACTTATTAAAGACAAAATGCTATAGGAAAATATTTAAATACTTTATACCTTCGGTGAAAATTAGCTTTCACATCAATCGGCTCTCTTCACTAAAGCGACAGCTACCTCTCTCTGTATATCTTAAAAGCTATTGAGATATTAGGGTCGCAAGTTATACTATTATCAGTATCCTCTCTATTTAAACGATGACTACGTGAAGTTGGGTGGTCCTATGAAAAGCGTTCCATTACGTCACGACTTACATTAAGGGAAAGTAATGGTAAACAGAGATATATTCCTGTGTCTAGTATTGATGGAGGTGGTGCGCCATGAAAATATGAGCGAGGTAAACAACCCTACGTGTCTCAAACATCAAATAGAAAAGCCGCCTCTTCCTCGTCTGAAACCATTGATTTTTGTTCGGTCGCCCGCCATGTAAACCCTCTCGTTAACGTATCGTCGGAAAGCAACCTGGGAACGATTAGTAATTGACAATGATTCTGACAATAATTCTTACTTGCTGGACGGACGGGTTGCGGAGAGCGACATCCATTTCCGCCATGTTCAACGAACTGCTTGATCGTATTGGCCTGACTTGACACTATGTGATCGATGCCAAGCTGGTCGAGAGTAAAGACACGACCGTTGCTCGCAAGAGGAACAAGATTCAGTTGTGTTGCAGTTGGTTCATGGCAGAGTAGCAGGAGGATACCGTCCAAAGCCTTCTTTTCGGGGTCTTTGACTAGAATAATGTCAGTAAATTGAAAAAATGTGCAGTAGTGGACTGAGAGTTACCTTGTGAAGCAGACCGTCTGGCTTCACACCATGTGAGGATTGCCAACAGGAGCTGAGGTAATCCAATGACCAGCCCTAACACAAGGGTGACGACCGAATCAATTGACAGTTGACTCATGTTGATTGGGTATGATTATAAGTAAAGAAGCTGAGACATTGCGAGAGATGGCAGAGGCTCAATTTGAGGAAGATAATGCTGATTCTGTAGAAAGCTCTTGTTACCTTTATACTTCCCAGGGGAGGTTGCTCGAGGCAAATAGTCACGACGGCGACGTCCCGAAAGCTCCATTTGCCTTTCTGAAACAACTTCAACTTGCAACGGATGGGCAATTGGATTCGCGAATTTCTTGTTTGCCTGAAGTGTCGTCGGTGCTTCGCCAAATGCCCCGAGTACCTAGGTATCGCAGTGCCAGGAGCAAATCACCTAACGCAGGAGTAAGAGTGGCAACAAGCATAGAAGTCTGAAGGTTGCTGAGTTGCGTATCCATATCCAAATCCCTAAAAAACAGTGCAAAGGGCTTGGGAGCTGCTGAACACAATGCCCATTTTGGCGATAATGTGACAAAATGCCCGCAGAGACCTCGGGTATAATAAGTGGAACTCCGACCTTCCTAAGAACGCTTTCTGTTTCAAGCAATTGCAAACGAGAAGGACGAGCTATATCAGTCATCAAGCAGGTGGGCATTTGAAGTCAAGGGCTGAGGCACAATTCGTTGGTGGTTGGGCATTTGGAGTTCCTTGGCGCTCCGGGGCCTGGTGTCCGAAACTTGGATGTGAGAAGGAGCTTTGCATCGCAAGTCAGAAGACCAAAACCATTCTCCAGATAGGCGGGTCGCGTAGATGCCATGGTCTAAGCCTCCACATATGTCATTCGACGATGTTGATTTGGGGGCTATGCCAGGGCATTTGTCTCCCAGATGGTGGCTACGGCTGCGGATTCGTGATGTTTTGTGTAACCGCACGAGAGTATGCGATGGTGATTGGCAGGGCATTTGGTAGCGTGGATGAGCCCCCACTTAGGCAATCTCTTCCAAGTTGCAGACAGGTTGACTGAAAAAAGCAAGTTGATTACCCCGCCAAGATTTGGCGAGCCCGAGTACCTTAACTGTACCTTAACTGTAGGAAAACAGTAAAAGAGTACCTGTCTGACTTGCTTGTGACCCAGCTTGCTCGGGCGATGGTGATGGAACTTACGGAACATACGAAATATACGAAATGCCTCACCGGCAATACGGGCATTTTGTATCCTGCCATGCACCCATGCGAGGCTGAGTGCGGACTTAAATCATTCAAACAACAGAGAAGCTATATAACCACTTATCTCGCCAGTTGCAACGAAAATGTACCTACCAGCAAACCAGTCAACTGATTCCTACCGCCCGCTTGCGCTGTGGTAACGCTCTTCCGTGATACCTTCCGCACCGCAACTGCAACCAACTACCCTCAGCATGGATTCAGCCGCTATATCTCCGACGGTGATCATTCGCTCGCGTCGTGAACTCGAGCCATACGGTGATCTCATCCTAGAACTGTGTCAGCCAGGAATGAAGTTCGAACGTCTAAGTGCTGCACTTGCAGACCGAGGAGTTTACGCGAGGTATGCCCTTTGTGATACCTATCGGTCTCTTGACTAATTTTCTGGCAGTAAAAAGATAGTACGAAGTGTTCGTGAAGGGTTGAATCAAAGGAAATATATCAGGCGAGACCACAAAGAACGTATGATCGGCATCTATCGAAGGTGGAAAGATAGAGACGTCATCATCAAGTATGAAGGCAGAATCCAGACATTTGCCAAACTCAAACGAACTATCGCATTCAAAGGGAAGAAATACCACTTGGACGAAGAGCATTTAGTCAGGCTGGAGGGCTACACTGGGCCTACTCCAAAGGAAATCTTTTACTTCGACCCGAACGATCCAAATACCAATCTCCTTGAGGCTGATGGCTGCGACTGGGACCCTGCTGAAAAAGACGAGGCACTCCGCTATGCCTTCGGAGACCAAGCAGATGAGCGCTGCACGATTGATCTACAAATTCGAATAGATACTTCCAGCACCGCTCCTCCATCCACAGCTTCTGCAACGCGTTCGCCTGATCGCCAAAAGGAGCTAGAGGAGCGCATACTTCCAGTACTCAATAATCCTCCTAAAAGCATTTGGGACTGGCTTAGCAGCGCTCAAGATGACACGCAGATTCTGTTTGGTGAAGAAAGCCAATCATTACGTACCATGATCTTGGACTTGTATGCAAAACTTTACGGCAATACGGAGTACGACCCACATCGTATGGAAGCGCTCTCCCAGAAATTCCTTGACCGCGGTATGCTTGACGCAGCAGACAAGGTTGCCAGCATTTCTGTCGCTCTTGCGAAGAGACTGTACGGTTTCGACGCTGCTCAGACTTTGATAGCAGTTGTCGACCTCACGAGAGTCCGCACGCAACAAGGAAGCTTTCAGGAAGCCTACAATCTTGGCGTAGCTGCCGTGAAAGGATTGAAGGATACACTGGGGGACTTCGATCGAGACGTGTTGCTGTCCGAGTGTTGTCTTTGCGAGATATTGCTTGAGCTAGACCAAATGGATCGTGCCAAGGAATTGTGTTGTGATGTACTGAGGAGAAGTCTTGTAGGCATCAATGTGACTCATGAGGCTTTTGACCTGTTCAGGTGTCAGTTGGCGAGGATATGCAATGCACGAAAAGAATACTCCGAGGCTAAAGAAATTCTGGAGGACATCGTCAGGGACCGCGACTACAGACTCGGCATACGCGATGAAAGGACTCTTCGAGCCTCCGTTGAACTCGTCCACTCGCTTCGTGGCCTTGGAGACTGGGACGCTATAACGAGAGCCTCACAGCTTGAAAGGGAAATAGAAGGAAGAGAGACAACCGGAGTTCCTCGTGAAATTTGGAATCTCGAGCTTGTTCAATCCGTCGGCGTCCAGTTGTACAGCCTAGGAGCATATTTCGAAGCAGAAAAGGTATTTCGCTGCCATCTTGACTGTCTTCGCGGGATGATACAGTTTCCCGGCCACCCCAGACTGATATACGCTGAGTCTTGGGTTGCGAACGCATTACACTATCAAGGGAAGGACAAAGAAGCTGGAACCATTAATAAACGGCTTTCAAAAACTGCAGAGTGTATTTGGGGACCACACCATCGTATCACTCTCGTCCTGATGTCCAACGAGGCCTGTTCCATGAAGGAAGAGACAGTATTCGAGGTGTTCGAGAAACGTATGGTCGAAGTAAGAGAACTGAGGATCAAGCACCTGGGCGACGACCACCCGGATACCTTGGACTCCAAGAGGTTCTGTGCAGACGTTAAGATCATAAGGGGAGAGTGGGAAAAATCACTAGCCACCCTTCAGAAGATACATGACTCCCACAAGGACAGGCACGACCGCAAGAGCCGTATTGAGCTTCTGGAAACTCTGTTGGAATCCGGCAAGATCTTATGCAGAAGATGTCACGATTTCAAGGCAGAAGCCCTGCTTAAGCAAGCGTTGGAATTGGGCAAGTGTCTATTTGGACCACATCATCCACGTGCTTTAGCCCCGTTGGCGCCACTAGGATTTTGTTTGGGTCGACTGGGTCGATATTCCGAAGCAGAAGAACTCCTGTGCGATGGCATCTCGGCTCTTACCGGCAGCCTCGGGCATGACCACTACCAAGTGATGGTCATGGAATTAGCGCGTGCTGATATTTTGGGGTTGCAGAGCAGACCTGCAAACGCTGCGGAGATTCAAAGCCGTGTCCTCGAACATTGGTCAAAAAACTATGGAGATCATCATCCGTATGCAATTGACGTTGCAGGGAGACTAGCACGCAGCTATGCGGAACAGAATATGGTGGTCGAAGCGCATAAATTGTTTGACAAAGCAATCAAGTCCAGTGGATTGACGTTTGGTCCCGAGCATCCACGGACATGCGATTTAGAGCTCTGTCTAGCAAAAATGTTCAGAGACCAGAGGAACCTCACGGAAGCCTTGAGCCTCGGCCGGAAAATCTTGGAGGTCGCGCATGCATCTTTCGGAACTATAGCAGATAATAGCGGCATTTCGAGCTCATCATTTGAGCATCCATACTCATTGCCGTTCCTGGGCGTACTGGCCATTATTCACAAAGGGCTTGGTGATATCACGTCAAGTATCAAGCTCTCGAAAAAAATCTTGACGCTCCGTTTAAAATTACAAGGCCCAAATCATCCAGACACCATCGTGGCACTCTCCAATCTGGCTTCTGTGTACAGTAGTGCCAGCGAGTACCTCGCCGCAGAGCCTCTCTGCCGCGGCGTTGTCGAAAGGAGCACTGTCGTATTTGGTGATGGGCATGCTCGAACCTTTACAGCAATTCTAGATCATGGCAGAGCCTTACGTGGTTTGGGAAGATATACAGAGTCCATTGCCATATTCAACACATTACTTGATCGGATATTCAGACAATGGGGTGAGTGTCACAACAGCATTGCAGAGATCTATGAAGATCTCGCCCTTCTGAATGTCTTCCGGGGCAGATACGATGAGGCAGTGGGGTACTTGAACCACGCTCTACGGGTGTATAGAAAACTCAACGACAAATCGGCGGTCGTAGTGATGATTGATCTCTGTACATGCTACACCATCATGAAGGCGTACTCCAAGGCTGAACACCAAGCTCAAGAGGCGGTCAGCGAGGCCGAGAAGATTTTCGGGCCCCATCATCGTCATACCATCAACGCTCGGATGGAACAAGCATCAGCTTTGCTTGGGAACGAAAAATATGTTGAGGTTGATGAGCTCACTGACGCTCTGCGTCAAGAGATAGAAAGCCGTGAGGGGAAAGACAGTACGCTTGTGCTGTGTGTTGAGCAAATCTACGGTCGCTCGTTGCGTGCTCAAAGAAGACTGAAGGAGGCAGAGTCGTTCTTGGAGAGTTCCATAAATACTAGGCCGCACAAAGACCCACGAGATCCTGAAACGTCACGAATGATTCTATTACTCGGGGATATCAAAGAAGAGCTGGGCAAGCTCCATGAAAAAGCGGCCATCCTCCAAGATTTATTAGACAAATTGGAAACCTGGAATTCCTCGGATGCTATGAACGGATCCTTCGACCCTCAACTCGCAACCTATACAGATGTTCTGGAAGCACTGGCACGAACCAAGAGCTCCCTTAACGAGTACGAAAGCGCCGAATCTCTGATGAGAAAAGTCTTTGCTCTTCGCATAGAGTATTGGGGGGAGGATAGTCAACAGGCGTGCGATGCTGAAAGAAATCTGGCCAACTGCTTGCCCGAAGACCGCCTCCTGGACCGTTTCAACATGCAGACACAGATTTTGGACAAGTATTGGAGTTCGGGGAAGATGGACATGGAAAGTTCAACGTCACTACTGCGCGATATAGCAGATACTTGCTCCAGGTTGCGTCATTTTGAGTACGAAGCTACCATACGAGAAAGGATCATTTCTTTGACCCATTATCCAAGCGACTCAGATCAGCAGTACGTGTGGGATGCTCAGAAACTGTCGTTAGCCCGTTATGGGCTCGGACAATTCGCAGAGGTTGAAAAGGACCTTGAGTTGCTGAACCAAGTGATCAGGTCAAGTTCTCCGCCCAACCTCAGGGATCTCGCCTGGACTCTTCAGCTCCTCGCCCTGACGAAAGATGCACTTGGAAAGCCTGACGAAGCAGCAGACATCTTGCAAGAATCACTGCTTGCAGGAACTCAAAATCCCACCGAGATAATTTCAGACAACCTTAATAGGCTAGAATTGCTGGTAGAGCTCAATATGAAGCTATGCAGATGGGATGAGGCGAAGAACGCGTGGGATGCGCTCTTGTCACTCAGGGAAGAGGCGGAAGTGCAGGGCTGCTCTCTTCCAGAGCTTCCGTGGGAGAGACTGCAAGTGATCGAGGAGAAGCTCGGCGACGGGCAAACGCTCAGTGATGGAGAGCCACCTTGAATTAGGTCAGTGAAGATGACAAGGCCCTGGTGAAGATGGCCAATTCATAATCTCAATCTCTAATTAGAACAGTCCTAGGGCTCCAACGTCATCTCAGTGTGTGGGAATGGAAGACGGATGGTTTTCATATGTTTCCTTCGTTTGGCGCGATGATGTGAGCTCAAAGGAGGACACGGAAGAGGGGATTCGATCAACCTGGCTATAGGTGATCCAACTAGATATCTCATGGAGTCTCGATTGTACAGATAACCATGTTGAAACAGAAGTCGAATACATGCTACAAGAGTCTCCCTTGGTGATACTTCCGATGCATTCTCCTTCACGCAACTCGCGAGCAAAGATTTCATACTTCAAGAAGGTCGAGGCAAAGAAATGCGCAAAGCAACTTTTGAAAGTTTAATTATGAATATCGCAGTAAGAAATGATATCTGGCCATGGCATCTCCTTGGGCTCACCCAAAATCAAGTACTACGGCGCTAGTTGCCTCAGGACCGCCTATTTCCACCGCCTAGGCGGTCCCCGATAAGGCAAAACAAAATACTCATAGTACTGCAAGTCTACCAGTCTGCAATAGGGAAAATGTATACCTAGTAAAGGCTTTCAAAATAGATAAAAATCTATATAGTGTTAGTATTAATAAGTAGCGGAATACTAGACAAGTAGAGAACTATAAGACGAGGATTATAAAAGAAGGATTATACGACGAGAGTTGCACCACAAGGATTATATAATAGAGCAGCAGATAATGGCATGATAAGTAGAAGATCTCCTAGTGAGCAGAGGGTTGAACGACAAGTACGAAACCCCGAAACGAGTACAGGAAGTAAAGAATTGAGAAAGAGAGAGCATCACTGATTTATTTTCCTTTCGTCTTCGCCGCTTGTTTTGTTGAGTGAGGTGTAAAGATGGGGATGGATGAAGTGGAGGAAGGTTGGGAGCTCTCACTTGACGTGCGATGTCGGATGCCACTTAGGAAGGATCGATTAAAGAGCTTAGAAGATCTCTAAGCTAAATATATATATGCTCTCCTAATGAGAGCTATCCTGACTTAGTTGTGGTGGATGTTGGATGTAGGGGAGAATGGTCTAGTTTCAATCACATCGTCAACGTGTGCAACCTTGGAAAGTTCAGGGAGCTGGAGCGGACAGGCGACATAGAATGTCTATAAATTGATATATTGTATATATATTAAGACTTGGCTTGTATTGTTATCTTATGTTATTTGCGTTGGGAAACAAAAGGGCGCAGTAAGCAGTGAGAAAGGGGCTGGGGAGGACATTGCGGGCAGCTTGGAAAGTATGAACCACCGAATGGCAAACCGAACGACAACACTCTGAGAGCTTTAGAATAAATCCGGAAGGAGTAGAAGGTTGGCGAAGCGTTTGAATAGCTTGACAGATAAATATCAGCATTCGGGAGGGTGGGGCATGAAATTGGCACCTGGCACTTGACCAGAAGGCCTTTGTTCCTGACAAATAATATGACAAGACGTAAACAAAAGAACGCCTACGAAGGCTAGAAAGTACCTTACTTTCGCCAAAGCAATGCTTCGGACAATGGGTAGGGAGTCAGTGGTCATCGGTCAGCGGTCAACGGCAACACAAAAGTGATGGGGCAGGGAGGGTAGAAGCATGTCCTTTCGCTGGTATTATCCAGATCAAGTTCAACGGTAATTTCTCAGAACGAATCATGCCGAAGCAATCATCGAACACCCGTCATGCTCATACCTGTAACTTACGGCCGCAGCTCTCCTCTTCCAGACAACCAAAAAGTCCACCCCACCGAAATCTAATAACGAGATTCTTCCTCAAAGCTTTAACGAACGTGTGGCCTCCGAGATGGCCGTGAGGCCGCGGGCCGATATATGTAGCGATTACTTGTTGGTTTCGGTTTCTGGGTTGAATCCCTTCTCGGTATCGCGAACCTCTTCTTCGGTTGACGCAGATGCTTCATTGAGATCCATCAGGTTGTGGAACCAGACCGACTTGGATTTGCGCCACCATTCCTCAACGCCAATGACTGTAATGCCAGACATGATGACAATAGCGTAGTTGAATAAGCCGGCATCCTGGTCAATCAAACTATCGCCGTACTGTGGAGCACAAAGAACGGCGAAAGCGAAGCCGTTCCAGATAAATGTGACGACAGCAAATAGGACACCGAACCTCCCGAGATCGAAGAAACTTGGCTGGAACGTCTTCCGCGTAATGAATGCTCGTCCGAAACCGACAAGTGCATAGGCAGCGATTGAGCCAGCAGCAGAAGTCGAAGTCAGGCTCAAAAATGCGACTTGGGACGGCAACTGAGTACAAAGAAGCAGGGCAGCGATGGTACCGATGAAGATCACTGCGTTGTGAGGCTGCTTGCTCTTCGATACTCTGCAGAGTGCGTCGCTGAACGGGAAGACAGAATCTCGGGCGATGGCGAAGACGAGTCTAGAAACAGCTACCATGGAAATTGATGTGTTTAGAATTGCCCCGATCATGGAGATTATTGTAGCAACGACATGGGCATGGGGGCCCAGTGCCAGAGCGTACATGTTGATGAATGGTTGAGGGACAGTAGTATCGTAGAAAGTTTCGATGGGCGGCATGCAGAACAGGAAGACCAAAATAATAGGGAAACCACAGAGCGCCGAAGCGATAGTGGCCCAAAACACTCCTTTGGCAGCAGCTTTCTTTGCAGAGATTGTCTCCTCGGCGACGTGACCAGAAGCATCCTCGCCAACAAGGCAACTGGCAACAAGATACCACGAGAGAACCCAGTTCAACCCAGGAGTTGTGTCACCTCCGTTATATGTGGAAGTGAAAACGAACTCGGCGGTTTGGAAGCCATATGTCTTCGAGACTCCAATAGGCAACCAGATAAAGTTGAGCAGCATATCAATGGTGATGACAATGACTCCAGCGCGAAAAACCCATGCGTACGATCGAGGAGGCAGGAAGTTCATCGATGTTGCGATAGCCAGGAATATCAAAGAGAAAGCCCACGCTACTGCTCGCGCTTTCACATCGGAGGTGATATGAGGAAAGCTGGTGTTGGGATTGAAGATAACAACCTCGGAGACGAGATAATTTGCAACACCGAAAGAGTCTGCAGCCAGAAATGCGGTCCAGGCTACCAAAGTCCAAGCAGCAACCAGGAAAGAGACAAATCGGCCTAGTCTACCACCGCCCCAGGATCTGAATGCCCAGTAATAGATGGACCCAGCAGCCGGGTAAGTAGAACAGGCCTCGGCTAGAGTCGCTGAAGTGATAATAGAGAGGATACTGCCGGAAATCCAAGAACTCCAGCTATTTCACACAAAGTAAGCGTCCGAGCAACCAAGAACAGCGTTTTGGACATGATAACATACATTGCAGCGGGCCCACCATTACTGAGAGCGATATAGAACAGGACTCTGATGCCTCCAACACAATACAGTGCCGAGAAGGAGCAAGCAAAGTTGTCAAAGCTACCCCAGCCTCGTGCAAGAACCGACTTATAGCCTAGTTTCTGCAAATCAAGATCATCTTGCTCAGAGGACGTCACAGACTCCGCAGAATGGTCACGAAGCCCAGTGCCCGAGAGATCCGGGGATTGTCCGTGCTGAATAGAATCTACAGTATGAAGTGCGGCGAGTCGCTGCTCGGTTGAGACATGCAAGTCGTCCATTGTTGACTTTTGGTCGGATTTCGATGGCAGAACAGGATTTTAGAGAGAAGATGAGTTCAGATACGATAGTGAAGATGGGATGATGTCGATCACTTGCGCGAAAATTTTATACGGTAGCTGCAGGCTTGCCCGCTTTTAGTGTTAGGGGGCTTGCACGTGACTAGACCTACTGTTTCCTTCATTTCCCATCATCACTGAGAATGAAAACCTTCACGAAATGAGCACTCTGGTACATAAAATCTACATCTGGAACCCGAAAGTTGTTGGCAGGCTTAAAAAAAAACAAGTCTCCCCAAAGCTTGTTGGAAAAATATTGTGAAGTGATGACGAGGTTTGTGAGTATTCCCAGCCAAAATGAAGAACTATGGTGCCCGGATATGAGAGAAATTCATTGTGCAATAATTTAATGTACAATCTAAAAATATGAGCTATGTAGAGCTTCATGATTGTTACAGAAGGAAGATGTAAGCACGATAAGAAACAATGAGCTCAAAAATCATCGCGATCTATATGGAAAGCAACCCGAAGCTTTACCTCCAAAAGCAAACATAATCCGGCCAAGGAATTGGCCCACCCAAGAAGAAGAATTCCCACGGTGTCCAACATTCCACGCATCAAGTCCTCAACTTACAGATAGTCAATTTAGTCGCGCTCAGTGTGCTTTGCGGCAAATCCAAGTCTGGGTGAAGCACCTCCATCGAAGATGACGAACTGAGACTTGAGTAAGATATCTCCAGCAATATTGAGTCCAATGCCGTCGCTGCTCTGAAGACCACCAATGCAGTTTCCGTCACCGAATCCAGTGGTTGAGTAGTTCATGTAATTGCCTGGGATGACACCGGTGTACTCGCCAACAGAGAAAGCGAAGTCTGGAAGCTTGGCTCCGCAGGGAAAGATTTCCAAACCGGTGTTCTCTTCATCCAAGAAAGCGCCAACAACAGCACTATAGTACGTGTTGACAGGCTCGTCTGGGAGAAAGAGAAGCTGTTCACCAAGTCAGTGCACTGGTAGGGATCACGACAGAGGCTGAAGAATGCTTACCGTGGTTCCAGTATCGGCAATCGTCTGGTCGACTTCTTGGAGGCTGACCGTCTTCCCAACACCGTATCCAGTCAAGTTAAAAGTCCAGAATCCTTGCGAAGGGTCAACGGGAGTCCAGCCAATGGACCCGGAGAATTGATGTGGGTCAATGTAGCCGAAGTTATAGCTTCCGGGCTTCTTGTGCTTCAAGTTCACTGTGAACAATGGCTCAATGAGAGAGCTTGCCATGTTGTCAAACCAAGTCAATTGCGGGGTCGGGGTAACTGTATTGAGACTGCTGAATGCAAGACCGAGAAGACCGTCCGTGTTGGGGTCTTGGATAAACTCAGCGCTCACATCTTGGGCAGTTTCGACAGCCTGGTTGGCAAAGCATGCTTTCCCTAGACATACTTTATCGATCCAGACGTTACCATAGGCACTGCTATCGTCGCCATACAGGATACTCCAAGAAAGCCCATCCGCGTAGGTTGCGGTTGTGCTAACATTGGGGTTGTAAAGCAGTTGCCCAGCAACGTCCGCAGCTGGGATTTGGGACGAAAACACCCACCTAGGCTTATAGTCAACCTCGAAATGTACCTTTAAACACAAAAGTAAAGAATGCAGAGGTTGAATAACTTACAAGTCAGATGACCCAGTGTCAAAATCTAAGTTCAACAATTGTGGGGGCGTCCCGATCGCAACTGGTTCAAGATAGTACTCGTCGTAGGTCCCTGCATCAGCGCTTCCCGAATTTGCAGGAACAGTTCCTTGTAGATGTCAGACTATATCACGTGGGACTGGTAGCGGATATAAACTTACCCCATCCCGGGAATTGTTTGTCGATTGCATTTTTCAACCCCTTGGGAAAGGGCTTCTTGAATTTGGCATAGGCCTTTGCCGCTGCCAAAACTCCAGAAGTACTCTGAAATTTGGGATTAGCAACTTGGTTGACTACCACTGTCTGACCTGAGCGTCTCTCGTTTGAAGGAGCTGCCATGACATTGCTGGCAACCAAAAGTGCCGCCGTACTGGCGAGAATACCGGTGGAGTGCATGTCTTCTCAGATCAGGCAAGTAAGGTTTTGTGGATATCCAAGTATTGACTGAGTAATCAGTTGTAAAGGCGCTGATATTAATTTTTGCTGTGGAAAACCTCGAGGTACTTATAGAGAGTCAGGTTCAGTGCCAAGAAACCAAGGTCTTACAACTTCAAGATCCCAAGGCATCATAGACAGAAGAGAAGCAGAAGGGATTGGCTTGAGAACGAACAGATAAGGAATCTTGCGCCATGACCTTCCCGAAGGCGTCCGAATCTTGGTCGCAACGAGCCATTCTCAACCAAGATTACTGTTGAATGTCTCTCACGTCTGAGTCGTGGAAGGTGATCAGACGACTGCTGACCGCGTTCTTAGAGGCCGATGAGCAAAGCAATGGGCAAGCTGGTGTGGTTGCATTGCCTCACTTCGCTGAGTCCACATTGGCAGCCTCGAAGTGTGGTTGACATGTCATAGATGCAGCTAAGTGTATATTGCTTGGGGAAGGTTTTGACCAGTCGGAACTGCAAGTGGCCAATTTCTATATTAAGTTCCAGCTCTAAACAGCAGGCAGTCACACCTCAACTTGTGAGACATGGACGCCACGCGCTTCTGAAGCACGCTTGGACCTGTTCGACCTGAATAGCCATGTGGTAGTAGGGACAAGCAGTAAGTGCTGAATTCTCAAAGGAGAAGGCGTCCATAAGCTTCGGCGAGAATTTCTCTTGGCGGACAGGCAATTTGAGCTCTGAATCCCATCGAAGGCAGCAACTACAGTAAAAGCACGAGACCGAGGAGCTGGGTGGGATGTTATGCTCCCATTTCGGGTTTCTCGCCTGATCAGCAGTCCCCGTGGAGGTCTCCCGCTCAGTCAATCAAAACTCGCCTAATCGGGCAGGTCAGCAAGACGCGTTTATATTAAATACAGCACAACAATATGTGCCTTTTCTCCGACTGGCGCATCCTATATCATTCTGCGAGGTTCAACGCATAATCACCAGGATTCGGGGATTAGAAGGGGGTTTAGGCACATGCCTAAAAAAAGATGCGAAAGCTGAGGCCATCCAGGAATGCAGTGCAACATGACGATGTTTGGCATCAGAAACAGATCAAGGTATTGCCTTTATTGATCGAACAAAACTACTTCAAGCTGAAAAAGGCGATTTGCGTACAGTTGTATCAGTTCTAGGCTTCCGACGTGCATGTTGCACATTTTAAGCACGGCAAGAGTGTATCATCTTCGAAGTGATTAGAAGAACATTTTGAGACGCACGTCTCTATTTTTCTTGCTCTTAACAAATGGAACGTAATTCAGAAATTGGCATCAATACTAAGCATGGGCTAAAAGTGGACGTACCATGATGCTGTGTGGCACGAGATGTGACATAATACTAGAATTACTCCTAACAAAAACGGAACGACTGTCCAACAAACTTGCGGCACGACTTTCAGAGAGAATTCCCTAGGCAGTCCGTGATAATAACTTCGCCGTACGTGCGCCGTATTGGTTATACCGAGGTGAATTTATGGACAAGTTTGAAGAAAGATGGAAGGTGGAAGTATAAGGGTAAAAGTGCCGCTGGGGCAGTGCAAGCTAAGCGAAACCTTCCTGTTTACCCCTATTTCCTGCTACTCCAACTCAGGGGCTCGGGAATCAGCCAGTGCCGAGGCAAAAAAACAAATTATCGGATTGGGGGCCTTGTGAGTTCACGTATGTAGAGGTTTTCTATCCCATTCTTGTCACAGCAAGCCATGATAGCCAACCGCGACAATCAATCTGCTCAAGGTCACCATAATAGATGCTTTCTTAAGACGCTTGTAGATACTGGACGAAGTTACGTTTATATGGACTGTCGTTGTTTGCTTACATTTCGATCGATATCAAAGAAAATACCTCAGGAACTTGAGGTTTGGACCGCAATTTTCCGAGGCGTCTTGTTTTCTGCGAGTATGATGTTCTTTAGCTCGTTCGATATACGTATAGTTGCTTTGCAACTTTTTATTTTACAAGCTGCTTCGCCTTGTCGGGGGCTATAAAATGTAAATCTAAAGTCAAGCTATTCGGAATTTGTCTATACCATGTTCATTAACCATAACCTTATTACACATATCTCTCTGTATTGCGATTAAAACTTATATAGAAGAGTTTGAAGAATCTGTCTGATATATTAGTGAGATTCTGTACGTACATGCTCATTTTCAGCTTTGAGATATTTGCTTATGATTTTTGATGTCTCAGTGGTCACGTTCTCTTCTCAGCTTCGCCCGATGGCTTGCAGGGGGTAGCAGCTGCGCCTTCTCTGAAACGTATTCCAAATCCATCATGACTCCACCCCATCAATATGTTATATCCTTCTCAAACTTACAAACCATTAATCTATCCTTAAAACCTAGAAAGCGTCTTAATAATCATAATGGCCAGCCGCAATGCTTTCTTCCCGGTCCCCAGAGGCACAACTATTTCGATGTCGGAACGAGCTCCAGGCAACTGCACAAATGGTCCCCTTGATGGTAACACCTCAAATAGCCCTAATTAATTTCTAGCCAGAGTGGGCAGCTAATTTCCATTTACAGGGAGTGTGCAGACAGTTATAGGTTGCGGTCGCGACCAATGCCAGGAGTGCTCCCAATTGCGAAAGACCATTCTGGGCCGTGGAGGCCAGTTCATTTGTGTCAACTCACGAGGACTCATTCAGACATATGGTCCTGGAAATAAACTTACTGTGACCGGTGCTCACGAGCCTACTTCAAACCCTGAAGTCAACTTGCTAAGCCCTGAAATTTGCGAGCGGGAACCCTGCCAATATTGTCGAGGTATTGACTTCTCATCACTTCTTACGGACAAAAAGGCGGAGCTGGCTCTATCTCTCAGCACTAGACAACTTATTCAATCATCAAAGTCTTGTCCCTTATGTGGGCTATTGTCGTTGAGCCTAGTCGATCATTCTACTTTTGTTTCTGATGATACTCGGCCTGTTCTGCTTAGATCGAAGGGGGACCAGGCAAAGGTTGAAATCTCCTTTCCAAGTCGAGAGACTGGCCAAGAAGAGATGCTATCCGAGAGATGCGCCGAGTTGGATGTCTACACAAACGCTGATTGTATGTTTCCCATCCCCTTTCCGGCTATGACTCTTTTGACTAGTCGGGCAGCGCCTCTTCCCCCTGGTAATTTTGCCAGAAGACTTCCAGAGAGCCCCGAGGACTCCAGAATTGTTCATGAATGGCTTGTTGAGTGCATGGAGAACCATGAAAAGTGCAAAAAGGCTCCAATCTCCAACTCGCAGAGGGTATTGCCATCCAGATTAATCAATGTGGGGCCATCAGACGGATCCCAGGATCCGCGTCTTGAAGAAGGTCAAAATTGGCAGGGCAAGTATCTTACTCTTAGCCATCGCTGGGGAGATCCATCGACTATTACCCAAACGGTAAAGGAAACACTCTTAAGATTTAAAGAGCAAATCCCATTCAAGTCTCTCACCCGCGTTTTTCAGGATGCGATCAAAATCACCAGGTTACTTCATATCAAATATATCTGGGTCGATAGCTTATGTATTGTTCAAGATTCGCCAGCCGACAAAGAAGCAGAAATTTCTCGCATGGCTGAGATCTACGAAAACGCGCTGTTGAATCTCTCAGCCAGTATCGCCACATCTAGCGCCTCTGCTCTATTCACATCCCGGAAGATGAAAAACCTAGTCAAAATTCCAAAGAACACTCCTTCTGAAAGTGATATCGCAAGCCCTGCGTCCTTTCTAACCAACCATACTCTCGCCAGCTTTTCCGACGATGTTCCAAACGGCACTCTTGGTTCACGAGGCTGGTGTTTTCGTAGGTGTTGGGGGAGATCCCAATTTCCTATTTCAGATTGTCCCAAGGTCTTCTCTTGGGACCATATTCTCTCCCGAAACAATCTTGATCAAGCAATTGCTAACTCCTCCGTTACCTAGAGGAGCGTCTTTTATCCTTTCGTATTCTTCATTTCGGGCGCGACCAGCTGCACTGGGAATGTCACGAGGGAATCTGGAGCGAATCAAGCACCAAGCGGCAGTGGTATGATGAATTCAATTCCATTGACGATGGTAAACTGCGAGTGGCTCTGCGGTCTCACGTAGTCTTCAGCCCACCCTCCCACAGCACGACTATTGGACCGCTGGGAGAGAACGCAACTGAGCAAGCGGCAGAAGAGTGGAATAAGATGGTTGCATCTACTTCCGCGCAACATCCTCCTGCACTACCGACAAGTCAGGACATGAGGGAGATGTACGACGAATGGTACAAGGCCGTATCAGCATACACGAACCGAGAACTTACTGATCCCATTGATAAGCTGCCAGCTCTTGCTGGCGCATCTTCACGTTTCAATGTCTTCCTTAACGACGCCTATGCGGCTGGAATATGGGGAGGAGATTTACCTCAGGGACTTCTCTGGTCCCGCCGGGCCTTCGCAGCAGTGGAGCTTGACCTCTCAGTTGCTCGGCGCCCCGGAGTCGGAGGCTGGGGTGAGATGAGCGGCGAAGCCAACAAAGGCTGGCGAGGCGCTCCTTCTTGGTCTTGGGCGAGTGTAGACGGACCTGTGCACTGGGTGAGGGAACGCAATTGTCCCATCCACATCGGAAAATGTGGTCTGATGATCAAGCCGGGTAATAGTGGGACGTATGCAGGGTTAGAATGGGGAGCCATTCGCGTGAGTGGGCACTTGGCTGAGGTAGAGCAGCTCTCTTGGCTGCGTGAGGCTGCTAGAAATCCGGAAACGCAGTGGGCGTCTGAGAAGTGGCTTGCATCCCTCCCGGAGTCGTCTAGGCCTCAGTTAGACCCAGATGATCCGCAGTGGGAGTACACTTTGGCGTCGGTTGGGTCAAGCCGGCCGCTGTACTTCTTGCTGATTTGTTCTATTCCACAGGAGGCAGCTCCAGATCAGCATGGCGTGGTACCGAGCTGTTTCTTTGGATACGCGCTCATGCTTCGCTATTGGCCCGCCGAAGGCGCTTTTCGTCGGGTTGGGATTGCAAAGGTGTTTCTGGAAGATTTTCGAAAGGTCGTTCCTACGGACATTAATATCTTATAGAACTAATAGTTAATTTCTCGTCCTTCGTATCAATCAAATTCAAGGCCTTCATTGATTGGGCTGAAGGATACATAATCCCGCTCTCTTGGTACTCTTCCGTTGTGACAATTGTTTTATTGGCTAGCTTGCCCGCATTCCTGCAGGGAGACTGGTTTTCCGTCTAATAGCGGACCCCCACTTATGACTCTAGCATCAGAAGCATCCCCCTGATAATTGCAATACCACTACAAGTCGCATTTTAATTCTTGAACGGTTTTTGATCTTCCAGGTACATATGTGAATTTATTAAGCCGAGATCAATTACGCAGATAATGTGAACTAAGCTAAAGCTTATAATATATAGTACGCCCTGCCCTGCGTATTACGATTAGTATTCTACCAATTACAAGTTATCAACTCTACAGCCGGTCTTTAGATTCTCCTGAGAAAAATTCAACTTTGTTCTCCCTAACCCCCTCATCTAAAATGGCTGCTCAATCAGACAAAGGGTCTGTGTTAAAGGAGTCACTTTCCGGCATCCCCTCCGCAGCCTGCGGAATAGCAACCTCGCTCCTTCATAATACTCAGAACCCTTATTCAACACCCATTCTCAAGCTCCTCACGCTCCCAGAAGCATCAAAAATCCGCACTCAAGCAATACCACACTCTGCTCCCAGACCACTCACCGAAGTCATCACCGAAGCCGAAGAGATCTTCTCCTACCGCATGCCCATGTCCCACCCACACGCCTTTGCCTTCATCCCCAGCCCCGCATCTCCCCTTTCATTTCTCGGCGACATCCTCACTTCGGCCCACAACTCACACGCTGGATCCTGGCTTCAGAGCTCTGGCCCTAGCACTATTGAAGACGCTCTCATTTCCTTCCTCGCTTCAAGTGCCGGCCTGCCGGCTTCCACAGCAGGCGGGGTTTTTGTTTCTGGTGGCTCGATGGCGAATCTTGTTTGCTTAACTCTGGCACGCGATCAGATGTTGGGGAAGACGTGGGAAGCGAGGAGCAAAGGCGTGGTTTATGTATCGGACCAAACGCACGTGAGTATTGCTAAGGGTCTGAGAATTTTGGGGTTTGAGGAGAGGCAGATTATAGTTGTGAAGAGTGGTGAGGGGTTTAAGATGGATGTCGATGGCGTCAGGGAGGCAATTGAGGCAGATAGGAGGAGGGGATTGACGCCATTCTTGATCATTGCTAGTTGTGGAACGACAAATACTGGGAGTGTAGATCCGTTGAGGGAGTTGGTGAAAGTTGCGAGGGAGCAGAGTCCGAGGTTATGGGTGCATGTTGATGGCGCTTACGGAGCTTCTGTTGTACTGTCGAAGAGCTATAAAGGCATTGCTGACGGGCTGGGGGAGGCTGACAGCATTTCTTGGGATGCTCATAAGTGGTTATTCCAGACTTATGGATGTGGAATGGCGTTGGTTAGGGATAGGAAATGGTTGATGCAGAGTTTTGCTATGGGGGCTGAGTATACACGCGACGCTGCTGATGCTGGCGATGAGATGCCGAATTTCTGGAACTATGGCCCGGAGCTGACAAGGCCTGCAAGAGCTATGAAGTTGTGGTTTACTTTGCAAGTACTCGGACTTGATTCATTGGGAAAGATGATAGATCAGGGGTTCATGCTTGCTGAGGCTGCTGAGAAGGAGCTCAAAGCACTGCCGAATTGGACCATCGTCTCCAATGCACAGATGGCTATTATTAACTTCCGCTTCGAGCCAGAAGGTAAGAGTGAGGATGAGCTTGATCAGTTGAACTCTCGGATTTCTCAGAAAATGGTGAAGGATAATGTTGCTACAGCTTTGACAACAAGGCTACTTGGAAAGACGGTCATTAGAATCTGTGCTATCCACCCAGAGTTGATGGAAGATGGAATGAGTTCAGTGATCAAATCACTGAATGCTACTGCTCGTGCTCTGCTGTACACAAATGAATGATCGGAATAGGTTTGATCAGTCCGTTTTCTGCTATTACTAGTAGCAACTGAGTTGAATTCCAGCACCTGAATATCTGAAAGGTAGTTTTAGTAAGGCTATTATTCACTCTTTTGCAAAGTTCTCGTCTCTTCTGTACTCCATATTCTTAGAATATACTATGTGAACACACACGTCAAAGCTTATACTATGACATGCTAGGTGCACCGATTACAGGGGCGGAATTTGCTTAGAATCTTCTCCTTAGCCCTAGAATGACTTTATTTAGACGCTGAGACAGGGTATTCCTTAGCTAATAACACCTAATATTATATATAGCCGACTTCGTAGTTTCTTTCGGTAGGGTTAATCGAGTCTGCTTATATGTCGATCGATACCGAATGGAATACCACGGAAACTTGAGATTTTGACCTCTGTTTTCTGAGGAGTTTCGTTTTGTGCTAGTTTGATGTATACCTAGCTTTTATTAATTCTACCTTTGCGTCACCTTAAGTATTCTCTGTCCCGATCCGCGCGAATTTTATTGTAGTCGGCCTCAACCCGATTAAAGGTAATGTAAATCCATGATATTAGAATCTCTATATGAGGATTTTCATCTTTAGACCAGAGCAAGTGAATCCCAAGAGGTATTCTATAGTGAACAGGACCAGTCGCCCAGGAGATGTTTCGACCCTCTGGCTATAGCTAATGCTAATAGCTTAATTAGAAAAGAATTCAAGGGTTTGTTCTAGTGGCCCAATTGCGACACCTCTCGTTCTCTCACACGTGACTAGATATTCAGTACCAGTCTGCCGAACATCACTAATTCGATGTCATCGCATTCAAATGTATGGAGTTTCTAGGATACCGATACTAGATCCAACAGTGTCTCACAGAATGCTTGTTACTTACAATAATCTATATATAATAGACGAAGGTTAAATATACATCCCCGTTTGCATTTTTCAGAACATGGTAGATATTGCCATCTACTGCAGTGAGTACCATCATCTATTTCTGTTAATCCACAACTCAGAAACTAAAATAGCCATATGATAATGCGTTTATCTATTCCCGCTAACTATTTAACTGCTCCTGTTGTAGCAATACAGACTTGTCAGTTCCATCACCCTTTTACACCCTTCCTCTCCTCCCTTCTCTTCCCAACCCACTGTCCCAGCTGTGCCCAGATATCTTGCTTCTCCTGCATGCTCAGGCTAGCAGCCAAGCCGCTTGTGCTCGTCGCCACAAACACCCTCGCTCCTTGCCACGGAGTTTCTGTTCCCCCGAAAGCACCACTCCTCCCCATATTTTCCGTAGTATCTTGAAAGCCGTACTTGAATTCATTGGCCTTCATAGCCTTGCCGTATTTCCACTTCCACACCGCTTCCCAGATGCTTTTCCCAACCAAACATACCACCTCCGGCTGCGCCTTCCGGATCTTTTCATCAAGGACACCGGCGCCGGCAACCATCTCATCCTTGCTGAGCTCCCCACCATTTCTGGTTGCCCTATCAACTATGTTTGTGTTCCCGAGATCGTATTCTTTTGGCAGGATGACATACTCTGCTGGTGCGAGTTGCCGGTCTGGGGTGAGGCCCGAAGAGTGCAGCAGGCGCCAGAAATGGTTCGAGGGGTGGGCATAGGGATGCCCGAGTGTTGCGGTTTGAATGCCGGGGTTCAAGCCTACGAAGAGGCATAGGAGGTTGGGCGTGATGGTGTCAACGAGCCCTTTAAGGTGAGCATAGGTGCTTGGGGGCGCGTATCCTTTCGAAGGGCGGTGGGGTTTTTTGGCCAATGGAGTGTCATGAAGCGATTCTAAGGTTGACTTTTCCGCAGCACGTTTTCGTTTCGATTGACGGCGTGCTGAAGAAGAGGGGAGCAGGTCTGATGTAGTTGAGTCCACATGCTCTTTGGTTGGCATAGAGTTGTCGGACTTGCTCTTGTTGCCCTTCGTAGTCAGAGACAATTTTTGTTTGACGTCATCGTTTACCGTGGGTGGAGGAGTCGGAGAGTGCTTGGGTGCCGAGTCGAGCTCTACATTTTCCGATCTACGAGCCTTTGGTTTGCGTGCTGAAGAGTTCTTGCGAGCCATGATGGCATTATAGAGTTGAGAATATCAAGAACTGAATGGTACTTATGAGTCTGGGGAAGGAGTGATGCCTAATGTTGTGGCGCATTTCTAGAAGCAAAACCAGCCACAGAGTTTCAGACTGAACCAAACTAATTTCGTTTTGAGCGAAAATGCGATGTCAAATTTTCGTGCACATCACAGAGTCAAAGTTCGTTTAGGAACTTTAGCTCAAAAATGGTTGGGGCCTTTTCGACCACCTCGTCCAAGGTTGTTAGTTTCTACGGAGGTTCCGGCACCTAGGGAGGAGAACAGGCCTCAGGGCCCGTGGGGCCCCGTGACACCCTCCGTTCCTGCAGCACCGTGGCGTTCTGTCGGTGTAAATAATCTCGGTTCTAGCGCCCAGGGCTCTGTCGTTGCCTGCCAGCCACGGGGGCTAGCGGGAGGAGTCATGGCAGGCCCGAGGATCTGCCGGAGTACGACTTGCCGCCGCCGCTTCGACCTTCCATAGAGCTCACGGAAGGGACCCGAGTTAGGATATACTATAAGGCCGAGGTACATTGATCGCTCTTGCATCGCCTCCGCCTATAGGAACCCGTTAGATTCCTCGCACGTTGGATTCTTTGTCACTCTCCACATCGCTTTTCTTAACAGAACGTCTAACCTCCTTATATCTTGACCCTGGCGTCCTACATTCATCCACTGCTCCCGGCGTTTCTTCCAGGCTGGTTGAGCAATATGGCCGACCATGTGTATGATTGGCTGAAAGACAAAGCTTTTGGATGGACAGATCCACCTCCGGAAAACAAAATTGATACCCACCACCATTTTCCCAAGTTATTCGGTCCAAACATTGGATTTTTCAGGCAGCTAATTTGAAGTATAACTCTTTCGCAAAATGGTGCTTTAGGAATGTCCCTGGTGCTATGGCCCTTCACGGATTCGCCATCTTCGCTGTTGCAGAATCGAGCCTTCCATTGTTTTACATTAATAAAATGGGAGCTCGAGCTCGACGTAACAAGCGTATTGCTGTAGAGAAGTACATGAGAGATACAGCGCCAGAGAAGTATCACTCACTCCTGATTCCCGATTTCGATGTTGGCTATAAGGTAATGATACTCAGAGCGATTCCATATCTTCTGAATATAGAGTTGGTAGCTAATATGACTAATTTCTCTCAGCGACGGATCTTCAATGACGGCTATCTTGAAGCCTGCACGCTCCAAACCTCACTCTCACAGACCAGATGATTCTCAAAATTATTCCTGACGGCTTAGAGACAGAGACTGGCATTATCAGAGCAGACATAATCGTCCTCGCCAATGGTTTCAAAACGAACGAGTTTCTTGATCCCCTCCAGGTTCACGGGCGGGACGGCCTCTCGATTAATTACGCTCTTAGAATTTTGGCTCCTGTCCTTAAACGTAAGGCCCCGAGCGCTGGGGTCAAGTTTGACGCAGAGAAGCAATACGTCTACCACGTGCAGGATGAATTGAATAAAAGAGTATGGTCTGTAGGATGCAAGTCTGTATGTTACTTCAACCACAATCCCGCGCCTTCTTCGCTGTTCTGACTAAGTTTATAGTGGTATATCAAACCTGACAATCAATGGAATTCTATGTCGTATCCGTGGAGTCAAGCATTCTTTTGGTACCGTAGTCTTTTTCCTGTTTGGAATTACTGGGTCTACAAGGTATAAATCTCTTCCGCGCTACCGTTTGACTTTGGGCTTGCTGCGTCATAATTACTTGTCCAACTGCTAAATCTTATTTCGTCAGGCTCCTGCCCGTGTGCAAACTTCGCGAGCCGGCCGCAACTTGTTAGTGGGTTTCCTGGCCGTAATGTCGATTCTGTTGAGTCAAAAAGGCATTACAATTGGTCTACGCGAGTTACAAGAGAAATTCACCCAGTTGTGGCGCTTCTAAAACTACCATATGGTATGTTAGTAACGCTGAGAGGAGATGCTTTCCATTTATAACGTCGGTACACATCTATGACATTTGGTAACACAATAATATCAATGAAATCTCTTCTAGACCCGATACCCAGAACAGTTTACGTATGTAGTATCACCTGCCCTCCGACGCTCCGTATCCTCCACCCTTCTCGTAATCATATCCTCTCAACCTCAAGTCCAACTTCGGCACTCAGCTTCCCACTTTTAATTATTAGAACTCTGTTCTTATGACTCACTGAAGATAAATAGGGCGTGATTTTGCGGAAAATGGCACAATGTCACAATTCGTCATCATGTCGACGTCTGAGATCAAGGGACGCTTAGAAAAATAAGACCCAGTAACCTCTAGGCTAAATTCTGCTGGTACCGGAATTCGGCAGGCGCTGCTGCTATTCTGGTTTACCAGCAATCCAATTTACCCGGACCTTGGGGCCCAAGCTGGGTTAATTAGAGGGATTCGTCAACTTTAAATGAGCTCTCTCGGCCTCTTCCGGTAAACAATATACATTCCTTGCTGTCCCTTTTATATTTATTCTTCGGATTGTGAGGGATATTACGCAGCGCAGAGGTAGTTGTAGAGCAGGCGGACTGATCCGGCCCTTATATGCACTGTTCAGTGCTATTGAAACTCGACACAATAGAACATGCCTTCTCTTAGTTTCATGAAAGTCTAAGTTGAGTTGAATCCTCATAAGTGCAAAGGGGATAGGTCTTGTGTGCTTTGCTCCCCCTATGCTGCTCTGCCAGCGTGGCTCAGCGATAACGCTTATAGCCCTTCATTACTCCATCCTGAGATAGATACAGGTTTTATTGAGTCTTGTATGTTAACGTGAGACCTTGGTGTTGTTTGCATAGGTGAAAAGTGTTCTGAATTGGGTGTGTATATTTTACTAGGGTGTGGATAAGAGCGTTCTAGGCTCTCAAGGCCGATCAGAGGGAGTTCTTCGGCCCATGGCAAATACAAGCAGAGAGAGAAGCACAATAATCGCACGAGAGGTTTCATATACCGGTATAGATTTTTGTAGGAAAAAAAGTTAAGTACACGAAGGTGTCCGTCTTACGACCGACGTGAAAAGAATCAAACCAATCCAATCCACTTCTCCCCTCGACCCCTGAGTGAACGACCTGCTCTTATTACTTCCCAAGCATAGGCCTCACTCGAAGTGGACTGCCTATCAACTTGGTTGGACCTCCTGAAATTAGTAGCATCACCCACCCGGCGCTTGAAATCCATGAAGCCCATTTGCAGCGAAGCCGCTTACTGCACGTCCTGGTGGTCGTTGTTGTGGTCGTCGTGGTGGTCATCGTGGTGATCATCGTGGTGGTCATCTGATGCCGAATTAGTATGTGAAGTCTTATGTCCCTTTTAGAATAAAGAAAAACTGAGCCGGCAAGGTAGATAAGACAGGTTTCATTCAAGCTTCTGCGTAAATCTTAAAACCTGACCGTTGGGAGGAATAGATAAAAATTTAAATGGATTCAAGCTTACCACGGTGGTCATCGCTATTTCCAGTCAGCATAAATCACACGAAAGGAGAGACAGTAGAACTCACTGATGGTCGTCCACGACCTGGACCGGCTGGGGTTGATCGCTAGACAATCTTAGAGCTTGAGGATCTTGGCAGAGAGAGAGATGAACTCACTGGTTATCCTGGCCATGGTTCCCGTACTGTTGGGGTTGATCACTAGAGGCTGTTAGGACATGAAATGTTCGAAAGGTAGAGAAGCTTCTAACTGGTGATCATCGTCACTGAATGAAAATTAGCACAGATATGTTCACGAGGGAAGGAAGCGCTTACTGGTGTGGCGGGGGCTGGGGGTTGTAGTTTTGTTGCTGTTGTGGTTGATCGTGATGCTTGAAGCATGGTATTAGCCAAAAACTCAAGAAAATGACTTTGGGACAAGCCCAATGGTGCATTTACATCATCCTGTAAGAAGTTATTAACAATGCGTCGAGAAAATATAGAAATGAACTCACGTGGCGGTCTGGCCCTTGACGTTTTCCAACAACAATCACCTCGTCTCCCTGCTGGCCCTGCTGATCGTAGTTGTCATATTGCTTCAATAATCAGCCGTGCTTCCTAGTTGGCCATTTTGCAGACTACTCACATCATGGTGCTAAAAAGAGGAGTCAGTAAAGGTGCGAGGCTAATCAAGGCATAAAAACTTACATCTCTGTCATGGTCTCTGTCGTGGTCTCTGTCGTGATCCCTATCATGCTATAGAAGACAATCAGTGACTGGTCCGCTAGATAGACTATCCGAAGATAGATTTACATCATCGTGGCGGTGTGGGTCTCTGTCAACGCTAGTTGGGTCGGCTGGAGCAGCTGGAGCAGCTGGAGCAGCCAGTGCAAAGGATGCAAAGGCGGCGCCGAGTATGAGGGCGATTTGCTGTGAATAATATTAGTAACTGGAGATGAGTGGACGTGAACAGGTGGCACTGACAGTAAACTTCATGTTGGCGGTTGTGGTATTGAAAAGCCGGGCCTTTAGTTGATTGAAAGATTGGTTTGAAGTGAATTGAATGAATGAATGTTGCCTATGTTGATACTGGGCTGGAGATCTCTTGGGTGGGAAGTTGTTGCTTTCTTATAGACAGCGAGAAGCAGCAGGTTCCATCATCTTCTCCAATCTGCAATTTTGCCGGTCATACGAGAAAGATCTATCGAGTCACCTCATCCCTTTGGCCAAATTAATTGATCTTCCACAAGTTCACTAATATCGTAGTGCAAGATGGGCTCGGTGCTGGGCTCGGTCCCGAACCCATTATAAGAAGATGTTGATTGAGCAACATTTTCGGCAGCTGGCAGCTGGCAATTTCCACCAGAGTACTATTTCTGCAATGACAGCTAATCCTTTGGAAATATCTTCCTACTTGTTAGAGCTCTCATGATTTTGATAGGACGCGTCATCCGCGAGGTAGAAGACGGGTGGGAAGACGCACTTGCGCACGGCAGGATGTTCATCGAAGATCCCAGGTACAGAAAGCAAGGATATTGCGTGCTTTTGGGAATTTAATTGGCCATTATCTGGGAACCTTTTTCAGAACAATTCAGACGGTAACAACCGATGGCAAGCGACTATGAGGGGTATGCCAGGATGACAGGGCCACCAGGAACAGCAAAGGGGTAACAGGGCGGAGATGCCAGGGTTTTGCATCCGAGGCTCACAATCTGATGTTTACGCTTTGGTAGCGAAGCGGGACATCCATGCACTGGGTTTCTATTTTGAGCTTGAATTCAGCAAAAATTGGCGTGTAAGTGCATAGATTTCGAAATATGCTCAGCTCCAACAATTATCATGGAACAAAGTAGATGAATACTTGCATGAACATTGAATAACGCACCTGTGTTACTCGTGCACACTGACTTCATTCGTTCCGCAAAGCACCATGCGGGACAAAAGTTGGATTGTTACGTAAATAAATCTCCGGCAAATAAGCTTAACCTTGCCGTCGTGTTACGAGGCCTCGCGGTGTGCCGCAAGATCTCGATTGGTAGCCGCCAAAATATACCTGGCTAATATAAGTGCCGTGTCAATCCAAAATGTCCTGTTTCAGCCACAACCACTCAGAAATATCTGAAAGTGACGAAAATCAATCAATCGTGCCGTCCAACTCCCATGTCGATCATGAGAACATGCTAGAAATCAATCTAGAAACCTTGCACTGCAAAGCTTATATGTACGACAAGGAGGACTTCAGGCTCTACAAAGGCCATTGCGTCCATTCCCATGGATCTGACGAAATAGTTGCAAGAATTGATGAGATCTCAACATTTTTATGATATTCAGGGAGCGGAAGAGCCATCGCATCTTGCATTCTCCTCCAAGTTCGCTCGGTAATCAAGCGAAGAACATCTCGGGCTCGCGGAAGAGGCAAGCCTAAAGAATTAAGAAAGATGTAAGAAGCTGATGCCAGGTTTCGCTTCCCACAATTGGGGCTCCCAAACTTGGGAGGCTAATATGGGCCTTAGCGTCACATCATATGGCCCTCCCGGAACGCAATCTGAAGCCAGTGCAGTAGGGCACGCCACCGAGGGCTCTGAAAGCGCGAGGAAAAGTTGTACGTGAGTGAGATTGCTCAGCAAATTAGATGATGACGAATGCGTTCCTCTCATCAATATCTTCACACTCGAGCTGAGCCTGTGAGGGGTAGCAGCACCAGGAGTATCAGAAGGCCGGGAGATATTTTGTGAGTGAACAAAAACAGCAAGCACAACCGGATGGATCGATTGTAAAGAATTGACGAATCGGCTTGCCAAGCACTGGGACCATCAACGTCCCAAAGTCTGTCATTCTCTGGCCTGTTTGATTGAAGCTCTGACCACAACAATTTTTAAGGTAATGGACAGTGCACTGACGGGGAAGATGACTGACGGCTGTTGATTAGATCAAATATCCCCGGGAAAGCTTATGACACCATGTCAAGAAGCACGTCCCATCCATCTCTTAAGCTCTAAAAATACGGAGGAAAGGGTCCCTAGCACACTTCTATGAATAGGAAAAGTAGAAAGAAACGATGCAAAAACGTGCCAAAGCTTATTGAAAATAACCAGCCGAGCTCTCCCACCACCCCTCTCTGACACCATCAGCCCTAACATCTAGTATCGGGCCGAAATCTGAAGCAGAGTGGAGGTACGGCGTCGAGAACCGGATAACTCACAGAAACATCCGGAAAGGGGGAATTCTCGAAATCTCCACGAATCAACTTCCAACTTCTTGCCAAGCCTCATTATTCTATTCGATGTCCACTGTCGGGAACTTCACGAAGATCAGCCGAGGACGAAGATTTACTAGAAGTGTAGCCATTGACACAACGAGACAGAAGCCACAGTAGCATTGCTATCTCTAAAGTACTATCACATTACGAGTACAAAAATTTAAAGAGACTTTGAGTAGATTGCGATCAAAATTGGAAAGAGTGGTGAGTTCACCAATTGGATTTCAAGCTGGACCTGACTAAGGTAATTCTTCCAAAGACTTGATTTTCACCACACGTGAAGGGAGTATATGACTCGGAAATAAGGTGGCCGAAGATGCGAAAGAGGTTAAAACTAGCAAATAATAGGGCTAAAAGGGTGTGAAAATACTCGCTGGCACGCAAGCTGCAACTATTCGAAAGATTGTCAAGTGTAGATCGGCCATCTGATATCTTCCGACCTCTGACTTTCATCGTCAATCTTACAACATAGGCTCGGGTTATCATGCAACTGATAAACAGAACATCTTGAAATTAACCGACATTGGGAAGACTTAAACTCGAAATCACGTTAGAGAGGTGGCTTTCGCTATGCCGCCCGGTCCGCCATCCCTCATCACCGCGGAACGCTCCAACATCGAGCTAAAGGAGAAGGCTGCAAACCACTATAGCAGGTCATTCAGAGCCTCCGAATGATTGTTATGTTTCTGGGAGAAACTAGAGTAGAAATGGTTGGATCCCACAAGCGACTTAAGCCTGATCATTTGCTGGATCGAATTCCATGGAATGTCACTGGTGCATAACCGCATAGCAATATGGTCAATTGAGTATACGAGTTTAACCCTCTGAATACTCACACTATGCTTGAGATTTGGCACGTCGTGAGCCCCAGAAACTTCGGGTTAGGAAGGAAGAACATTGCCCAAGAAAACAGTGTTTCTGCTGGAATTTGACTTGCTTGCAAAACAAATACTCTTAAATGTACAAGCAACGACCAGAATTCGATCACAGAATTGAACGCTAAATACTTCGCTCGAAATCTAGCTATGCACCAAGAACACTTCAGATCATGCATCATGGCAGTAGTAGAGAGGTTTTGTAGGATGGAGCCTCTGCAAGGTTTGAAGATACTGCTGACTTGGAGGGAGACAAGTCTAACTTTCCCATCAGGATCCTCAAACCGATTACCAAAGGTTCAAGACGTGTGCTTCTGAGAAACATTTCTCGTATCCAATCTTTTCATATAGACAAATCAACACATGCAATACAACAGAGTAGCTTGACAGGCATCAAACAAAAACCGCGACCAACATCATAGGCTCATAATCAAACTTGGCAGGTATACCAAGCCAGAATTTTGCACGACTCCAGGAACGAAATACCAAACAAAATCGAGCTGCAGATACCTAACGAAAGGCTTCTCTCAACAAGCGCTCCAGAGCTCAAGCCTCTTTCGACTTCAGCAACTATGCCTAGTCCTACAGCTGGCATCACAGAACCTATGCACTATGTCATGGCCCCAAAAGACTTCTTTACAATCCTAGAGCATCCTCCTGAGGCGCGAATTCTACTACTTATTCGAAAAGCAAAATTTGTCCAATAAGCATCTCCGATGCCCACACTGCCAACTATTTAGGCCCGGCCGCGTATCTTTAGTCAGTTCCCCGCTAGTTTGAAAGATGTATAATGCTTACTTATTATTACCAAAGCCAGACCTCCAATGCCATTCCAAATCGACCCTAGATCCACGGATACCTTTGGAGACCAAAACACACAGCGAATTAGCTCCGAGTTTATCTTCTTATCGACAGAAATACCGTTAAAACTTTCAGCTCCATTGCTGTCACCTTATCTGCAGGGCTCACAACGGCCCTGAATCAATGTAATACTCCGATGCTATTGAGTGGCAGACGTGGCAGGCTCCCTTGATGTTCAGCATTCGGAGGCAGGAAGTATCACGTTAATTCCTGGCAGGGTTCCAATCTCAGTCGCGAGCTCATGAATTTCGAACTTCCTCTGTGGTGGCTGCATTGAGGTGCTCCGAGGGCCAAACAATGATGAACAAAGACTGAATGCCTTGCAGCACATCAGTCTCATATTAGCCTCTCGGCCAAATCTTGGCCCCATCATTCTCTTCATTCACTCATCTCTCAGATCCTGCAACTCGGTTTTATCGACTCAATTAAAAAACTCCCTGCTAGCGAGTAGGTCGGTGTGGCCGGACTTCGTCGCCAAGCTGACGATGGCGTATCATATTGAAGCAATTCTTTGCCCCACAAACCCTGAGGATTATAGGGACAGGAACCCTTTGAGGATGGCGCCGAGCATTGAAGTAGCATATGTACTGGCGAATTCCTGGTATTCTTTTTCCACGACCAACGATAGAGCGAGGATATTGCTCTACCCCCAGAGCCATAAAAACTGTTTCCGCAGCGTTCCGAACACTTGGGAGATGAGAGGTAGGCATTAGCAGCGTCATGGAATCCTTACAGTCGGTAATGATTTGGAGGAGTTGCTCAAAAGCTTCTCGGTAGTGATTCTCATGTATTGTAACCTCAGTACCGTTACCAAAATCTTGCTTCGAACTTTGATGCCGTGACCAATGCGTGACATGATGAGCACAAACAGGTGAAATATCGAAATTCTGGGAATTCTCCATCAGTTATATTGTAGCTGCTGGCTATTTTTATCTTTGAGTGCTCCTCGGGGAACAATCCAAAAAGATACCCCACACCCGCCGATCACAGAGATACGGAGTGGACGGAACACGCGGACAGGGGGGCTTGGACTATGTGAGGGGAAAGCTCGCGTGACAACCCTTTTGTAGATGTGGATATTGTGAATGGAGGTGGTGGCTTTGCAAAATAATCAACAGTTACAGGAGTCCGCACTCACAGAGAGCAATGGCAAAGTATTTCCTTATATTTCCTGTGCCACAATCCATAATCTTGATGAATCGTGGAGCCGATCCTGCGAGGCTGGCGGCGAATCGGAATCAGCCTGTAACAGAGATACTCAAATGTTTCGTGCCAGACGATATTGCTTGCAAATTTAGTATTCGGAGAAGATCTGAAGATAAGGATCGTTTGGCGGATTGGCCACACGGAGCTATTAGATCCAGCAATGTAATCACTTTAGATGGAAGAGAAAGGGGTGGAAAAGGAGAAAGAGGTGAAGTTAAGGTTTGGTCACGTGTAAAAGTTACCTCAGCAAGCTAATCCCAAAACAGCCAAGCTTCAGATCGCGGTCTCCAACATCGACTTCGCGAAATCCGAGCTGTGGATACCTTCAAGATTCCTTCATCGGGCATCTTCCCGCCGTTGATAAATGTTCGTGGACCTGGCGAGCTCCAGAAACAACCCTTAGAGAGCATTGCTCAGTCAATATTGATTTGCGGAAAGAACTGCGTGATCTCGAAGCCATAATAGAGTCTGAAGGGAGAGAAGCACACGACAACAAACGCCACACTACCTCACACGATCACCCTTTGAACACCATTGCATTGACAAGAACTTCCCCAAACGTGGCATCGCGATGGCCTATACGGATGACGCAGTGCTGGCGAAGCTCTCAGCCCTCAATGAGACCCAGGAGAGCATCGTGAGCCCCTTCCCCGCCTTCGCAAAGCTACCCCGTTCTGACTTTCGCAGGTCACTGTTGCCCAATGGGTGATGTTTCATAGGTATGCAAACACTTTTCTTCACCGCTTCGAAGCTGTGCTGACCCGGTCCAACTAGGAGACATGCAGATCGTACAGGCCAGCTTTGGCTTCAGCGTTTGAAGGACTCTGGAAGCAATAAGAGGCTCAACCTCATCTACCTTGCGAACGGTAAGCTTCTCCTAATGTCTCCTTCTTCACTTGCGCGGCATCTGGACTTTGACGTGGGAGTATGCTTGCTGATGACAACTGGCATTACAGAAGTTGCACAACAATCAAAAGCACGCCGCAAGGACGACTTCCTTATCGCTTTCTCCCCAGTCATCGCTGAAGCTACGGCAACTGCGTACAAAGGTGCTACAAATGAAGTTCAGCAGAAGTTGAGGAGAGTTGTGGAGGTATGGCGAGCGAGGCAAATCTTCGAGGTGCCGATTCAAGAGGCAATTGAAGCACGAATTGATGGTATGACACCTGTATCCTCTAGCCGGGCCTGTGCTGACGGTTATAGAACTTGACAAGTCTCGCTCTTCTGCGAAGAAAGGTGGCTCCATATTCTCCTCGAATCCAAATGCGGTCCCAAACGAACTCGCTCCTCTTGTTGCACCTCAGCAAACACTCTCTAAGCTTGTTCTCTCGACTAAGACCTCAGTTAATGCTGCGAACTCGGACTACGACAAGCTCACAGACCCCAATGCAACCATACCATCTGCTCCAGTCCACGCTGCTAGACTTAATGGATTGCTGAAGACACTGGCCAATGCAGAGGGAGCGGTGGCTGAGAGCATTAAGGCACGGGGCGTCTTGATTGAAGGGCTAGTGAAGATCTTGGAGACGAATCGTGATGCTCTCAAGGCCGAAGAGAAGCAACTCAGCGACCTCACCAGCCGGAAGACCGAGATTGACAACAAGAAGAAGGATGTGGAGGACAGTATCATGCGTGGCTTTGCTTCTAACAGCAATCCCAGCACTCCTGCTGGACCCGTGGATGGCTCTCCTGGTCAACATCACTCGCCCGTCACTCCTGGAGCTGAGCCAGATCGCCCAGAGGTTGAAGCTTTGACTCCGCCTGGCTATCCTCAACCACCCGCGACCGAGCCTGTTCCCGAATTCGACCTATCTTCAGCGAATGGTAACAACAATGGCACTTCTCACACCCAGCAACCTCCCATTGCACGAGCCGTCTCTGCTGGATCCGACCTCTTGTCTAGCCTTTCAACTTCCTATGTCAGACCGCCTTCTTCAACAAGCGCCGGCAGCGCAAAGAAGAGAAAGCTGAATGATGAGTTTCCGGATCTTGGTGGCGATGATGGACTGGACGCGGATGTTGCTGAGATGTTGAGACGAGATAGCAGCGGAAACGGTTTTTAGATGGTCCATACCCTTCATATTTGCACGGGAGGATATGTAGGATAAGTCATTGGGGTTCGGAAAAGTGGTATGCCCAGGATTTGGGGTCTGCACATGGGTCTGCATAATCTCACACTCTTCGGCCGGCATATGGTCTCGGTGAGTTCCCTGTAGTTTAGTTTCTATGGTAGTTTCGGCATCAACAGTGGATCTGAATGGAAACAATGCTGTTCTTGACTTCCGAATAATTCCAGCAAGACACAGATTGAGGTGATACCATCATGAGAACTTCTATTCTTCGATTTGATTGTACAACGGCGACCCCAATCCAATTCCCCATGGCCATCTATTGCTCCTCCCAAACAGCGATCGAATCAACCCCTTGCCCCTCCTTCATTCGCACCTAGTCCTTGCCAAACCACGTCTTATGTCCCAGCACCAATCGGCCCATCATGTACATCGAACCGGAAAAGCCTCCGAAGAGGATGATGTAGTAGGGTGTAAGAAGAACTTTGCTCTTAGGAGTCTACAGCCAATTGCATCGTTAGCGAGCCGTAACTTCTCCAATCCTTCCTCCCAGTGCTGTTTCCGGATATGTGGATGTGGGGGGTTGTAGCTTGAGCACGTACCTGGTTCCATTGGCGCACAGCGTGTCGTCCACCTTCTTGGAACAGCTTTTGGTAATGAGGAACACGGTTTTCGCGGTTGACGAAGCTGTGGCAGAGGGTTTGTTAGCAATTGCTTCCACGGGAGAAATGAGGCCATTCCGGGATCCTCCACCGAGTACCGTCCGGTGTGGACCGGTTCACCACGGCTTGGAAGGGAAGCGCGGAGGGGTTTAGAGAGTGATTGATACGTACCCTGCCATTGTGACTGTGTTGCAAGAGAACTGATGTGACTGAGGCGGGTTTCGATGTTGTCGTGAAGATGGTTCGATGTTGAAGCTCGACCACGGAGAAGCTAGCACTAGGGTGAAAGATGACTAAGCAGCGCGACTTCAAAGCTTCTGAATTTCACACTTTACTCTCGAGAATAGCGACTCAGCAACGAATCGAGGGAGATGCAATGGAGATCCGACACCACAAGGACGCCAACTGGGCATTGGTAGAACAGCAGTATGGGTCCTGCTCTGCAGCGGCTTCTTTTGAGGCCTTCCTCCCTCGAATTACTACGATATCTGGTTGGGACGCCAGTTGCGAATGCGCCGCGAAAGAGAGCAGAGAGGTTGCCGAAAAGGGTCGGCATATGTGGTCGCCGGCATGTTAGCATAGCTGCTACAGCTCGTGAGCTTGATGCCTATGATTTGGAGGAGGAGCAAGAGCCTGCTAGTCAACAGCATGGCCTGGTCAGTGACGACGCCGGACGAATCAGCCTTTCTATACCGAGAACGACAGAATCCTCTTTCCCAATCGTTAGTTGGAAACCCTCTCAAGCAACTGAGTTATTGGTCAAGAGCTCGAACAATAGATGGGATGAGAGCCTGTTCACCCATGAGGAGCTTGAGTTCGAAACAAGTCTGGATGCAGTTCAAGTCGAAAGCGGCAGAGTCAGACTCTTAGATCGAGATGGGCACAGAGAAGACCTAAAATTGTGGGCTTGCCTGTTGGGATACAGGAAACGGGTTCATGGATCAAAGGGCGTTCTGACTTTCTGGAGGGCTGTACAAAAGAGAAACCTTCACCTGCCAACGCAAGGATCTCTTGCAGAGAAGTTCTGGCCGGAGTTTCTTGCCCTGGGATTCCAAAACCATACTCTGTTAGAGGAAGTATGCAAGTATGCAGACAGATTACTGGACGAGAATGGAGAACGGTGGTCGAAGCTTTATGTCTCTGTTATCGAGCACTTTCTCGTTACGGGGCAGGGAACGAATGCAATCAAATGGCACGATCGACTATTCAAGCTTCATCCTCCCGGCTACAAGGTCTTCGCAGGAATGTGCCGGTATGTGGCACTTAAGGACGGCGATATGGAAACTCTGCGAAGCATTTACACCCGCAACAAGCATCGAAACATTTATTCAAGGATCGTGCCTCTGCTCTGCCAACGGGAAGACTTCAAGAGCGCCTTGAGTTGGCACTTTTTTTTCGTCAATAACGGAGACCTACCAGCATTCGCGAAGCTGGTTGAGCCTTTGGTCCACTTCCTGGCCATCTACGATCGCCCGAATGCTCTCAAAGTTACAAAGAGCCTTGTTGACGCTGGAGTATCCTTTGGATCAAGCATTTCGAATGAACTGCAAGACAACACAAAGATCTCTCGTGAGATGATGAATCTCGTTCATGGCAAGACGTTCAATGTTTCTGTGAAGAAGTACAATGATAACTTGGGCGCTCGTTGGTTTGCTACCCGATGGATATCCTTAGACGTTGCTATAAATGCTGTCCATGCTCTTGGTGTTCAGGAGATAGGGCCACTGTCTCTACAAGCCATTGCTCTTCGCGAGCCCGATACTAAGTCGGTTGTTGTGCGTATCGCACAGTTGAAGAACCTTGGGATATCTATTGGCAGGAGCCTTTTTTCGCAAGCAGTCGAGCATTTTGCCAGGAATAGGAAGTCCGATCTTCTGGAATCACTGCTCAGCAGTGACCAGCACCCAGAAGCACTTGAGAATGGCGAATTACAGGAATCTCTTCTCAACACGTACGCGACAGCTAAGGACTGGACGCAATATCGACGGACATTGGCTATCCGATCTCTTGTCAGCAAGTCTCCTCAGATGGAGAAAAGCAATATTATTCTTCGCTATCATGTAACCAGAGGCAGAAGAACAGCAGTAATGGATATGTTGACTGACATGCAAATTGCTGGAACACCTGTTACATCGAAATCGATTGCTCACATCATTCAATACACTCTTCGTCCACGTCGCGCCGGCCATCGACCAGTAGTTCAGAAAGAAAGATGGCACAATGGCACTGAGAACGATCCGAATGATCTGAACATGGTCATCGCAATTCTGAAACGCATTATGAGAACAGGAAGTTTCGTCCCAATCCTTCACTGGCAGGAGATCATTCGCCGATTAGGTATGGCTCGACGCTTCAACGATGTCCAAACCCTCTGTCATCAGCTTGCAAATTGGTATGGACCAGTGGCTCCTTCCTCTGCTTGGCCGCCCCGTCGTTTTCGCATACCAGCACAAGTCCCAACGTCTCACCACCTTCATCCCCTCAGAATTCTCTTCAACACGCCTCTACAAAAGGCCATCGTAGAATGGGGATTCATCCACAGTCTCCAGCGTCGATCCTTCTCTCTCGAAGATCTACGCCGAGGCACAGTCCCGGTTATCAGAAAACACGCTCTTCCGGTCGTCACATCAGGTATCACACTGTTGAAAGAGCTCAGCCAGCAAGGTATCTACATCGATGGTAAATCTGTCAGAAGCGCAATCTTCAACCGCCTCATCACCTATTTTGGACCGGGCCGATCGAATCGGCGATACAATCGCTACGCCAAAGCCCGATTGCATGGCAGCTTGGCTCTTGTGGCCAAGCAGATCGATGAGGCTTTAGGAGGGGAGTACTTCACTGGTATTGATCTGCCTAGAATTTTGAATTTGAAGGCTCAGATGAGGTGGAGGAGGGTTGGAAGGAGATGGAACACGATGATAAAAGCGAAGAGGGCGTCTTCTTCGATGCCAGGACTAGGAAATGGAGAGCGAGGCTCTGGATGCGGGGCTTTGAATTAGTGGAATTGATGGACACTAGGGCAGACACCTGTAATATAAGAGCTATTTGAAGAAATGGCGATATTGCCGTTGACTGTGAATCTCGGGGAACATGACAATCCTGTCCCCTCCCCTCAGTCTGAGGTTTCAGCATCCTCGCTATCATTTGAGATACGCTTGTGCTTTATTCTTCCTCTCATGATCTCTTGCTACCTCATTTCTTTTCCTCTACAGCCTTGACTCCAGCATGCGATCCCTCCCTCTCAGCCCACTGACCCAGTGGCGTCACGTGTTTTGGTCGCCCAACCTCTATTTCGGTCTCAAATACTGCTACTGCCATCTTTGAAGGCATGAAATTGTTTTTTCTACCCTTTGCTACAGATTCTGACATGTCCGCTAGTCGCATGGCTTGCTAAGCACCGAGGTACGATCTTCGGGATCGGAGTGAACCAACCCTCACAGCCTTTCCTTCATTACCTCGACTTCAAGATTTCTCGTCCTCGAATACTGATCCTCAATTATTCGTTCTCAGGTGTCACATGTCTATCTCCCGATCTCTCGCCATAAAGACATCTTTCATATGGCACCCTACTCTTGGATACCGCATTCTCTCCTCGAACCCGCTATCCTCTGTAACTTTTGCAGCTGAGGGACGGAAGGGACGGAAGGGATTGACGGAGATTCGGTCTCGCATACTATTTATGGAGGCTTTTAGACATCATTCCATTAAGCCATCGATTGTTGGACTTTCCTTTGACTTTTTTTTCATTCTGCATTGTGCACTCCTGTTCCGCCTTCGCAGTCTTGGGAGGCCTTGCCTCTAGTTTAAAAAAAATTCAAAGCAACCGCGATCAGTTCTGATGTGAAGTCAAAAATCCTGTAATAGTATTGTGCTGTCTTATTATGTTCGCGGAGGTATGCCTAATGCGACCTTACCAATCTAATCAGGAAATTAAAGCGAGCCCCTATGTGTCTCTTTCAACCTCACTCAAGCCTCTCAGACCGCGAGAAAGTTGAAAGATTATCATAACGCGTATTTCTCAAAGCTTGGGCTTTCCATTTGTAGCTTAAATCAAGGCGACTTTGGATTAGACGCGAATTCGTTGAGGTCAACACGAGCTAAATCCTGGCTCACCGAGATCAGCCCCTCGCAAATGCCAACTCGCAACCACAGTTTTTATTCCATCATGCCCAAGATGCCCATTAACCTGAGAAAAGATTGGATAAAGCTGCCAAAAGTTCATTGACAGCGCGTTGTGTGATTAAAAGGGGCTTTCGATTGCAAAACATCCTAGAAGAACACGCGAGCCCCGAGCACTTTAACGAATGTCCCCACGAGGCTGGAAATTAATAAGGTAGCGCGGCCTTGCTCAATTCCGTACTAGCATATCTGGTATCCAATTTACCGAATGGCTGCGGAATTGGAGCAGGTGAATTTGCGCAACGCGATCTGCACGTCATAAGAAATTTTGGCCTTGCCAAACCATCCATCCCGCAACAACCTCGATTTCACCCAACGCTGTCGATACCCACCTTGACGACGTCAACATTTACGTTCTACCTGACTTACAACATATATCTCAAAGTATTCTCGAGCTCTAAAATTTATCGAAGCTATGGCGTCCGCTGCGGGGAAGAAAGTAACGGCGCGGATGTACATGGAGCTGGAAACAAAGTATGCTGAGCTAGACGGAGAGCTTGACGACGTAAAGGAGAAAATTGGCTCAATCACTTCTGACAATGAAAAGCTACAAGCTTTCCGGAACGATGTCACAGTCAAGCTTGCAGGAGCCATCAATCGAACCGATACAAGGGGGAAGTTCTTGGATCGTGAACCAGAACGCTACATCCCTTGGTCTGCCGAACAGATCGAAGACCAGAAAGCGACAATTGCTCGTTACTCGAAAATGATCGATGGCCAGGCCGACCAAATCTCGAACTTCGGCAACATTCGCGCCATGTGTGAGGCTGCTATTCAGAAAATTGGGGATGAGGAGCTGTATGCAAATTGTGACAGCGTGGGATTCATTGAAGAAGCTGCCGAGGAGCTTTTCATCCAACGAAACCATGCTAAAGAAGTTATCCGCAAGATCAAGCTGGCGGTCAAAGCTCTGAATGCCGGTGATCAAGTTGATATGAAACGCCACACGGTGTACATCCCGTGGTCTCAAAAGGAAATTCTGGCTCTCCGCGGGGAAGTCGAGCATTTCGAGACCAGCGCCCGAGCGGAAAAGAATCGTGCCGATACTTTGGCAGATCTGTTGACACAGGAGAAAGACAAGAGTGCACAACTGATGCAAGATAACTCTCTATATCAGACGAATATCGCGGAGGCGCAAAGGATCTACGATGAGCAACAGAGGAAAATCACCCAACTGGAGGGTATCATCCGAGACCGCGATATCACGATAGATCAGCAGAGGAGTGTCATTTCGAACGCCGAGAGCTCGGTTGACACCTACATATCTACCGTCCGAGATCTCGAAAGGCAGCTCTCCGAGACGAATAACAATGCGGTGACTGGGCTTGAGGGGCAGTATCAGGCGGAGCTGTATCATCTGAATGAGCAGCACAATACAGAGACGGCTGGACTGCGAGCCAAAGTAGCATCTCTGCAACAAAGGCTTGCAGAGGAGACGGCAGCAAAAGAAGCTGCGATGAAACAGCAGGAAGAGGAGAAGAGAGAGAAGGATACAAAGCTGTCTTCTCTGATGAAGAATTATACAGCAGCCGAGTCTGGTCTGAAGGACCAGCTCGCGATGGAGAGGGTCGAGATGGGAAGCCGGCTTTCGTCTCTGGAGGACGAACTGAACAGACAGAAGGCAGAGGCCAAGAGTATCCAGATGGGATATGAGGCGAAGGAGAAGGGGATACAGGCACAATGGCACACTCGGTTTGACGCCGAGATGAAAACTGCCAAAGAGACCATCGCAAAGCTCGTTTTACAGAGCAAAGTCGACCACCGCGGAAATGGTGAGATATCAATCGTCTCAACCATGCAAATCAGACATCTCGAGAAGGAGAATAGGGAGCTGAAGGAGAGGGGAAATCAGCTGCAGGATATGATCGCTGGCTTGAAGGACCAATACGCGGTGAAAGTGGGCACGTTGGGAGATATCATGAACGTGCGGATGAACACGAGGCAGTGGATGATGGAGGTCAAAGAAGCCAAAGACTATGCCGTTCGCACCAAGCACGCTCAAGAGGAGACCTTGGAACGCAACCGAGGCCTTGATCGACAACTGGCGTTGATGACCTCCCAAGTCCGCTGCCTGAAGTCCAAGAACGAGACTCTGGACAAAGATGTCAAGTCTAAGAAATGGGAGATTGCGAGGAACCAGACAGAGATAGCTAGACAATCCAAGGAGATTTCGAGACTCTCAGGAGCTCTTGGTGTGGCAGAGAGGAAAGCTCAATTACTTAAGCAGCAGCACGAAGGCGTTGGAGGCACCTTAGAGAAGTTGAATACCACGAAGGAGCTGAACGATAAGAAGGCTATTTTCGATCATCAAACCACCATGATGGAGAGCTCTCGCAAGGAGCTGGAGTGGATCAAGGAACGCGAGTACGACTTCTTGACTTCCCAAACACACTCCGTCAAAGCCAACAAGCAAATTGTGAATTTGGAGAAGAAAAACAAGACATTGGAGGTTTTGTGTGAGAAGCAGAAGGACTTGCTAGCGCAGAACAAGGAAACAATAGAGCGGATTCAAGGTGACAGACCTTACATAGTTCACATGCCGCCAACCACTCCCGCCGATACTGGAGATAGATTGAAGAAGCTTTTGGCGGAGCCGGATCACCCTCTCCCACGACTCTCTACCGCAACTTCCCTAACTCAGTCGCTGTCGCCTGTCATGACTGTTACAGATATTGTTCCAGTTGCAGCGGAGCCCAATGAGACCAGCAACATTACAGAGAATGTCGCCGAGAACGGAACCAACGAAGTCATGAGCAACGCTGTGGAGTCTGAAAAGGTCTTTGAGACCGAGAACAATGAGTTCGAGGAGCGCGAGACTGATACCTTCTCGAGATGGCAGATGCTGTTCTTTGTTCTTCTGTTTATCGGAACAATGATATCTTGGGCAGCGAGCCCCACCCCGCATACTTTGAAGGAGAATCTCCCACGAGGAGATGTGTGTGATATGGTTGAGAAACCCGAGGGACAACTAGCGTTAGACCCAGCATTGATTATGATATGTGCTGGGAACTCTGATGACTACGCCAATCTCTCTTTGCATGATCTCAATGCTCTGAATGGTTTTGGAATTTCTGATAGTTGATGGGGTGATGAGAATGTTAGTTTATGATGATATTTGGGAGGTTCAGACAGAACGAATACTTATGAGGCTGCTGGGAATGTTAGAGTGCTGGTAAAGTATTTAAATGAGGAACTTAAGGAAGGGGAGGTGGACTGGGAAGATTGCTAGCTTGATTGGGGTGGCTACTTCTCAAGGGTCTCTTGAGCTACATTAGAGAGTAGTGGGCGATGGAGTTCTCTTGGAACTATAGGCGGTGGGGTAGAAGTTTTAGGGTATCCGTGAAGATAGCTAACTTGAATGGGGTGGCTGGTTCCTGGTAGCGATGGTGGTCTCTCTTGTACTACACTAGAAAGTAGTGGGTAAATTGAAACTGCCTCAAAAGTACTATGGTATATTCTGCTTGACATCTTGGTTCTACTTCCATGGGAGATTTCGCTTGTAAAGATTTCTAACAGAAAGTTGCCTTTCCCCTACGTCTTGACCGTCTTCCTTTTCGATCTATCATAGGCTCTTACTACAGAATCCGGGCTAGCGTTCATTTTCGCCCCTGCATAGAGCTTCAATCACCACGGATAACGCTCTACCGAGAGGTTTGCTCTCTTCCAACAGATACTCCATGCACATCCTCTGGCTTCAAACGTCACATGCCTAATGTCCCACACTTTGACTGGTACCCTACGCAGGTTGCTGTGGATTGTTTTATTTTTCTTACATATTGCATATGTTCTAGCTATTGAAAAAATGACACGTATGCTTGGGGCTTTACTAAATTACAATGAGCACCAAAAGGGCGATTGTTTAGAAGGGTCCTAATTGACAGCCTGTGATAACTCGCACTGGCTCTCTCCACACAGAGCCACCTTAGTAATTCATCGCTCTTGGAATTATGCAGCAGATCAATATTCTTCCCCAATTTCTCTATTATTAAGAGCTCATAGGACCAGATTTGCTTTGGGACTTATGTGGTTCAACATAACAACGTAATAAATCTTGAAATTCCTACAATGCGTTCCTCCCGTCATATTCCCAAGTGCAAGTTCCCTCCTTCTGCCAGTGAAGCTAATGAATTTTACAGAGAAACAATTGCGCAAGTTCTTTTCTAGTGGACCTCTTAAAGTCGTGACAGCAACCTGTATTGTGTTGTGTTCAATTGTTTGGTGCATCGCAGGTGGTATTCCTGCTTACATCATCCTAAGAGACTTCCACAAGATTAAGCGAGTTACCCCTTTTCACTTCCTCAACCTCACTCCAAATATCTTCTCAGCATTATCTAAGTCAAGCTTCAAATGCCAACCTCAAGTCACTTTTCCTGATGCTTCTTTCGTTTAATACAACTTTACCATCATCTAATTTCCTCTACTCCGGTCCACAGCCAACAGACTCCTTCCGAACCGACTCGCCCGTTACCGCGCCACCTTCAAAAGCTTTCTTGCCAGGCATATGAAAATTTGAGCTCCATAAATTTTAAACTCAATCACGTGGCTCGCATCATTTTCAACGTCGCGACCTGCGCCAACGAGGCTGAAATATTTCTCCCCAACACCATCCACAACGCCGTCCACCAACACCCCTTTTCAAACAACATCCATCGACGTACGAGCTTGCCCAAATAACACACTCTCACGTACGCTTCAGTGACTGCTTATCGTGCGATAGCTGTATCCCAGACGATCTTTGCTCCTCGATCTACAAGATGGCTTCTCCGACAAACAATGCTGGGCGCAGTCCTTTTTCAACAGGCTACAACCTCCCTCCACCACCAACAATGTCTAGTGTGAGTCAGGCAGATATGTCAACCCGGTTCTATATAGAGGCAACAAGCTAATTGTGAGACTCGGAACAAAGGAGTCGATTCCAGGACTAGGAAACTGCTCGAATTACTCCCAAAGCACACAAAATTACATTGCAAGCAACCCTCCTCCTGCAGCGGCCGCCAATATACCCACCATGACCGCAGCGATGATTTTACCGTCTCATGGATTGTTACAACATGCTCAGATGGGTAATCCTTCCACCCTAAGCCCAACTCGTTATAGCCCGACAAACCCTCACCACCTCCCGCCCAGACCCTCCGGGGCTTCGATCGCGTTCTCCATTGCCGTCAAAGGCAAAACCCCTACAAGCCAGTCTAAAGACCTGAAGACTGCCACTCCTCCTTCCGCGCCCCCAACTTCAGTCCCGCAAGCCCAAGTCCCGCAAACTTCGAAGATTACACCACCGCCCCCCGTTTCTCAGAACGATGCGTCTACTTTTGCATTCGCCCCCACAGCATTCGCTCCCTCCTTAAATGTCTTCTCCACCGCTATGCCCCCTACCACCAATCCATATGCCGGTATGAACCAAGGCATGACCTCGTGGACGGTGGCCAAGACGGCCATCAATGCAAGACAAAGCACGGGAAAGCCCAGATCGGACTGGAGAAGTGGCAAGGGAGCCACTTCATCCAATTCTCTGGCTGCTAACCCGTTTTCGTCCTTGATATCAATCCCACAATTTGGGCAGACGAAGGAGAGCACGGCCGTGGATTCTACCACTTCAATGGAGGGCAATGAAGTCTCCAAGAGTACCAACAGTCGCCTTGGATCAGGGGCTGGATTTAAAATCTCTGCTCTTGCTAGACTCGACCCAGGGCGTACACCAGGCTCAATCTCGAAGATCGAAAAAGGCAAGCCTTCATCACGCAATCGGCTAGGCCAGGCAGGAACAAGTTTTGGGAGTCCGAGGTCACCATTATCGTCTTCATTCGCTTCAAAAATCAACTACTCTTTTGGTGCTCAGCCGACGGCACGACCATTATCTCCAGCTTCATCAGATCCCTTTATTGGCCCTCGATTGCCGGCAAAGCAACCAACCCCAGCTCCCTCCAATTCTTTCATTGAACCGCATCCTGCGGTACAACAAAGTTCTCCAGCTATCGCTAAGATTGGCAGTGTATCGGTAGAAGCGGATAAAGAAGACGAGCTCATTTCCACGAGAGTAAGTCAGCTTGAGACGGCTAATTCCGATCTCGAGAGCTTGCATCGAAAGGAGAAGAACGCCTTGCAGACTCAGCTTTCGCAGATGAAGGATGCACCTGCGGCAGCTAATAGAGTGCCGGGTAAGTATGACTGGGTGAAAGACAACACGATCAGCCACCTAAAGTCTGAGATCGAGGACCTGAAGAAGTCCAAAAACTACTGGAGGAAGGCATTTGGCGATTTGAAGGAAAAGCGCCAGGTCGCTTTGCGCAGCCAGAAAGAGTATGACGTTTTGGAGAATCGAATCCGGGCGCTGGAAGGGGAGAAGGTCGTTCTAGAGCAGAAATTCAAGAAAGATGTCATTGAGATCGAGAAGAGTGCGGGGAAGATGAGGCAGAGGCATGAGGAGAGACGCCTGGGATTGACTCAGGAGGTGCAATTGTTGAAGAAGCAACTTCGACTTACAGAGGCTAAGGACAATTGTGCTCGTGTCCTGTTGGCTGAAAAGAAGACTACAGAACTGCTCGAGGAGGTCGAAATCCTCAAGGAAAGCAATGAAGAATCTCAGGCTTCGGCTACGAATGCTGCAGAAAAGATGAAGGAAGCTGAAGAGAGTTTCGAGTCTCGATTGGAGGAGAAAGATGAGCTCATTGCGAACAAAGACTCAATTATCGCCCAGAAGGAAGAGAAGATTACAGAACTGGAGAGGGTTATCAAGAAGCTTGACGTTGATACCGAGGTGCGGAAGAGTACAGAGGTGCAGAATCTCAAGAACGTGGTAAAGGAAAAGGATCGAGTCATCGAGATCCTTGATGCGGATCTCCTTACACGCGATACTCGCATCACCAAGATTGAAGCTCAGAAGGCTCGAATGCGAGCGGAGCTTTCAGAGAGATTCACACCAAAGCTTGATGCGATCCTCATGACGCAGATCGAACCGCTTCCAACTTTGAAGAACTCTTCAGTCCGGCCATCGTTGGTTGAGAAGCTCGCAGCAACTGCAGCAGCTGAGAATGCGGCGAACCCTCTTTCCATCTCCACGATGATGATCACTGAGATTCCGCCAATAACTGAGGTGACGGGTTTCCTTAAGAACAATCATAGCAGCGGCGGAGATCCCAGCAGCGGTGGTATCAAAAGCAACGACAAAAATGGAAAGAAGGAAGACCACGAAACACGAAAAGAATCGAATGTTCCAGATGATGTTATCACAGTAGCCGAACAAGAGAACAGATCACGCAGAATTACCTGGGGCGAGCGTGCTCTGTTCCTCCTGGCGGGCGTTCTCATGGTCCTTATTGCATCCGCTATCACCGGCTTCGGTTCCTGTAAATTGCTCTCGAGTACCACAAACATGGCTCACATGAACGGGGATTCGCTCAGCAAGCATGAAGTTCCATCGCCGGATGTTGCTTCGAGAGACGGCCACCAAGAGCCTTTTGTCTTGAATCCGAAGAAACTGGATCTTCATTTCAAGACTGCAGAGACAGAAGAACACATCGACATCATTATAGATGCTACGAAGATCATCGAGGATCTTTTCAAAAACTTCGAAGACGACATACAGAGCGAGACAAACGAGCCAGAGACAGAACTTGAAATGGGGTCTGATCCTGAGCCGGATACCGAGCCCGAGGTTGCGTCGTCAAAGGACGTGGATGAGGCTAAATTAGACATAACGTTCCTGGGTGCTGGGGTGGTCATATGCATCCTAATGTCATCATTCCTGATTATGGAGAGAGGAATCTGAATCTCGGAGGTTGCTAGAGACGTTGAGGTCTCGGCAATTCGAGATGACAGATATGTTAGACTTAACAAAGAGTGCGGGGCGGTGGTTTGATGGCTTTTATGTGTGTGCTATTTCTTTGTTCTCTTGCCTCCGAAGGGGTCGCGAGAGCGTTCCCCAAGGTCCTTACTCGATCGAGTAAGATTGTTCGGCAGGTTGTGGTGGGAAGACATAGAGGAACTTCTATTGGGACTTGGTGGGAAATAAGTTTGATCAAGGGACGCCCCGTGGCGATGCTGATGATGAGCGGATACGTTGGAGAATGCCTCAGTCCTCTCTTCATCAGTGTTAACTCGGCGTGGGGTGGTGGATTGGAGAATGATGCGATATTGACGTCACAAGAAAATTGATGATGCACCAGAACCTACAAATTCTGGTAACATGGTTGAGAAAGCTTTCGAAGCTTCTGTGTGGTTATACTGTGGGAATATTTTGCAACAAAAAATATACTTACGGCCAACGGCTTTACCGACTGGCCAAAGCTGGAGCGTCTAATTGGGCTGATCCTCGGAGGCATCCACGTTGGTAATTACGAAGACCTGTCCGAACAAGTCTTTCACCGAACTCCATTACTGACATCGTCGACGTTGGAGTACCTATATTGGGGTTTGATCCTCGATAACTTCATGGTGGTATTGCGGAGGCGTACTCGAAGGAATCCGTCATAATTAACAAACGTCATCATTGACTTGTCAGCGTTGGAGCACCCGAATTGGGTTTTGATCCTCGTTTGACCCTCGAATTTCGAGTTTTATAGTCGTGGCCTGCGTGTTGGTTGGGATTCTAGGGTGCATGATGTGTATTTGGTGTTGAAAAGACTTAGCCTCGGATGAGGCGGGTGTTATGGAGAGTCTTACATGGACTGTATTGAGTTCAGTGAGAGGCAGGGAGGGTCAGAAGTTGCAGTTGGTGATATGAGATCGCGGGAGGTATCCGTCCCTGTTGTGGATTGGAAATAAATGCTTGATTGACACCGGAAAAGAGACAGAGTAGTCAAAATTCATTGATTACTGGAAATGATTTCTTAGAACGTGATGCATGCTTCCCTTGTGATAAAAATAATGATTCAAAGTACTACTTTTGTAATCCCCCACTGATAACTAAACTTGCTGTAGCATTTAGCGGAAAACAGCATTTCTTTAAATCGCATTTGCTTCTTCTGTGGATTTTAATGTTCAAAGGATTTAGGGCAGACCCTTTAGAAATTAGAATGACAGCGATTTAGACCAAAATTGCGCGCCTGAGCTGTCTATGACTAAGGATATGGCAAATTATCGGTTCTTTGGAGTGTCATACACGAGGCACGATTAGAAGGGAAATATAACCTTTTTTTATGGATTTTAGTCTTGATTCTTGGCTCTCAAATCTAGCTACGTCTCTGCAAAGAACCCCAACTCAACCACATTTCCATGCCCAAAAAATTATTGAGGCAGTTTGACCCCAGGTTAACTTTTAGTCTGCAGGCTGAACCAGATACGTTATCTTCGAGGCCGAAAGTGACTTCACTGAATCTTCGGACTATTGATGAGAGGATCGACCCAATCTGGATGCTCCAACTCTAGTCCTCCAATCCCGAAAAACCAAATCGAACCTCGATAGACCACCAAATCTACCACAACCATAGTTAATGAGTACGTCGACTAGCCAAGCCTAAGCCGAGGACTTTATGAAGACCAGTAACAACCTAATCATCGAGAGGATCAAGCCAGATTCGGCGCTCCAATTGTTTTCAGTTATCACTGGCTTCAAGGCGTTCAAGAGCAGAAGAGAAGGTAGCCAATCATACCCCACCCCGTGATATCACATTCCACAACCGCTCCAAAGACAAGAAAAAGGAAACGAGTCAAGAATCAAAGGCCACTAAAAATCCAACCTTGTGCCTATCCCAGGAACACTTCCCTGCCAGTGAAAGTCCCACTATTGGTGACTCTGCATTATTATTATACTCAAACATCATACCCCTCCTTCACCCTCAGTCAAAGTATGGAATCAGCACACAGTGCCGACGAAACGACCACCATACCAAATAAGCCCATGATTATCAAACTGGTTTTTTCCTTCTTCGGTGGAATTGGCTCCTCATAGTCAGGCGTTGGAGTTGGAGTTGGCTCCAAATCAGCTCCCTCCCGGATACTGGTGAGCTCCACAATCCGATATAGCGTAACAGTCTTGATCGGTGAGATGACCATTGTTGGAAATATGGTCTGTATATGAGAGGTTGCCTTAGCCGCAATCGGAGGCATAGTCGTGGTTAGAGGTAGAATCGTTGGTGCCGGAGTGATCAGCACAGGCTTGGTGACACTGGCGGCGGGAGGAGTATGTTTTTTGTCGTTCATAGTTTGATCTGCTGTTCCCTGAAGTGATAATTCGTAGCGGCTAATCTGATGTCTAGAAAACCATTGGAGTAACATGATGAAGAACCAAACGACGAAAAACCAGAAGTTTCGTGGGGTTGCTCGGAAAGCAGTATTCAATCTGCGGGACTTGGTGGTTGAAGTTTTCACGGCAGATTTGTTGGAGGCGTTGGAGTTTGAAACCTCGGAACCACCGTCAAATTGTTGTTGCTCAGTGATAATGGAGCATACCGTTAGCACCTCTGTAATGGTTTTGTCAGTCTTTGATGTCTGAGTGATTCCGGCGGCAAGGAAAGCTCCGCAAGGAATACCTTCAGCCATCTTCCACGTGTTGTTGAAGTTGCCGCCTGACTCCACGAGCGCAAAGTCTCGAATAGTAGTACTAGAAGGAACTGGAGGGTCAAGATGAACTTGATCATCAGCAGAAGGAAACTCGTCAGTGGCAGAATCAAGAGCGAAGGTCTTAAACGTTGAGGATTTCGGAATAGAAGACTCCGAATTTGATACCTCAGCATGAGGGATCTCGAGAGAAGTGGGCACCCTGTCGCCCTCCGCGAAAACCGTCTGCTCATCCTTGATATCTGACATCATGGATACGGAGGGAGGTGATTGTAGGATGTTATGATCAAGACTGTTGGGCAGAGCAGCCTCATCATCGTTGTTCTGAGATACGTTGACCTCCTCGATTGTCTCATTTCCTTCCTCGACGAGGGGTTGAGGATCCTCAGAGCCAAATCCAACTCCGCCCTTCTGATAATCGATACCCCTGTAGCAGACGTGCCAAAAAGTCAGGCTGGTCAGCTTCGGGTTGTGGTCAATTTCCCGAGCCTTGTTGCCGCGACGTTTCTTAGGCTGCTGTGGAGGAGTTTCCGGTTCATCAAGCGGCAGCGGAGCTTGAACTAAGTCTTTCAGAGTTTCTAATATCTGTTTGCAGGCCAAGATTTGCTCGTTCAACGCATACACCTCCTCTTTGTGCGTACGGACAAGGTGCTCTTGGTACTGCTGCTCGACGGACTTAATTGATGCTGACTCTGCTTCAAGGCTGACAATCTTGAGCTTGCTCTTTTCACTGGCTTCCTTCTCCCTTGCCAGTGCGTCCTCAACTCTTGCCAATATACCGATCGCGTTCTCAAGCTTAGAATTAGCCTCCTCGTTGTCCTCCAATGCTTTCTGCTTGTTCTGCTGGGGTGTATTCTGCAGTGTCGTAACTTCTAGACGCGCATGTTGCAGGTCGTTCTCCAACTCCTTCACGCTGCCGAGAACTTCTTCATGCTGCTTCTTCAATACCTCAAAGGCCTGTTGGCTTTGATCAGCCGCATACAGCTGTTCCTTGAGAACCTTGACTTCAGCAATGGCCTCCTTGTGATTTTCCTCCGCTGTAGTCACGGTCTCTTGAAGGTGAACAATGTCTGCCTCAACATCTTCCCATATTGTAAGATGGTCCTGCCGCTGAGTCTTCAGCTCACGGCTCAAACCGTCAACCTTGTGCAGGGCATCGTTCAGTCGATTCTTGAAATCCTCAATCTCTGGCTGACAGGGCTTGTCCAGTCTATTCCACCTATCTGCCATGCAAAATCGTTCATTCTTGATCAAGGCATCGTTTTGCACTTTCTGGCTCTTCAATTGATCTGCCATGTTATCCAGTTCTTCTTTGGATCGCTCATTCGTGTGAGCAAGTTCCTGGTCAAACCGCTCCTTCATACTAGCACATTCCTCATCGAATCCTTGTTGCATGGCCTTTTGGTCCTTGATCAGCTCATCATTTTCCCTTTTCTTTAGTTCCAGGTTTCTTGTCACCCAAAGATTTTCTTTGGCGTGTTCCCAGATCCTGCCCTGGAGCTGGTCGATTTTCTGATGCGCAGCTCGCTTTTCCTCTCGCAGACCTTTATAATGCTTGAGGGCTAGATGTAGCTTACCCTCAATATTCTCAATTCTGGTTTTGTAGCCCTCTCTAATATCGTTCTCGGAAACGTCTCGATCAATACGCTCTTGAGAGAGAGTTGCCTCGAGTTCATTAATCTGGTCTACGCGTTCTTGACGACCTGACGTAATTACACTGCGGATAACCTCTCGATCCTGTACAGCAACAAAGAGCTTAGATTCAATGTTATTGATCTTATCGATATTTTTTTGTTTCTCCATGGCCAGATTGTCGATAGTCTGGATCATCTCTGCTTTCGCCTCCTTGAGCGTCTTTACTTCGTCATAACGCTCGTTGCGCTCGCGCTTTAGCTGGCTCTTCAACGCATTGTGTTGTTTCTCCATTATAGCAACCTGAAAATCCCTTTCCACAAGCTTCTGTTGGTTCGATTTGGAAGCGAAGGCTCGATTCGAGTCTTCCTCGACCAAATTTGTAGTGGTGGTAGAACAAATTGAATCAACCCCGGCGTTGCTATGTTGGACGCTGGTGTTTGACTCCTCAATAATTACCCAAGCCATAGTATTTTCCAATGACCAGCTTGGAGATCCCTTTGTAAGCGGTGACGAAGGTACAGGAGATACACCTGAAGAAAGAAGAGTATTCGTCCCATCTGAGGAATGTTGAGAAGTATCGTGCGCCGGACCTAGCGATTGTGGAGAATGGGTTCGGCCAAACTTATCGAAGTCCGCAGTTTTGAGTAGCGGAAGAGCGATGTATGAGGTAGGAAGACTCTTCAAAAAATTATTCGATGGTGGCGGCGAAATATCGGACTCATTTGGGATGTTATCAAGGGGGAGGTCGTTAGGTTGAGCTCTCAAAACAGGTGACGAGCTGGCGCTCGGAAGGTGAGAGGCGTCAAACATCGGAATACTTTGTGAGTCGATAGATTGAGGTTGTTGGGTATCAATTGCTCTCAGGTTCTCCACAGTAGTAGCTTGGTGCGATGTCGCAGATGGGAAGAACAGATGTCGCGAATCCCGAGAAGTTGCGGCTAGTAATTGCACAGCTTTTGCGAATTGAGTGCACAGGGGCGCAGGATTGGACACATTCGTATTCAGAGGCAGATTGTAGTCAAAAGGAAGTAATAATTTCTGGTATTATGTTAGCATCTAACGTTGCCATCCAAGAATTGGGAATTACTTCTTGAGAACCTGACGGTTCACTTACCTCAGCTACACCTAGTGCTTGAGGCTGGTTGAAGTCGCCGTTGAGCACCATGATCATCGCAAATTCGGGAATTAGGGGGTTGTTGTAGTGTTGCTGTCCGCGGATTGCGACTCGGAATTCTGGAGGACTCCAGTCGAATGATGGAGGGGCTAAGAGTTCGTACTTGCTCTCTCGCTCGTCCCACACGATAACAAGAGAGCCTGCAATGCAATACGAAGGCTCTTGGGAACTTTGGGGAGTCTCCAAGTGCGGCGGAATTCGTTAATGGAAGCAAAGTTCGAAAGCCTGCAGAATTGGGTTTAAAAAATGAAGGTGCTAGATATTTAGGTGTATCACGTGATATCGAAATTTATTCCCATTCTTTTGCATAGAAAATTGTTCATTCTATATTTCAGACTACGGCACCCATGCTCAACTGCCTTTCAGAAAAGATTTATTTGCCGATATAGCATGGCAGAGGCGTGGGTAACTCAATGTGTTGTTATCTTGCTTGAAGTGACGTTAGAAAAGTGAAATAGGGGTAAAGTCGCTTATTCTCTTGGCACTGAGATGGAGGCCTCTGTACATCGCATCGCGCACTCTTCACGATCACCTGCGGGGAGACCAGGATTTCAGAGCAGATTCAATTATGAAGATATCAGTGTTGCTACATTGCTACTTGGAGTTCTGCCATTCTCCAAGAATGACTCCCTGTCTCGGCGGCCATGATGAACCATCCAGACAACCTCAGCACAAACGTGAGTTCTTGCCCTATTGTGATATAACTTGAGGAATATCCAATCCGCCAAGTATAAATGAATTTAAGATGTTAGAGAAACCCAACTGGTCCAGTATGGACTCTGGGCTACTTCCAAAGAGAACAAAGCAAAGCTGCAAGCACAGAGACTGAACAACACACAAACTAATTTAGTCCTAACCACTCCAACTCACTCCCTCTCTCTTACACTTCCCAGAGAAATTTCTATGATCCTCTAGAGTTGCAGTCAACCAGAAACCAAAACTTTTCTATTAGCTTAGCGGACAGAGAAAGGTCTACAATGGCACTCCAATCAAAAGTTGTGCTTGGCAGGGGTGGAGAATTTGAAGATTGCGCAGATTCCGGTAGCAAATAGCTTTGCTTCTCTCTATTTTGAGGTCAACATCATCCTTTGGTTAGAGGTTTCAAGCTGAAGACAAGACATACCTGCTTCACGGCGAGAGCTGTCTTATGGACCAGAATACTTTGAGAACTTGTGCTTCTAGTCGAGTTTAGAGTTTGACTCTTGAATTCTTCGAAATCGATAATAGAGGCAGAAAGCTCCAACTTTGAGGTAATGGCACATGAATCTGGTGTTCCGTCCGAAAAGTATTCATTGCTCCCACCCTGTAAAGCAAAGTAAGCCAATGAAGAAGTGAGATCAATCATTTATATACAGTACCTTCTAATGAGAGTCTCGAGCATATTGCGCAACTTGTCCAAACGAAATTAGATTCGTTGGCTTCGTATCGTTATTTGGTGCTCGAGCCGTACGTGGCTTTGAAGAAGACTTCGATGTAGACTTTCGAGGCTTAAAGAAGCAGGCGAGCTCTTGTCGACGAGTACGACTCAAAATTGACCTTTTAATATCGCTCATATGGCTGTCAGGCTTAGATTTTGCTGAGGAAGTCGCGTTGTTTGCCAATTGATGAACTGCTGCATCTTTGGTATCGCTCTTGCTCTTTGACTGCATATTGCACCTTTCAATGTCTTCCAAAAGCGATGACAGAGAGGGACCAAGTGGTTCTGGGATTCCAGAAGTTGGTGACTTGGGTCTAACGAGTCTATCTTCTTCCAATGCAGAAAGAAAATCTTCTGAAGCAGACAATGGCACATTCTCCTGTGCCGGAACTTAGCATCTTGGGCGGCGGCCTTGAAATAACCACTTGGTACTTACTGACGAGCTTCTCGGAATGCTAAGCATGAGTCTTCTCTCCTCCCGTACCCGGAATACGGTGGTCAGAACTATCATCTCGTCTGTGGGCTTGGTGCTCAGAGCACAGGCACGGCGTTGCTCTTTTTCTTCCTGCTCCTCCTTGCGACGCCGGAGATGGGCATCCCTCCCATCGAGACTCTCTGAACTGTCCATTGAGATGGCTTCTGTTTTCGTTTAGATAATGAGGAGAGTGTACTGGCAGTGAGGGCCAGCATATGGTGTGTGCTAAGGTGTTCAAATTTTACCCGGGTGGGATGATGTCGGCACGATGCAATTCGCTCAGTATCTCAAAGAAACATGTTTTCCGGTTTAACGAATTGAATTTGTGGAATTCACAAATTTCAATGCAAGATAAAATTACTGCGCCCTGGATTCCTACAAACTGAACAAAAAAGCTTCATCTAATTTTCATGATGACTCCTCCATCGTTTCATCAACTACCTCCAATCCGAAATTTCAGGAACTGATCAAGTTTTGCAGTCTACCTAGATTCCGTTGTCCATAATGCGATAGTATTTGTTCTGTTCATTGGTTTGGACGACTCAACTTTTGGTGTTCTGCCTTATCACCAAAAAATTTGCAACAATATCGTAACCTAATGGAGTTGCCGGGCTTATGAACACGGAACCCGAACTGCAGAACCAGTTGATTCCCTTGACGCCTACCTCAACTGATTCTCAAACGCCTGGTCTGCCTGCTGACATGACTGCCTTGGTTCTAGCCAATTGTGATGAAATGAGTTACACCTTCGCTTTCCCTCGGGCAACCTTATACAGCACGACAAATCTTCCACCCAAGAGAAATGAAACCCTCCTCTGGATTCCTACTCGTCTTCGATTCCGAACCCTTCATTTCCAGCAAGCAGTGTACAAAGCCGATAGCGAAATCGGGAAATAGGAAGCAATTAGATCCCTCCAGCTCTACCATGAGAATTGCATGGCAGTCTAAAAATTTACCCCATTGAGCACGCCAATAAAGCCATGAATAATCAACGCACACTTTAAAACGAGAAAGAAGAGTGGAAGGCTAGACGTGCGGCGGAGAATGCGAAGCATTTTGCGAAGGAGGCTGAGTTGGAGTGGAACTTGGCGAAGGTGGAAGCAGAGAAGAAAAAGCTTGAGAGGAAGGTCAAGGATATGGTCAGGCACCTGGAGGATCAGAGACAGAAGGCTGAAATCGAGCTTTTGCAGCAGGGAAATATCGCACGGAATCAGGCTTTGAAGCAATATGTGCAGAAGGAAATAGAGTACAAGGAGTAATTGGCTGATTTGAGGATAGCGTTTGATAATCTGTGTTATGATTCTGCTCCAGTATCACAAGACTAGGAGTTTGGGATTCTCTTGAGATATAAAATACTTATCAGGCTAGTCTAGGCATGGAGCTTATCTTCTCATTCTCTCCTCTTCTTACTTGGCAGAAATGGCTGCGATTCTTGGTATTCGGCTGGAAGTTTTAGCCAATCAGATGTAACACTTTGTAATTCTCTTCTTGGGCTTATTCGTAGATAATGGCTGGTAGTCTAAGTTTATGTTTCTCCACTCCAGCTTAGACAAACCAGAATCAATAAATACCTCCATGACTAAGTGTAGAAGCCTTTCCTTTGTATCTAGACCATAGTAGGCTAATCTATCAGCAAGCAGCAGCAAGATGAGGCGCCTTCCGCTAAGTAATCTTTGACAGCCATTGGTATAAAGAAATCGAAATCTTTTTCTGATCAATGATGGCTTTGTTCTCTGTTGCCAGGCTTTTTTTCTACCGATTGCCTAGTAATCGTGTCTCGCTCTTTGGAGCTGGATATTTGTCTGGCCTTTTTCGCAGAACCGATTGTTTCAAGAGACAAAGAAACGATTCAGAGCAGACTCGTTGGTATGTTGTACTAGGCATCAATAATATCGACAAGCCATTTGCAGATATCTCTGAGAGTGTTGCTTGGTTGTGGTGGCGATTAAGCGAGCCCCTATTTCTCTTTCCAACCTCACTCCATGCTGCCAAGTATATCGACCACCTCACCCCAATCGTTGCTCTTTTCGCTGCTCAAAAATTGACGTCATACTCTTGGTGTCATAACGAGGTTTCCTTGCAGCGCCTCGGTGTCGAAAAATTTCCGATTCCGAGTCTGCCAGCCTTGTCGCTAAGCGAGTGTAAATTTGGCAAGGCTATGCAAATGCCAAAGGCCATTGTTTACACCGTCATCATCGCGAAATTTCTTAAATCCCTACCGCGAACCTTTCCCATTGACTTCCTATTTGTACAACAACGACAGCAACGACAACCTCTACAACCTCGCTCTCTATCAACCAGCTTGTTACCCATTGTGCGTAGCGACCCTCCGACTCCCCTCAACATCGTGCTCCTGTCGCGCAGAGCTTTCGTCAGACCTTACCGCTTCGCAGCGATCGATATCTTCCTCTTCATCTCTCTTCCGCACCTGTCATCGGCACAGTCGAACTCGACGAGCGCAGCTACAACCATACGACAACACCATTGCCATCAATCCCCTGTCTTGCGGTTCGAATCGAGTCGCTCACGCACGTAGTTGCAAACCATACCTCAACGTCAATCATCAAAGGTCTCAACTCCAAAGAACGCCATGCCAAAATATGGGGAGGATACGTGGATGCCTGGACGATTCAGATCCACGTCCGATGCTCCTACCCCAGCTCAAGATACGAGATCGTCTACATTGCCGCCTCAGCAAAGCAACAATCGTACTCCTGTGCTATCAGACGAATACCCTGCTGGTATTTTGGACAATACAACAGAAGGAGCCTCTTCATCTCAATCTAGATCGACGCAAACCTTGATTCATCCCAATCCTCCCACCTCTTCTTCTTCTCTTAGAAACTCAAATCTGTCCCAAGTTGTCGCGAGCTCAATGACGGTCGCCGCTTCATCTCACTCGTATGTTGCCCCAATCCGTCCGATATTTCGTGCAAGCAACCACCGCGAAGGCAGTGCGCTTGCCCTAGTTCCAGCAGGAGCTAATCCGCCCCCCTTTCCCAGAAGCCGTGGAGCCAGTCGCAATTCTTCTACGGCTCTGGTCTCGAATAGACCTTCGCATCCATCTCCTATCGCCAAAGCTGATCCACTCGATCCCACCGGTATCTTTCGAAAGCCTCCTCGTCAGAAGTACTTGGACCTTACTCCTGCCCCTCATGGCAGACGTTCTCAAACCCAACCGCCAACTACCACCACCATGGGTCGCTCTATCATGCCACCTAGCACTCCCGCCGGTTCGATTACTCGGCAGAGTACACCACAGCTTAGATCTGGAAATCAAAGCCTAGTTGACCTGCCTCTGTCGAGTACCACCAGTTCTACACAGATGGCTCCCAAGGATACTGAAATGGACGGTGTTCAACCTTCCCCCTCTCCTTCGTCTAGAACCTCGATTATCCCGAAGCCTTCGGCCCCAGCCTTGAAGAATCTGGGCACACCTGTGAGTTACACGTATATTGGAGGAATGTATGTCCCTCGCTTCGCCCCAGTTATTTTGAACCAGAGCGCACAACCCCCTATCACCCAACCAACTGTTTCTCCGCCGCTATCATCCAATGCCTCATCAGATATGGTTATTGACGACGTAATCCAAACAAGTCCAACAATGACTTCGGACGGCCAAGCTTTAGGCGGGAAGGAAATATCTCCCGTCACAGAACCAAACCATGACAATGATGTAGGCGAGTTACTGACATCAGCTGAGGAGAGTCAAGCTCATGTTACCGAGGCAACCTGGGACAATGACATTGGCGAGTTGCCGACGGCGCCGGAGGAGGTGCCTCCCATTACGGAAGTCACCAGGGATAAGGATGAGGGTGACTTACCAAATGCAGAGGATGTACCATTGTCCCCGCAGCCTGAGAATAATGAAGCCCCTGAGGCTCCTGAATCTCCCGCTCGAACTGAGAACAATGAAACTCCAGAGGCGGCTCCCGAATCTCCCGTCCCAGCTGGGAACAATGTGCTCCCAAAGGCCCCCGAATCTACCATTCCAGCTGAGAACAATGAAGCCGCAGAGGCTCTTCATTCTTCCGTTCCGGCTGAGAACAATGAAGACCCTCTCGAGGCTGCTTTTCTTGCATTTGAGGATGAAGATTATGTTGATTGTTCCTCCATTATGGAGAACAATGAGGAGACCATCACTCCTGAGCTTCCACTTCCTGTTCAGCTCCCTGAGCAAATCGAGGCTCCCGAATCTTCCACCCCAGTCGAGAACAATGCGAGCACCGCAGAATTTGATTCTCCCACTATCCTACAGAACAATGAGATCGCTTTACCACCAGTCCAAGTTCCTTACGACCAAGAAGCCTTGGTGTTCGCCCCGGAGAAGGCTGCGAGCGAAGAACCGCGACCACACGTACAGCCTAAAATCCTCCTCCCACGTCGACTTCCTCGCTCGGTCACACCACCAACTCTCCAGAAACGTGGAGAGACAGATAACGCTTGCATCAAGAGACTTAGTTTGCTAGTTACTTCCCTACAGGCTCATAACAACAAGCTGCTTGGCTTAAGAGAGAGCCGTGATGCCGAACGTGAATCCGAATCCTTGAGAGTAACAAACCTCGAAGAGTTTTTGGAGGATCCTACAGCAGCCTTTATCAGCATGAACGGGCAACTAGATCGAGTTCAATATGAGAATAGGCAGCTTACCAAAGAGGTTTCTCAGTACGGAGAGGACCTTGCGAAAAAGGATAAGAGGATTGATGCACTCAGGCAGCGGCTGAAGAAAAGTGATGCCGATTATGAGATTGTTCTCCGAGAACGATCTGATGAAATCACAAAAGCGAGACGAACCGCGGAAGCTGCAGTTTGGGACCTTAAGAGAGTTAATCGCAAGATCGAAGCCCTCGAGGACGACAAGAAATCGGAAGCAAGGGCCGAAGCTGACCTCCCATTCGGAGATGCTCGCATTATCGGTGGCGATGAGAGGGCTGAGCTAACATCAATGTTCGTCGATAGCTGGAACAAGGAGGAAAACCCTGATGCCAAGGATTTTCACCCCGCTGAGGATACATGTGTCACTCTCTGGACCCCAGCTGAGGATAATTTCGTCACTCACTGGGACATTAGTTGCAATGTACCAGTTGCTCGTGTCGAATCAAACGGCCTTACTACCTCTGGTACATCTTCCTGGATCTGGTACATTGCAATGCTCGTCATGGCCATGTTACTATTGGTCACACAATGGCCCATTTTTCAACATCTTCAGCAGTTCCCGCCTAACACCTGCCATGTCAGCGAGCGACCATTGCTTGCAATTACAGCCTCCGTACTTGATCCACCTTCTATGCCTGTACTTGTCTCTATGCAAGATAGGATTAGGAACGAGTCGAAACCTCCAGAATTTGATAGTTCTGGTTTCCCTGATCACATAGATGATTTACAACCACTGGGTGAACCAATAGAGAATACGCCTCTTGGAAATACTGGTCTACAAATTCGAGTCTTCGACGTGTTTTCTGTGCTCGCGACGATATTTTGGTGGATGCTTTGAGGACTTCGTGGTGTACACATCATACTAGCAGCCTTAAGAGGTTTGCGTCTGTGAGAATATTTTTTTTCTGTCGAGGAGGCAAGATGGGGTATATATGAGTAGTATGGATGACGAGACGGCTGGCTACCAGAGAGAACTGTCTGGGGTCAAAGGTCTCCGTCACTCCTGTGTAAAAATTACGGAATGAAGGAAAGAGGGGAATTACCAGGAGGATCCTAGGGTTGTAGAGCACTAGGAGCTCTTGCTTGGAAATGTGGTCTTGGAATGAAGAATAATGGGGAGAAGATGTAGGAGGATCCTAGGGTTGAAGGGCACTAGGAGCTCTTGCATACATGGTATGAATTGGCAGCAAGTAGATGCTTCGAGAAATCAGTCAGAGGACGGGACAAAGCAAGGCCTCGTTATGGGAAGGAAAAGCAGAAGTAGTATTTGAGGTCACGTTGCCTTAACAAAGAAGTTGGCAGGAATTGTTTGTGTAGTCATAGGAGCTAAACAATCAACGTAAATAAACCAACCAGTATGAACTTTATTGCCGTGGGTTTTGATTCGCCTCCAAATTTCCATCGTGACCTCCCCGCTCGGAGGTGCATAGGTATATTAAGAAGAGCTCGCAAGGCGTTATCCGGTGGCGGAGACAGTACTATTCCCATGTCTTCGCTCTCCAGCATCTCCTTGCCCATGTGGAAACGTGGTCCCGACCCGGGCCAGACACTTGGTAAATATTTAAGTGCAGACACAGATTTTGAGCGATATTTTAGTTATGTAAATTTCAAATAATGAATGGAAAATTTTCTAAGGAGGGATTTCCAGATTTATGGAAATTTATCTTCTGGAAGACCGTGTTGGAAGCCTTATTCAGTAATTCTATCTTAGCCCAATGCCCTTTCTTTCCACCACAACCACCTCGAAGTCACATTTGCTTTTTCAAACCATCGGCAAAGTTCAACCATGGCTTCCGGTTCTCCACTCAGCGAGGACATGTCCTCATTAGACGCCATGACGAATGCAGAGAACTACGATACGGAGCCAAACTCCGGTGGATCTTTCGAGTTTATCGACATTCCCACAATGGCAACCGCAAGCCCAACGTCAAAACCCTCACGTGAAGTCCATGATCCTGCAATTGACTTCACATTGGAGCAACAGCCTGAAATTCCACAAGCCAGCCCAATCTACGAAAACTTCGATAGTGATGCTCAGCTCGCCATGGCTCTCTTTGCAGAGGAGCGAGCGCGCACCTCAGCTTTCTTGGACAACTGGAGCCTTTCCGGTGTAGTTCACGCCTTAGAATTGGCTGCTCAAGATTTCCCATCACAAGATAACGATGAGCTTGGTCAAGTAACGGGCGAAGACAATCGCGCTGACAATTCCGATGGTTATGGGTCACCAGTCCTGCATTCGTTCATATTCGAGGCAGTCACTGAGCCCGAGCCTTTGCTTGTAGAGATCACCTTGGAAGACCTTGATGGTGGGTTATCTTCCCAATTCTTGTCAATCGAAATGAAGCTAACGAAGGAACAGAAACCAATACCGTTTTTCATGAAAGCACATTCTCTGACGAGACCTTTCAAGCAACTTTCGAAACCTCGTCAACCATCAGCAACGAATCAGCGACTGACAAAGCATTTGCCAGTTTATATCGATATGATTGAGATAAACGACACTGCTTTTCACGCCACAGGCTCTTCGCGAGTTGTGGAGGCCACCTCAAAAACCCAAGGCCCTGTGTTCTCTACTGAGAGCCCGGCACCTGCCGCCATCATACTCGAAACGGGTTCTTTATTAGTAGCCGAACAAACAAAATCAGAACAATATGCAGAGTCCTCATCGGGGAAGCCATCACTGGAACACATGGTGGATACCCCAGATGCTCACTTCCTGGCCAACAATACGCCGAGAACCATCATAACTTCAAGCGAACTCACGAATGCTGGAACTATATCTCTCCCCGAGAAATATTTATATGACAATACCTCTTTGCTTCATGTCAAAATCACCGTTAAGGAGCCAAACACTTCCGTTACAGTTGCTCAAGAGTTACTCGAGCTTACTGCTACTTTGGAGAAAAATACGTCTGCAGAAGCAAAAAATTCAGTAAGCAGTCCAGGAATACCAAATTCTCAAGAACTAAACAGAATTCGAGGGGAATTGGTTGTTCTTCTAAATGGTTTAGTCATATTAATGGTATTTCTGCTCTTCAATATAGTTGCCCTCCTGGTGGTGTACAACTCCCTGGTTCGGGGTTTGGAGCAAGAATCCCGATTGTAACGGGCAAGCGAGTTTAGTTTTGGGGATGTTTTGCAAGGAATATGACGTGGGGTTTATAATCGAGTCCATCGATCAGGAGAGCCAACTGATGTGGTTTGGAGTGTGGTCGAAGGAACGATTAACTTGGAGTGAGTGGTGAGAGCATCGAGTCGTAATTGGGCTCCTTTACTTTGGTTATGCTTTGGTTCTTGGGAACTATTAATAAACAGCAGCTCCCGGCGAATTTTGTAAGTCCTTGTCTGTTTGTCTATGCTGTGAGTCCTAAACCCAAACGATTCTTGTACTTCTTTGTCCTTCTGTAGGTCAATAGCTTCCAGGTAACATTTGCATTGCTATCATTCCAGAATTTCAAATCAGTTTTCCTTTGCCTCTCATTTCTCCTTAGCATTCCACTCTTCCGTGAACTTCTTCATTTCCGCCTCAGCCTTCGCAAAACTCTCCTCTGTTCCCAAAGCCGCCTTCCCAGCATCCACAATCTTCCTCAAAACTCCTCCACTCCTAATAAGCTTCGCTCCAGGATCAAGGAAGTTTACCTCATCCGCCTTTATCACATTAATATAATACGGATCCGCGAATGCATTTCCGAACGCCGCCAGATCATCGACATCGAACTCAGCAATTCCATCAAACTCTATTGGAAGAGGGAGAACACCGTCGTTATAAGGCTTGCCATCTGATCGTGGGGTATGAATCTGCATTGTGTGAGTAAGAATGTAGAGGTGGGGACGGGACAGAAGTATGCACCTGCGAGTACCCGAGCACTTTGTGCTTTACTAGCCAGGGTGCTGTGAGGGGTGCGTGGACTTTCTCCCAGTGCTCATAGAATTGCTCGGGAGTCAGGTCTTCGCGCCTTTTTGCGAAGAGGACGAATCGCATTACAGGTTTCGTTGAGGAAGACATTGCTTTGAGTTTAGACAGGTGAGAGGTCTGCTGCTGAGGGGCGTGGAGAGTGAACCTGCCACTTTGACATGCGCGATGGTGGACTTTCTAACGCCACAGACTAGAATAATGGCAGGCTCCGTCACTGCGACAAGTGTTGAGTCAAAGGCAAGTAACCTTCTCAGATTCCTCGAATTTGAGAGTGGGGTTTCGGTAGGATTGAGCGTATTTACTTACCGGGATAAAGGGGGCCCTCTGATTGAACGGGTAAAATGCTACGCCGCTCGGCTACAGATCCTTCCCCCTTTCAACTCTAGGCTTCAGGCTTCAGGTCTAGGCACCAGTGAGGCGAATTTTGACTCAAGGATATATTCAACTTCACATAGATTCTTTTAATTTTCGATACACTATTGCTTTCAACAATTTCCTGGGATCAATCATGCCTCGCTATTCCAGTGCTCAATTCTACAAAGACTGGCGGTATTGCGTCGAAAAGGATTTCACCAATCCCGATGGAGAGCAAGTGAAGTATGCTACTGATGGCTTCCGAACTTGGGGTGGCGAGCTTTACAAGCTCCCGTTCCCCACGGCTCCAGAGAATGCATCTGTGAATGCAGACTGCAGTCTCATTGCCATCGCAGTTAGTGACAACATCTACGTCTACGACACTGTCAACTTCGCCGAAGTCCTTGTCTTAAAGGGTCATATATCTAGGATCGATAATCTTGCATTCCAACCTCATAACCCCAAGATCTTGGTTTCTTCAGCGCAGAACAACTACGGAGGTTCAGTCCCCACAGAACCCACCATTATAATCTGGGATCTGGACAAGCAGCAGGAACATCCTATCATGGAAGACAGCGTGATTTCCAGCATCGCAAGCCAAGCCACCGACAGCATCGCCGAGAACTTCCTCATGGTGCACACGCGAATCGAGCTCTCTGCCGCGGAAGAAAAGAGCCTCACCTCAGCCATCGAGCCTGTCATCTCGCAGATCGTCCGCACACACGCTATGTCCAACCAACGAACCATCAACGGCAGACTCTCGACCTCGTTCCAAGCTGAAATCTTCAGTCCCTCGGGCTCCCATCTCATCTACATGCCCGGGCAGCGACCACGTTCCAACCATGTAGACAGGTGGGACGTGAAGATCTACTCAATGGCCACACACGAAGACTTGCTTACTTTGAGGGGACACACTGATGCACTGATGTGGACAGGCTACAGCCCGGACGGGACAATGATCTCCACCGTAGCTTGGGATCAAAGCATGCGGATCTGGGATGCTGCAAGCGGGGAACAGAAATTCGTGTTCGAGACCACTGGCCAGAATTGGACGGGGGGCTTCTCGCCTGACTCGAAGAGATTTGCTGGGACGTGTGGCGATGGCACGTTCTATGTTTACTCGTTGAATGATGGAACGACGATCTTGAAGCAGAAGGCTGGGCACAGCTGGATGCGAGCTCTGGATTGGGCGCCTGACAGCAATATCTTGGCTATAGGTGAAGGACATGGTGCGAAGCCGGGAAGATTCGCTTTGTTTGATGTTAATGAGAAAAAGGTTGTTCAGGAAAGAGTCTTTAGTACGGAGGCGTGCAGAGCGCCGCGTGAGTACAAATCCTTTATTGGGAGCTCGCTTGAGTGCCAGGCTATCAAGTTTGTGGACGGAGGGAGGAAGGTGCTGGTATTGACGTCGGGTGATGGAGGAATCGAAACTTATGATTTGCAAACTTGGGAGAAGTGGAGGTTCGCGCGTCCAAATATTGATCCGCCATTTGACGACGAACCTGAGGATGAAGTGGAAGAGGAGGAGGAGAAGGTTAAGAAAGGGAAGAAGAGGGAGAGGCCGTTTGATGATAATTTCAACAACCCACTGATACATGGTGGCTACCGTATGGCTGTTTGGGAGGATCACAAGGAGGGGAGTATCTTCTATGCAAGTCTAGATGGAGACTCAGTGAGGATCTGGGACGTTCCCATGACAAAGACTAGCTCTTAACTTTGTGCTGGAAGTACCATGTTTCCATTACCTAATAACAAATCTATCTGCTTTGCCAACAAGATTCACAAACTGTTCATGCAATTCGCCCCCACGAGAACTACAGCTTACTCTGCAGAGAATAATCAACCTTGATCGTGTAAGCTGGATCAGAATGCATTGCCCAATATCCATCCCAGATCTTCTTCGTAATCGGTCCAACCTTTCCATCCTTTACCGGCTCCCCGTCCAGACTCGTAATAGGCATGATCCCCCCCGCCGTCGTACACATAAAGATCTCATCTGCCTTATACAGCAACTCGACCGGCACAACCTCAACCCTCACCTCAATCCCATTCTTCCCCGCCACATCAATAACACTCTTCCTCGTAACCCCCTTCAACACCCCCCTATCCGGCGTGAACACAACTCCGTCCTTGACCAAACAGATATTGAACCCTGACCCCTCCGTCAAATGCGCATCCCCATCCGTCAAAAACGGATACGCCGCGCCCCTATCCTGCGCCTCGAACATCGCGCGCGTCAAGTCCCCCCACTGCAAATTCTTAACCTCCGGATCGAAGCTCCCCGGCGGAATCCTGCGCACGGTACGCGCTACTATCGCGCTCCCGTTGCCCGCAAGCTGCATCGAGGGCTCCATGACCCAGATATACGGCATGATGAACATATACAGATTTGGCACAATATCCTCTGGTTTGGACCCACGCACGCCTTTGAAGCCACGCGTAACAATAAGCTCGACGAAGGCGTCTTTGATCCCGCTCTGTGCTACCATGTCGAGTAAGATCTTTTTGATTTCAGCAGCGGGGAGGGGGAGGTGGAGACGGATTTTGGTGCAGGAGAGTGAGAGACGCTCGAGGTGTTCATCTAGACGGAAGAAGAGCCCGTTCCAGACGGAGGGCACGTCGTAGGTTAGGTCGCTGTGCAGGAAGCCTTGGTCGAGGAGGGGGATCCGCGCTTCGTGCAGGGGGACGAGCTCCCCGGCTATCCAAGCGACGCCTTGGGCGAAGGGGTGGCTGCTTGCTTCTATGATTGCTTTGCGGGCGGAGTAGGCGGCGAAGACGCTCTGCATGGTGGCCATTTTGAGGGTTTGGGTTGTTGGAGTTTGTGGGAGGGGAAGTGAGGAGGTGGATCGAACTCTCCGCCAACGTGGGAAGAAATGTTTCTAGATCAATGGAATTGTGCTTGAGGTGAGAGAAATGAGAAATATTGACATGCCAGCATTGCTTTATATGAAGACTATATCTTAGAAGTCCGCCGCTATCCAAGCGGGTTGGTGATCGACACCCCACCTTCCAGCACCCCACCTGCCTAAAAGGGTAATTCGCGAACCTTCACCTAGATTGGCAACCGAGGGAACAGAGTTAACCCAGAGCAGCCATGAATCAGATACAGTTCCGATGGAAGTAGTTACTTGCAGTTGTGGGTACATCTTGGTGAGCCAATTGCTGGAAAAGACTTGACAGGGTTGAGCAGCCCTGCTCTTAAGGTGGTGTCACGTAATATTCGCTAAGGTTGTTTAGATCTGTGAACCCCTTTTCGCCTATCTCATCTGATACAACCTGCTCTGCTTATACTATCAGACCTCCATTCCACAGACACGTTATGCTTGAGTACCAAAGCTGAGATAAGAGGAGAGTTTTCAACACTTCTTAAGATATTATTTTTCCTTAGAATTTAAAGCGCGAGAATCCAAACTGAATCAGCATATTCGAAGAGAAGAGTTAAATTGCTAGAGCCTGGATCTAGGGTATACATCTATATGAAAATTATTACAAGAGATCGAAAGAGCTTCCCGAAGCCACTTCAAAGTCAACAACTCCAAAGGCTGCTTCTAAAGACAAAGGAAATAAACAGTCTGGCGTCCCCTCGAAATCGAGCCTCACTAGGCCTTCTCCGCCTCAGGAGCACCCTCCACATCCGCATCTTTCCCAGATTTCTTCCCATCTTTCTTCACACTCTTCCACTCCATCCCCAACGCTGGCAGTACACTAATCGCCGCCATAACACAAGAAACCAAGAACACCCTCGTCAACGCATTATCATACGCGCTCAACACAGCACCTAGACTCCCAGCCGGCACCACGCTCCGAATGTCCGTCGCGCCAGTATTCAACAGCAAAGTCCCATTCACACCATCAATGCCCTTCAGCCCATCCAATAAATGATTGTCAAAGACACTTTGCCCGACCGGAACGAAAATCGCGCCGGAGATCTGCGCAGCGAACATCATCAACGAGGAGCCGATCGCGATGTCTTGTTTCTTGAGCACGGTCTGAGCCGCGATGCTGGCTTGCTGGTTGCCGAGGCCGAAGCCGACACCGAAGAGGATCTGGTAGCCGATCCAGACGCCCTTGCTTGTGTTGACTGAGAATGTCATGATGAGTCCTGCGCCGATGGCCATGAATGCTGCGCCGAGGATCATGTGCGGGACGTAGTATCCGATTCTTGAGACAGTAATGCCGGCGACGATGGAGGCAAAGGTTACCGAGAGCAGGAAGGGCAGGATGTCGAGGCCGGAGTGCAGGGCGTTGACGCCGCGGATGGCTTGGAAGTAGATGGAGAGGTAGTAGACCATTAGGGCCATGGCGGCGCCGACGAAGAGCATGTAGATGAAGCCGGATGTGATGCTACGTTGCGTGAAAACGTGGACTGGGACAGTGGCTTCTTCGGGGGACTTCTTGAGGATTTGGACGATGACGAAGAGGGTGAAGAGGATGGCGAAGAGAATGAAGAGGACGATGATGCGGGCGTTGGACCAGGCGTAAGTCGAGCCGCCCCATTGGAGAGCGAGGAGGAGGCAGACAATGCCAGGTAGGAAAAAGAGCGTGCCGAGGGGATCGAGCTGCGAGAGTTGGGCTCTCCATGTAGTGCCTGCTTTAGCTGGTGCTTTGACTTTGAGGAATAAGGCGAAGATAACCAGTGCCACGCCGCCGATGGGCAGGTTGATGTAGAAGCACCACCTCCACGACACATTCGTCGTCAGCGCTCCTCCAATGAGTGGCCCTGCAATAGAAGAGATTCCAAAAATGGCACCGAGCATGCCCATCGCTATAGGCCGTTTCTGCAGAGGCAGAATGCTTTGGATAGTGATGATTCCACCTGTGAAAATTCCTGAGAATCCCCAGCCAGCCAAGGCACGCCCGATGATGAAAGCGGTCGAATTTGGTGCGGCACCGCAGACGGCAGATCCAATCTCAAAGAGACCAATTGCAAACATGAGAACCCATTTCGGTGCGTAGAATGTATAGAATTTGCCGAACAAGAGCATGAAGGAAGAACCCGTAAGCATATAAGCGCTCGCATACCAGCCAATGTCTTCGATGGAGTGGAATTCGTCTGAGATCTTGGGGATTGCGGTCGCGATAATCATTCGATCCTAGAAAATAGTGAGTTAGCTCACAAATAATGCTTGAAGTTAAGCAAGGACAGCTCACGAGTGAAACCAGAAATATCGCTGCTGCCATTGCGAACATGATGAGAACGGCTTCCCGTATAGGCGGATACGATTCTTCTGCATCTTTGGAATTTACAACGTCTCCAGTAGGATTTATAGACTCGGGAGACGGCTCAATGGGTTTTGTATCGCTATGCGCGCTGGAGGGTGATTCCGAGGAGGCTGCCATTGTTGATGTGCGGGAGGTGGGAGAGCGGGATTAGATAGAGTGATTGACGACAAACAAGCTTGACTTGCGAATATTCTGGAACAATTGAAATTCGGTTACTGGACCTCTGAGATCTTGACATTAGAGATATATTGGGAAGGGTTAGGAGGTATATATGTACCTCGCAAAGACTCTTCGGTCTTCGGACGGAAGCCTGAAATCTCAGGCATCACACCCCCTCGGCCCCGAGCACATTTTTCAGCAGCCATCCAAAACCCCATCACTGAACGTGAGGCACGGAAAGTCTCGCATATGCTAGTTAATAGGTGTAGAAGTTAGTGAGAGTTCGGGTCTCGGTGTGCCTAGTCTCAAGGCAGCAGACATATGACCGCAAACTCTCGGTGTTGCATGGGTACATCTGCTGCATCTTGGGGCCAAGTACAACAGTCGCGGCCAGCCTGAGTCATTAAGTCATCGATATCATGCCGATCGTCCATCAGCTTGAGATGCAAAATTTTCAATGTCATATGTCTCTGCATTCTGGATCAAGCTGCTCCAGTAATTCCAGTCCATTGGAGCTAGTGGATCGGACATCGAAGGAAGTCCGAAGTCCCAATTCGCAGCTGGAAATGTCTCATAAGATGTCGGTGCATTGAATTCCGTTTCCATATCTCCAGAATATTCAATGGCCGAAGGACTAGAACTCGGTGTTCGCTGCTCCAGGAACTGAGATATCAGTGCAGGCCTGTGTGGCTGTATGTTTTGCTGTTGCTGAACTCGAGATTCCCAGCATTCCCAACTCTTCAAGGTCAAGTTTCGTAGCGCGACGGTGAAAGGAGTCTTCGCGTTGGCCAGATTTGGGTGATGCTTGAATGCTTCAAAAATCTCTGACCAAGCTTTCTCAGTTGTGGGCTCAGGCTGTCGATATCTCAGTTCGCTGATTAAGTACACGAACGCATCACCTTGGAATTCGTGATCTAGAAGCCACAAGAAACCTCGAACGCTATCCACGGAATGTAGAAAATTGTCCTGTTCAATGATCGTGAGACAAAAAGTGAACAGTTTGTCTTTCTCGTCCTGTGTCATGCTCGAGCCTCGATCGGGAAAGCGACGAGGATGCCGAATTGTCAATCTCATTCTGCAAACCATAATTGTTGCAACTCCTCGGGTGAAGACGTGCAGCGGAATGACTGGATCGCAGTATCGCAAATAATTGGACTCTATCATCTTTTCAAGCTCGTCGATGACTTTATCCTTGTCAACCACAGGAACAGGTTGGCTGGAGAGGTTCTGCCAGCTTCCTCCGAAAGGTGCCATAGGGACAGAATGACGAATAAACTTCCCGATATCATACAACATCAGCCGGAAAATCATTTCCGTAGAGCCTATACGGCCTCGGGGTTCGACAACCATGTTTTGTGTCAAGTCGCTATCGTTGACATTCAGAGGAAGCTCAGATTGCCAGTGCTCTGTGCTGGCAAGGATATCTTGTCTGCATCTTTGTGCAGCACGGGAATCTAGAACTACTATCTGCCACCAGAGTCTCCGTCGGGTTTGCGCTTCTATGGCCGATACATTTGCTGGGTACGTTTTGCGATGAAGGCCAATCCGTTCTCCTACGCGAAGGATGGTGCCTAGGAGTACGTAAAGTTCCCCGGGGTCGATCGGAACGACTGAAAGCTTCATTCAGGTTAGTTTTCAAAGTGGCTACATGAGGAACAAGCAGATTATAAACAGAGCAAGTTTGACGTACGGATACAACGAACAGAACAGCAGCTTGAAGGACAACAATATCCGTGGTCCCAAAGATTCCAGCGCGAGCCAAAGCCAGTTGGCCAATCTTGTAATATTGCTTCTGTAGCTGCAGCTTTGAGAACCCGGTCAATTCTATACATTGTTCGTTCTTCAATGACGTGATTGCAGAAGCATAGATGGCAAACATCAGCGCTTCGAACGGCCTCGACACGTTCTCCAAGTCCACGCTTGCTTCCAGCAGTTGACGTTGCACAGTCGGGACGTGGATGATTTTGACAAGCGGGTTAACATTGTTGAGGAAGATCTCCCATAGCTTGTAAATCAGTTTGGTGGAAGGGTGTGAATCAGTCAAAGGATGGAGACTTGAATCGAAAGCAAATGATATTGTGAAGGCGTTTCCGGTTTCCTGTGGACTGTCCTGTGTCGAGGCTTCTGGCGAGCCTTGATCATAAAAATCCTCAAGGATCTCACCGCTCAAGTCTTCCGTGAACAGATTGCTCCTGTGCAACTATCAGAATCTAAATATCCTCATTTGGCACAACTTTCAACTTACTGAGGGGCGAGTCGGGGCTTGGCATCCTCCCCTTGAAGTTGAAGCAGAAGCAGCTCCTGAACCAGAGACACTTCTGTATTCGGTTGAAGTTCTGGCTTAGGCTTGGTGGTACTGGCATCTTCATTCTTAATTGCATCAAGCTGCGGGCCGTATTTCTTGAACAGTGCCTCGTATCGTCTCACTCGCTGTATCAGCTCCTCCCTCGAAACATCTTCGGGAGACCTCCCATTCCCAATACGACGTCGCGGCCGGACTGGAACTGCGTAGACACACTCAACACTAGATTTGACGCAATTTGAACACCGTTGCTGCTTGTCGCATTTGACCTTGCGCTGCCGACACGTGATACACGAGATTTGATGTGGAGGGACTTGAATGCTGCCTAAATCGGGCGGTTCAAGACTCATTGCTGAGATACTGCGAGTTCTTCGACCTCGGACCAGGGCTTGTGAGAGTGATAGTGCCGTGTTGGCGGGGAATAATGAGGTTTCCTGATGAGTTTTGAGACAGATATGGTAGAGGAGAGGAAAAAGGACGTTGACTATACCTATGGATCTAACAAGTTAGCGTGGGTCGGGTGCTGAGCTAATCGTACCACGGTTGCCTCACTAAATTAAAGGAGCCTACTCGCTAAAGCCCCTGTGGAATAGGTAGGCCTGTCGATGCGAGCCACTCAAGAGCTATCAGGAATGCGGCAAAGAATGCACTAATAGACGGCCTTCAGCCCAGCTGAACACATCGACTGGTTCTGACGCTTTGTATCGATGATTTGCCAAATCCCATTTAGCATCTTTAATAGGATTACTATAATTGATTATGAGGACATTGAGTTAGTATGAGCTTCCTGCAGCCATTGAATATCAACGTGCAAGAGTCGAACAATGAGTTTGAACACCTGAACGGAAAGGGTCTCCCAAAAGGAAAGCGCATACGCATGGTGCCTGTTTTCACTGCACTTGGTGGCTCCATTGTGGCATCTTATTCCTCAAGCTTCTCGAATGCTAGTCTCAAGAGAGTCCATGGTGCCAGAATTTTTGTTCCAGGTCGACCTGATTAACTCGTTAAAGCAGCTGGATGCTATAAATGTGAATAAATTTGCATAAATTACGCTGCTTCTTCAAGCTAACGATTCAACACGAGTATCAAGAGCATTAAGAGTCTGAGTACGCCTTGGACTCTTTCTGAACAGACGGCCTTGAAAAATGACTAATTTGACCTTGATCGATCCGTTCCCCTGCCAGTGCCCTTCCTTCCTTCACGATATCTTTCTTCATTCTCCCCGCTCAACTGTCTGCCCTACAGGCACAGACTTTTCGGCCGAATTGTCCGCTGGATCATAGGTCGGAGGAACATCGAGTCCAGTTGTAGTATTGTCTTGGCGCTGCCGCATCTGTGAATTCATCTGCGCTGGCAACGTGGGAGTCGGATCAGGTCCAAGTAGGTCCACGGGATACGCACGTCTGAATCCCCAGCGCCACCAAAGCTTCCACCTCGTCCCCGCGCTCATCGCATTCCATTGTATCCTCAAAGCCGCCTGATCCTCCAGCGACCTCTCAGGAACGTGCCTTGTAAAGCATACGAGCCACAGAGAGAGCAACATCCCTGGGTAACGGGGGTGTTAGCAGTTTCTCAAATGGGGGTTGTTTCGAGAGGGGACACTGTCTTAGAAGAGCATCATAAGACAGGCCAGAATAGGAAATAGGTTCTCCCCGAACACCTACAGCAGATAGTCCCTACTCGCAGGGCGGATTTCCCCAGCATCAGTTGCCGGAACCAAAAGTACGACTCGACGAAACCAAGAACAAAAATGCCGGGCAAAATGGTGGCGACAACGATTATCCACGTATGCATGGTTGTGCAGCCGGTTAAGAGGGAGCAGACCTCGAGACCGTCCGAGCCATTATCGTCTGAGCCACCACCGTCCGAACTGCCAGAACTACCGGTAGGGCTACTGTACACAGCGGCGGTAGCTGTAGGGTTCTCACAGTTTGCGATATACAAGGAGTAGATGAAATTGTTTGTCACCGATGTCTGGTTGATAGGCACTGCGCCCTGCGATAGATAGGCGGTGACCTGGGTAAAGCTGCCCGCGCCGGCATCGATTGATGTTGAGTATGCTGTGGGTGTGACTTGGTTGACAACTTCAGGTGGAATGTATACCTCAGTCACTGTGGCGACAGTAAAGGGCGTTGGGCATGATGCCGGCGCGGTATATACGATTGGCTCCACGTACACGGTGACCGGTTCCACACTCGTATTTATGCTGAAGCCCGTCACAATATCGCTCTCTGGAACAGATCCAGCTGGAAGGTAGACATAGAGGATTGTGAGCTCTTCAGAAATAACAACGCTCGACGATGAGATAGGTTGTGCTGTGGGCGTCACTCCCGACTCGATGGTTTCTGTGCTCGTGAACGTGTAAGCGTCGTAGTACGTTAAGAATGAGTATACCGAAGTCGAGTAAGAGAGCTGGAAGTAAGAGGTGGCGGTCCAGACACTTGCATGCACGGCGGAAGTGCTTATCAGGAGGAGGATGGTAGGCCAAGTCGGCCAGGCGGACAGAATTCGAGATCGCATCTTGACTTAGTTCGACTTGGACACGCCTGTAATGTTAAGGCAGATAGAGCTGGTGAAGGTTCCGCAGAATGGAGGGCAGGTGTCGAACTTTATGAGTCTTGGCGTCCTAGTCCAGTCCCAGCCACTGCGGAGTCTGGCGGTGACCGTTTTCTCCTCTTCCACAGCCCCTTTCCAGGGACTCTCAGGCGTAGGATTGGTGATAAGCATGGCTAGTTGTAAATGGTGGCTGTTGATCCGAGATCAAATTGTGAGGTTCGGGAGTTGAAAAACGCCCTCACGGGCAGAAGTCGCTCCGTTCTGCGTCGTCATTGGACGCGATGTGTGGGCTTACGGGCGTCCCGCGCGCAACAAACTTTAAATTAAGCAACACAGACCCCCTTGCAACCCGCAACCCTTACCTTTTGGCGTGATTGCTGGGATTAAGCTTGTGAGGCAAATCAAAGATCGCCGTTTGGTTCCTGAATAGGTAGAAAGCCGACGACTCACATCTACTCCACAAGCTGTATTACCTTCGATTATCTCGATTGTCGGCAAGTATTTTCTTACGAGATGCTATACTAAGAGATATGATAATATGATAATAGGCTAGGAATCGCACATTTTTCTAATTATCAAGATCTAAATTTAGGGAAAATAGAAACTATAACCAATTATCTAGTGAACGTAGAAAATGAAACTCCCAAATATAATCCAGCTGATTTAGCAGGGTGCTGCTCAAGCTCAAGGCCGGGCCCAATTCGGGTCAGCAATGACTTTGACTCCGGTCCAAAGACGGAAGGGGGTTTTAGATAGGTCTACATTCGGCGCAAATTGAATAGTTCTCAAGAATACCAGCATGATCGTTAAAGAAAGCTTAGGAAATGCAAATGGCCAAGCGAGCGAGGCATAACATGCAGGCTAGTCGACATTGCAAGCTAGTATAGTCTATGATGACGCTGATGGAGATAAGGGGAGCAGGGTGCTAAGGGCGAGTAGGAAGGGCCATGAAGGAGGACTCGCTTGACGGTGCTCCAGATCCGTATGTGGATAAGATGATTAAGAGAATAAAAGGAATTTTATATTCCAGAGGAGAGGCGTTCATCCTTAGAGTGGAGATGTGAGGCTCAATGGCAGTGTGCTACGCAAGCTTCAAGCAAGGCTAAAGAAGTGTGTCTGACGTGATAGAGTCTTTTGGCTCTCAATGCTCAATTTCAGTATTCAAACTAATCGATGCCCTTCTCAAGGGCTCACAGGACACGTCTTATATCCTCTAGCGTGACGCAGGGACCACGCAGGCGTATCCTGGAATAGCTTGACACGCCCAGACCACGCTTCCACGTGATCCTGAGTCCTGCTCGTCACAGGAGACCTCCGGATTGATGCCCGCTCAGGTTCTGCTGTTTTCGCTGGGCCATAGAAAGCGCAGAGGCTCGTTCACATGATTTGATTTCTCTTTGGAAACTCTTTATCCAGTTATTGTATAAATATTCTAAACTATTTCTAAGCGCCCATAGATATGTAACTTCTTCAATATTAGCGAAACGTGGTATAGGAAGAGGTTTGAGAGACGCCTGTCGTACGAATTATAACAGCTGGTTGTTTGACCTGAATCCGCACTTGCACGAAATCTATTTCTGTTCGGAAAGGTGAGCAAGGCTGCTTTATTGGTAATGCTGGGTGAGCTAAGGTTAGTAAGGGTGAGGCGAGGGTAGGAAGCGGGTGAGCAGTGGTGAGCAACAGCAACAGCAGAAAGCGGCAGAGTCAGCATAAGCATCCATTAGGAGATCATTTTAGCACCTACTATAGGGAACCCGCCTTTTTTCCCTTAAGGCCCGATTGCACTTTCATTGTCTTGTCTCTAGAATCGCCGGTCCCTCTATTCACTCCTCCTGGAGGAAGTCGGTTCTTTTAATTCGGCTGACTTTTTTAATAAGTCTAACACCTGAGGCAGAAACCCTCAATGTTTACCTAATTTCAAGCTAATATTAAAAACCTTTAGAAGTTTCAAAAAATTTCTTGATGCCTGAGAGATCGTATATAGATAGGTGCCTCAGGTGTTGGACTTATTAAAAAAATCGGCCGAATTAATAGAACCGACTTCCTCTAGGAAGAGCGAATTGTCACGGATAGCACGTGACAGAAGGCTCGTGGCCTAGGCCTAGTCCATTTCGGGTTAGCTATGTGGCACGTGCAGGAACCTCCTTTTAAGGGGCTCGCAGCTTAGGAAGTAAGGGAGTAGAGTTTAGCTTGTGTACGACTTGAGAAGACACTCGTGAGGCTTGCAATACACTGGCATTGGGCCCTAATTACTACTTTCGGCATTCTCTTTACGTGATTCCCTGCTTTGGAAGCGTCCTTACACGAATGGAGGGTCCGACGATTATTTGGATTCACTTCAAATCTAAGTTCGGTGAACGGCACTCGAAATCCTGCAGATCGAGTGATAATATGCATGGGCATATCGGACCGGACTAGGGCTAATTTGCCCCTTAATTCTGCGTGTAAGTTTATACTTTTTATAAAGGGGTACTTGTCACAGACTTGTCGCATCCGTGCGTTACGTGTAGGTCCTTCGGGCCGAAACAACAGTTATTTCAGGGGAACACCACAATCATCTGTAATTGTGAAACGGGGATTCTATACCCGAGTAGTCTGATGGGTGCAGTAGGGATTCGATTCAATAGCTTTGAGCACTGACTCCCGCGACTTCCGGCACTAGCACGGAGTTGAGACGGAATTAAGGTTTGCATAAGCGCAACGACTAGTTTCAAGTAAAGTCAAAAGCACTATCACGTTCGATAGCTTGGGCTACAGTGCTGCAGACCAGAGATCGTGAGTATATAAATTGCGCATTCTTCTGCTATTTGTCATTCCTCAGCAGGTTCTCATTTTATGTTCTTTCTCAATTTCATTAGATTTCAAGACCAAGTGCTTCTAAAGATCATTCTACTCGGAACACTACCAACGACCCTCACTTTGCATACCAAACCATCTAGTACTTCTTTTACCTACGATAATTATGCAATTCTCTACGATTCTCCCCATCGCTTTCTCTCTGGTGGCCTTCACTTTGGCTAACCCTATGGCGCTACCTGAAAAGCGCCAGGACGGAGTAGTATGTGAGCAGGTGAAGTCCAACGTCTCTGCCCAAATCGATAAATGGTTGAGCGACATTGAAAGTGTCAACACCTTCGTTGACACCGTTGGCAGCGTCACCAATCCGGCAATAATCAGCTCTATGGCTGCCACGGCCTTCGTAGCTGCCCAGAATGAGGGCGCCTCAAATACTATTCTACAGCAAGATGTCAAGCTCGACGCATCCGGCCAGGCTGCCGCTCAAGCGCTAGTAGGAAAATTCAACATAATAGGCCCAGCCATCAACGACACTATCTCCAACCCGGGTAACCTCCAGAAAAACCTGGACGCGATCAACGGTGCGAGGTATTACTATCTCACCTAGTTGTATATCGGAAATTTATTCATGCTGACTGCTTTACCTCTAGATGTCCTCCCCCTCAAGGCGCGGGTGCCATTTCCCAAGAAGGCGATGTCCAGGCAGCAGCTGCCTCAGCTGTTGGTATTACCGTTTCTCCTCCTCAAACGCCAACCGCCTGCACTGCCGCTGCCAGGGTGACAAACTGAGGGTGGTGGACTATATATTTTCCATGATGGTTCGAGAGAAGGAGGGTTGTGGGTAGTCGGTCCTGTAATCCAGGTCTTCGTAGCACCCAGTATTATAAGGGAGGGGTTCCTTAAAGGCAATGCAATCATCATCACCATCAAATCCATTCTCTTGAGCAGCCTTCGCTTTCTCCTCTGGTGATCCTTTGTACCTCATCTTACGTGTATTTTTTTGTACCCGCAAATAAGAGATTCTAGGGCTGTGAAGATAAAGGAGGACTGGATAGAGAGGCTCCACCTTGATAGTCAGAAATAGGCAATTGCACATCACGCTGATCTGCAGGTAGATAAATAATAGAAATTGCAATGCTAAAGATAAAGACATGTTTAAGAATTAACCACAAAGGAGGTGGGGCGTTGAGCTATTCTGGTAACAAGGAGCCCATTCTGATCACCGGGAACCGTTCTGGCTCCCTCTGATCCTGCTCGCTAGGAGTTGACATTCTCAATAGTGCTACCAGGATGGGACCTGTCTCAAAGGCACATAGAGGGTGACTACGACTTTCAAGCTGCTAGGGGGTGGTGAGCAGAGGTGAGCTGGTGGAGACTACGCGTGAAGGATGTGTAAGGCGAGGATGAGCAAAGCGGTGAGGGGTCACGTGCGTCGTGGCTTGGCGAGCACACGGAGTGAGGTGATTATTCTGGAAAAACAACAGGCCATTCTCACACGCCAATCCTGCCATTAAAAAAATCCGTTGCTGTTCGGAAAGGTGAGCAGAGCTGCTTTACCGGCAATTTTTGGTGAGTCAAGGTGAGCAAGGTGAGTCGAAGGTGAGATGGATAGTGAGTAGACCAGCGTCAAAAGGCGACCTGTTTTGGCTCCCCGGCTAACTAAAAGTAAAAGTGGAAAAAGTGAGTCAAGGATTCTGTGGGAGGCTCAAATTGGCTCCATATTCGCCGTCACCATCGCTCTCGCCCATTCTCTCTCGCAGAATCGACTCCTTCACTCAAGTTATTCCAACACTACGCCATCTGACTCTTTATACGCCTAAGAGGCGTACTTCTCAGTGCCCCCTTAGAAAGTCGTTCCGATAATTCCACAATATTCTATCATAGGATCGCATCAGACTACTTTGTCTCCTGCGATGTGTAACAAAATGTGAAGCGTTTTGATGAAAGATGTTCGATTGGAAGAACAAAGTGTCGGTGAAGGCCTCCTGTAACTTTGCGATGTACCACAAAAAAAGAAGCCCTACATCGAAGCCACATCCCAAGCCACACTTATGGAGCCGAAACTATTTTTAGATTCGGAGTACTACAACTGCGAGTGGATGGGGTTGAAATACTATACCCTAGAGCAATCGCGTCTGAAGTATATTACTTTAATATATTACAAGATGGCGTACGTGCCTTATTCATACTTCAAGTTTAAGTGCTCTCAGTTGTAGCACTACAGCTGAGAGTACTCGGGCCTGAAGTATAAATAAACGATGTACGTCATCACCAGGCAGCACCCATTGCAACTTTATAGGGCCTGAGGCCTCGACGCCAATACATGCATTGAGTCACGTTTCATCTGTCTGATTCGTTACTATTTCTGAATATAGCTAGCTACCTACTGTAGGCATCTACACCGATCATCGTTTTCACTTCTTTACTTTACACTCGAGACTTGTCATCATCAAACATCGTTGAAAAATATCTGCATAATCTGGGTTTTGGCCTTTTTGATACAGCCATGCTTTGCGACTGTTGCTTCCACATTGGTAGTCATTTTGATCAGATATTTTGCATTTATGCGAACTCCTCCGATGTCGGAACACCACCTGACAAGCCAAGCATCAGCTCAAGTGCAGTTTGCACCTCTCAAATGGGGCATCTTGTATGTGTGCAGAGCACTAACGAGAAGGATGCAAATGACGAGAATCGGCTATCATTTGACTCTTGGAACTGCAATCAGCGCTCACGGCAGCCAAACAGGATAGAGACCAGATACAAACATCATACCAGCTATATGGAATTATTACGCTCAGCTGACAGAGGCTGCCCGCTATGTTCTCTTATTATTGGAAAAGACCGGACCCAGCGATCAAGAGATTCCTACCTAGATGATCTAGATGAAAATTCTGATTCTGCGCTCAGTGATTCACAAATATATATTTCTGTCTTTACTAGTGAACTTGGCGAAGCACAAGACCTTTTTATTGAACAAGACCTGGAAGGCAAAGATGGGCGCAATCTCGCTTCATCTCGATTGCTTATAAGGCTTTCTATATATGCCAAGCCTGGTAAGATTTACGGCATATGTCTAAAACCGGACCTAAAACTCTTAAAATAACGAATATCGGACCCTTTTCTTTTATAATGCCAAATACCGGACTCTGAAGAAAAGTGACCTACTTTTATATGCGAAGCTCATAGAAAACTAAGTACCTACGCTTTCTGCTAGCGTTTAGCGCATGATCGCTAAAACCCTAGTGACTTAAGAGCTTCCCAAACTTCACTCCTACTATATAGCGACATTTTTATTATAACTTCTAGGTAACTTTAGGGGCGTAATATCACGATTATATTACGACGTAATTATATTAGTAGATAGCTACCTAACTTAAACTTTTTATATTATTCTATAGGCCTATTAATACGACGTTATACGTATTAAAAATCATTAAAAACGAGCGATTTAATATAAAGTTATTATGTATATAAGTAGGTGCTATATTATAGTCGCGAAGCGAGTTAATAACACTATAGAATTATATACTTTTTCTACTAGTATAGCCGCTAGTGAGAGGTAGGGGTAGAGGCACAGGCCTTGTAAAGGATAAAATTATAGTGCGGTTACGCGAAGCTAACTTATCTTTAAAGTAATAATATTATAGAATTCTATACTCTATAAATTATTTGTAACTATATACGCTAAACGCTAGTAGGAAGCATAGGTACTTAGTTTTCTATAAGCTTCACACACAAAAGTAGGTCACTTCTCTTTAGAGTCCGGTATTTGGTATTATGAAAGAAAAGGGTCCGATATTCGTCATTTTGAGAGTTTTGGGTCCGGTTTTAGACATATGCCGTAAGATTTATCTTATGAACAGCCCCACTACCGAATAGCAGTTTTGCTAAAGGAGTTTCAGACGACCCAGCAGCTATTGATTCTATAATAACGGGGAGACCAATTAGCCCTTCGCTGCTCTCTGATGGCACATACACCATGATAAAAAAGTGGTTCAAAACCTGCCGCGAAAGCCATTTTGCTTGTGACAAACATGTCACCACACCTCTTCCTACCCGTGTCATTGATGTGGGATCAATCAAAGGCTGTTTATCAGAGAGGATATTTGTCTCGGAAGGAAAATGCGCGGACTGGGTTGCTTTGAGCCGCTCTTGGGGTGGAGAAATCCCAGAGTCAACTACAACTGCAAACCTCTAGGACAGAGAACAGCTCTTGGTTGTCGACGAACTCCCCAGGAATTTCCGAGATGCTATTCAGATTACAAGATGGCTAGGGTATCGATACCTCTGGATTGATTCACTCTGTATACTGCAAGATTCTCATGAGGATTGGGCAAGGGAGGCAACTCAAATGGCATACGTCTACAAGCATGCAGTTGTTACTATCGCTGCCGAAAGCACTGTGAGTAGTGAGACCGGGATACTCCATGATCGAAATACGGATGCTAGGGCGATAGCCACACCGTACTGTAGTCTCTCGCTGGGTATTGAAGGAACACTCTACATTCGGGAATTATCATATAATGATAAATTTCAACCGCTCCGGAAAAGAGCGTGGACCCTTCAGGAAGTGTTTCTAGCACGTCGAGTCCTGCATTTCACCAGCCAGGAAATTATATGGAGCTGCCATACGACAGCTCTTCCAGAAAGCAACCCTGCACATACGATTCCGATCCTACTGGACACATACACTTGGCAAACTGAACACAGCAAGTCTGAGGACCCGTTATGGCTTTGGTACTCGCTATTGGATGATTATAGCTATCGAAGATTAACCTACTCCAACGACGTGTTACTCGCGCTATCGGCTATCACGAAAGAGACTCAGGAGCTGACGGGTTTTACCTATAAGGCGGGCATATGGAAGGAAGACATACACAGAGGGCTACTTTGGTCAGTGGGAGGGCTAGGAGTGAGGTCAAGCGAGTGTAGCCTTCCATCCTGGAGCTGGGCCTCCTTAGAAATGTCTAGAGGCCAGCCGGAGGGGCATCCGTTCTATTTTCATCTAGGAGAGTCAGATACAAAGATTGCTACTTTCGATGCCACCTTTGAAAATTGCGACGTCGTCGAAGGAGATGAAGGACCTTATGATCGAGTTTTGTCTGGGCGGTTGACTGTAGTAGGCCAATGCCAAACTATTACAGACGTATCCAAACGCTCAGAACCATACTTCCTGAAAGGCGAAAGTTTCTCCCTTGCAGATGTTCGCGAAGGAGATATACTGGAACAGATGTACTCGTTACGATCAAGACTTCCATTTTCACGCAACCAAACCATTTGTGACATCGACGACTTGCTTTGTCGAGCGCAAGTAGGATGGAGACCAGGACCTTGGTGTCCCCTTCATAGTCATACCAAAGAGGCAGATCTCAATATCAGAGAATCGCTGTTCAACGCCACGGAAAGCGGACTTCTCCAGGGTGACAAAGGTATAATTTATCTTCAGATATCAAAATGGACTGGCATCTATGGAGAAGATGGCATCTTGTTTGCCTTGATTCTCGAACCTACAGGATTACTTGACGAGTATCGAAGAATTGGGATTGCACAAATTCCCGAAGAGAATGGGATAGCAGAAGTTGGATGGAAAAGACAGCGGCTGTATATTGTTTAGAGGAGACAACATGATTAGTTTCAATTGATTCTGTACGTTGTGTTGGTGTTATATTTTGAAGTGATGAGGTGGGTCCGGCTCGGTGATAAACCACGTTGTACCGAATTCATATAATTCAGATGTAGAACTTCGTTGAACACGATTAAGCTTAAAGTTCTACAAGCTATAGCTACAGCAAGCCACATCACTTTATTAATTGTGAATTAGAGACTTACACGCTGTCTTGTGGTATATTTATTTTATTATACTTCAGCCACAATCAAATCGAAATGTGGCTTACAAAACCAATGTCCTTGCAATGTGTAGTATTCCAAATAGTTTACTAGAAATTTAATTGTTAATGCTCGTTTTGAAGAGTAGAATTTATTTAGCCTAAGTCTTGTACTAGTGTTGAGGCTCTGCTGGTAAACGCAGAAACGCGTCTCTGGGAACTACCCTATACCACATTACTTGAGTTGTACTAGATTACCTTTCCCGCATATCCGTTTGTATCTCTAGAAGTATAATAACGGCAAGTATTCTTCTTCCCCATATTTTTATTCTAGTCAAGTCAATTAAGCTCGGACGGCTCGTCACATGTATCGGTCATCTCCACCAAGACTACCACGACCTTGCATCTCCCCTACTTCCCGATAATCAATAGATACCAGGGCCCATTGCGGTTCCCCTAGAGCCCGAATCCTTCTCGCCAGAAGTTAACGTTCACGACAGCCGCCTCAGGCAAGACAGATGAGCAAAGGTGAGGCGGTGGAGAGCGCGCAATGGAGGCCAGTAAGGATGGGTGAGATTGAGGTGAAGCGAGGGTGAGTAGAGCGGCGAGAGGTCACCTGCTCAGTGGCTTGGCGCGCACGCAGAGGGAGGTGAGGATTGGGGCGAAAAAACATGAAGTGAAAGCCACCTGTTCTCACACAAGAAGAAACTCCTGTTGCGGATAGCCGTAAGAAATGTCCAAATGACCTCTCATCAAACCATGCATGTAAGCTTCTCCGACAAGCCTGTAAGTTACTCCCCCAGCATTGGTTGTCTGTGGACATGGCCGGAGGAGATGGGGAGTCGTGGCACCATGCAGAATCACCACGACATCACCAACTTCACTTAGAACAGGAACAAGTCCCATGTAACCCTTTTCTGTAATAGCAAACTGACGCGCTGTGGATACTCTCGGGTCTTGGAGATGAGTAATGTTAAAACTTCTGTCGAGCACCGAGCTGATATCTCCGCCATGACGCCTTACGCTCTTCGAGAGATCGGTGGAAAGAAGGTGGGTGAACATCAGCTCCTCACTGCCCAATGCCATCAGGTGGCGATATGAACTTTCTGCTTTCTCAGCTGCTTCTTTCGACTTCATTGCCATGTCTCGCTGGTTGTCGTACGCGGTTAACAGATTCTCCCATGCTTTGACATACTCCCTAGGAGCAGGACGCACGGGTGGACTTGTATCCGCAATGATCGTTCGCCAGAAGGCTTCATCCACGTCTTGGTTCGTATATTTATAGGGTGATTTCACATGCCGCTTTGCCTGAGACAGGGCTTCTCGGAATGGAAACGATTTTTCGTATACCGAATCAATAGTAGAGACGTCGACAAAATCGTATACCGAAGCAATGGCAGAGACGTCGACTAGTATTTTGATGGTGTCTATTAAGGTTCCCCTGGACTCTAAGTATGGAACTCTTGATCCAGAGTCAAAGCCAGAATAAGGCCGCCAGGAGACTATCATTGGTCTATCCGGGACGGATGATGCTTGAATGTCGTGCGCCGAGTAGCGATGCTCGAAGGTGCATGCACGGAGTCCGGCCGACCAGTCAGGCACCCAAGATGGTAGCTCAAGACTCCTTGGTTGTCCGATACCAGCGAACCGCAAAACCCTGAACCGATCTCGCAGTTCGAACTGTGTGGAGAATTCGATGGCGATGTTTGTGAACAATATTGTCGGCTGGGAGGTATCGTAACCAGTATTGCACCAGCGATCCCGATCGGAGTCTGCGATGATGCCCATGAGACCAAAAATATTATCGATCTTTTGTTCGCACTGGAACCTGAGAGATAAGATCAATGTGTCTAGAAGGGGGAGGAGGTCTCGCCTGCCATGCCAAAGCCGCAAGTTTTCAAGTATCAGGGAATTCTCTATTCCAGGCAACTCGACAGGTACAAACATGGTGGGGTCAAGAGCTCGAAGGAATTCTGGGAACCTCTTCAGTTCACTCCGCGAGAGGGTTGACATAGCAACGATAAAATTTCCCCAGTTCAGGTCCATATTGCCATATCGAAGTGAAACGTGTTTCGCGAGAGCAATCTCTTGAATAATCCAGACACGACCGAACCATGGGTGACTGAGTAGGTTCCCTAAAGACTGCCAATGGGCCCAGTTCCCAATAGCTAGGTAGTGTTTCATTTTCGCGGATTCTTCAGATGAAAAATCTTGGAGGATGCGTGACTCTCTCAATCTCCATATCATCATAAATGCTCGGGATATATCTTTTTCTCTTGCCGTGAGACGAGAGAAGATATACCTGCCAACTGAAAATATTCCATATAAGTGAATATCCGGGCAATGAAGGCATACGATGACGCATAGGCTGTTCTTATAAATTTCTCCCATCATCGCAACCTGCTTCGCCTGTTCTGCTCTGTCCTCTTGACTGATACATACTTGATCTATCCAAACGAGCAGTGGCCTGAATGGAGATCTCATGTCTTTCAAAATGGACTCAACGTTGGGGTAGACAGGGAATTCTTGTGCGTTGATGAATATTTTACCACTTTTTGATGTCTTTTCCCATCGATATGAGATGGCATAGTAACTTGGAACCAGGTCCGGCGACTGGACAGAGATTACATCGCACTTGAGAGGACGACTTCCAAGGACAGTTGGGTGGATTCGGAGGAGGCGAAAGCTATTGTTGTGTTTGAGAGGCTTGTGCTGGAACCTCCCTGAAGAGTCTGCAGGCCCAAGATCCCTAGCATATGAACTATCCAACATAATAAAGCCAGGTATACGAAGAGCAAGTAGCGTTAGTAGACCCCGGAGTGCCCAGATGGCAAGTTTTCGAAACAGTCCGGGGTAAGAGTATCGCAGAATCAAGAGCGTAACGTAGCTACGTGCGAACCAGAGAAGTGCATCTTTCATATGCAGTGCCATCGGTGAATCTCTTGCTCCGTTCATTATCTGTCGGCGAACTTGGTGAATGAAGATCTCGGCAAGGTGATAAATCGTAAATGCCATGGCTGGAGGAAAGTTAAATGCCCAGGATGAGATGGAGATTGTGCACCACTCAAGTCCTGCAAGCGTGTGTGGGAGTGGGACTCCGGGCTGAAGAGCATGAAGCAGCCATTGCGTCCATGAGGGTAAGACTGCTGAGAACTGGTAGAATACAGCAACAGCGATGGCTCGCCAACGATAACTGATCATAACCCCTCCGTGGGCCGCTTGGGCATCCATTCCAGCATACACGCGTGGTATCGTGCAAACATAAGAGGTCACGGTCAACCAAGCTAATTTGGCCCAGCTGTCAGGAACGTCAGAAAAAATGACAGGACTTGACTCCAAATAACGCCAGAGCTAGATTCCAGGCCATACCATAACTGATGAATGTAGTACTTCGTGCAGTTGCATCGGGCGGATCATGATGACAGGCAGCATTACAGCGTATGCAATGCACGGGACCTTCGTGGTTGTGACAATGGTGTACAATGAGTAGGCAAAGAACGCCAATTTGAGAATGCTGGATGTCGCGCCAGGAATGAATAGGAGTGCGGTTCCACTGCGGACAATTGACTGGAGGCTTTTCGGGCAAGCAGCGGGGACAAAAGCACACTCGCGAATTTTTCCGGAGTAAACCGAGTCAAAGAAATGCATTGCGATTAGGGCCGAGGGCAAGAGGCGGCAAGAGATGATCCAGAGGAGTTTTAGCAATTTTAGGACTGGTCGCAAGGCTTCTGCAATAGTGGTCCCTGTTCGGATAAGTGATTCTCTAGAAAATATCGGCATTGTCGTTTGCTAGAGAAGCAATTGGACTGGTATTGATGACGTGTATTGTTGGAAGTGAAGGGCATGATATTTAGACGATGGGATGTTGGGATAGGGCGTTTGCTTACTTCGCGTGAGCGTTCCGCGTTATATCATTTCTTTTTGGACACGTCGATAATGCTTATTTCATTTTCGCTACGACAAATACAAAAATTAATATATTGCTTTCATAGAAAGGCATCTAAACCGAATCTTTTCGTAGCTGCACTAATTGCTTTAAACTTTTAAAGTGTTCAGCGCTCAATTTAATGATAACTTAAGCACACCCAACCCCCTTCTAATAGTTAAATTTCTAGAAATAACTGCCTAATATTCCTTTCTTCCCTACGTCATCGCTATTAAGTATTCGTAGCCCTTTACAAGGTAACGCGTATAATTATAGTAATAAAGGGAGTGCAAAATAGAGTGTTTTTGACGAAAGAGTTAAGATAGCGTAGCGAGCGGAACGCGTATTTACTTATCCAGCTTCATTTAGGTATATAAAGTGTATATTACATGACCCCACTTCACAAATAAAGTATCTAGGTACTCGCGTAACGCTTTAGGCCTCCTCTTGAAGTACATCTCTTCTTATAATACTAAGCCTAATTCCGTATTTTTATAATTTATCTTACTTTTAGTACTTTAATTTATATATATACTCTTAATTTCTACTCTTAAAATTATATTTATAAGTTTTAAGTAGCTATTATTTTCCCTCTTATATTATCCACGTTTACTGATAAAGGCAGAAAAAAAAATCTAACAATAATGCAAAATTATAAAGAGAAAATCAGAAAAGGTGAAATTTGTCCGACGCTACATCCCTAATCTCTTCGTCATAGAACTAAGCGCATGCCAAAACCTAGAGTAATCACGAGAACAGCAACACCCCAAGGCCAGTTACCTGACAAGAGCCTTCCAGCAGCGCCTGCCTTAGGTGTCACAGTTGGGCTCGCCGGAACTGTCCCAGTAGGACTCTGAGTGGTCGTCTCTTTGCCAGGTGCAGTCGTTCCAGTCCCTATCAAGCTGGGCGTGCCAGACGCTATTGAAGAAGTACCACTGGCTTTCGACGTGGTGGATCCGGTTGGAGAAGCTCCACTTCTGCTTGATGTGGAAGATTTTCCTGAGGCTGTGGTGGCACCACTAGGAGAGCTACCTGGTGTCTGGGTTGCCTGTACACGATACGTTAGCGAATATTTCTCATTCTCCCGTATGAGATTTAAAAATTGTATGCGAAAGAACATCCACAGGGTGAAGCAGAGAAGTTGCGTACCAGAGGTGCAAGCAACGTTGCAGCGTAGGTAACATTGTTAGGAACGCAAAGATTCGGCGCCAGAGCAATTTGATCAGGTTCGCAGCAGAAATAAGGGCTGACAGCGCCGGCAGGGCGTGTGTACATAATCCAAGTGCTATTAGCACATGAAGGTGTCGAGTCTACCAAAGAGCTGCAGTCGGAATCTTTAGGTTTGATTTGTTAGAATGCATGCCAAAAGGGATATAAATTACAGAAGAGAGAGTGCGGTGATAACACATACCGGTAGGACAACAGTAATCACCATTGACGAAGCAGTAAGTTCCCATAGGACAGCAACCATCCGGGCAACATGAGTCGGGGCAGGTCTGGGTATAGGAAGGGCAGACTCCATCTTCTCCGGTTTCTGGTGTTGTTGCATATAATGAAATGCCACCGATGAAACTTTGGCGATCGTGCAAAAGCTGCGGAGCAGGTTGTGCGAACTGGAACTCCCCCATTCCCAGTCTCGCCAAGAAGAGAAGAGAAAATATAAACGTGCCGAATTTTGTTGCCATTTCGAAGATCTGGTACAGGTAGTTGCGACTTCTTAAAAGATTGAGAAGCTAAGATAGATGAGCAACAAATCTTCGATGTATCGCGAAAGAGAGCTGGGAATCCCGTTCCTTATAAAGTAACAACCGACAGTTGCTTACAAACTTCGTTGAATGGAAAAAAGCCTAATTGGTAAAGCAGCTGAGCTGAAACAGAAGCTACTAGCCGCGATCTCCGCAAATCTATCCTGCCAGAGCTACCAATAAGGCTTGAGACAATTTGAAAATGTAACCCAATTGTCTTAGAATATCCGAGATGTTGCGTCCGAAAACAGGGGCTGAGTGCTGGGGCTGAGAGGAGTGGCTGAGAGACAATTAAATTTCTAGTTTGCCAACGTTGAAATTGATTAGATCCCGATGCCTTGCATCCAATACTTCTTCTTCGGTAGGCCGACAACCACCTTTAAGGGACAAAGAGCGAAAATGTCGAGGTTTCCTTTGAGCTGCCAAGAATGTTGTCTCGGAGCTAAAGGGTTTCCGATGTCTATGCCGATACGAAGCACTAAGGGGTAAGTAACTTCGAGGGAGAGCATAAAATGGGTGTGCATGCCTGAGCAGAGCCTGAGCAAGCCTGAGCATCCTGAGCACACCCTGAATCATCCTGCGCACCATAATATAGAACCTATTTTGGCCTCCTGTGTGGCCCAGGTACAGTTTCCTTACCGAATTTTGCCTGGGAATCCGGTTTTGCTCCCTCGATGACTCCAATCAAATAAGCACTCACTGCTGGAAAGCAATCTGCTCTTCATACTCATCAGGTCTCACTAGCGCCATTGCGAGTTCGACTGCCACGAACTCTTACCCCTAATCCCACGCCATCGACATCGAGCGCTAGAGTGACGATAAAGCATTCCAAGCAACTTTTCTGCTTCCCTTGCGCCGGTGGCCTGCATATCTTGTCCGTCGCTCTCCAAAAGCGGAAGTTCAACAGCGTCCTCGTTCAGCCAGCGCTTCCACCTCCATGACCCAAACGCCCAACCCACAGGTCCACGGAGGTCGGCCAACTGGCGCAAAAACAGGAATTGGAGTCGGCGTCTGCGTGGGGCAACCCCCCCGCAGACTTCGGGCCACAGCTATTCCATATTAGGAATCGCGTGATGCCTCAGTGCTTTACGAAGTTACAAGCGATGTGCATAACCAATCCGAAAAAAATCGCGCGCACAAAACACGTGATTCTTTCATCCCTCAGCAAATCGCAATTCGCCCTACACAAATCACTTCACAACCACAGTCTCAGATTATCCGTTGCGCTGCGGCCAGGAATACATTTCCGTGATCAAATATACCGCAAAATTGCAACGAATCAGAGATCTTAAAGTACAGAGTCTAGGGAGATGATTTGCTGATCTAGTTCGCTTCAATTGAGCACGGGCCATGCATTCCTGGCCGCAGCGCAACTGATAAAAAAAAGTAGATTAAACTAATCACCCACTGTGGAACTTTATTCCTCTCCAAGGGTTTCTGTTTTAGACGCTTTATTGTTGTGTAATAAGTAGGTGCTTAAAAATTGTGTTTGAAATTTGGTCTTCCTCGCCAGGGCTCTGGATTTGTAGGTGGTGGCTTTTTTCGCCCAGAGGGCTCTCCACAGCCTCATCCAAAGTCTGCCTTACTCAGCCTCTTTTCCCTCCCACCTTAATAACCTTTCCGTCTTCCACGTCATCTTTTTCCTCAAGCTTTATTTTTCCTTGCCCTCAAATGCCCGTAGTCATCGGCTCAATCGGCGACATCATCGCCATCGCGCAAGTAGCCGAGAAACTTTACAAAGCGCTCCGCGCAAGTCGAGGCTCCGCAGCTGAGTTTCAAGATGTAGTACTTGAACTGTCTACATTCTACGGGACATTAGAACGAGTAACAAGCATCCCTCTGTGAGCTGAAGACCCACTGACTCCTCTGTCAGCTCCTCGTACTCTGGCCAACGCGTCCAAATCTCACGAGCCATGTCGCTATAGTAGGGCCAGTCGTGCACGAATGCAAAACGGAGATTGAGCGCTTTCTTGATAAGATAGTACTTAAATATGGGAGAAGGCTTGGTAATGGGGCTTCGAGTAAGAGAGGGTTCAAGGAGATGGGGAGGATGCTGCAGTGGAGTGCGTTTGAGGGGGTAGAGGTGGAGCGGTTGAGGGAGAAGTTGGGGAGGGCGAATGCGATGATACAGCTTATTTATTCACAGGCTCAAGGGTGAGTATTGCTGCTCTTTTGTAGGACGTCCCTTGCTGATAATGGTAGGGCTGCGGCTGAGCAGGATGCGAAAATTATTTCGGATAAGCTGGAAGCTTTGTCGGAGCTTGAGGCGGTGGCGAAAGAAAATTTGAATATACATATTGGTGAAATCCAAGACAGTATGGCAAGACAGAATGTAGTTCTAGAGAGTCATACCACGATACTCAAGGAGATATCAAGTGATATGCGGAGTGTTAGGACAGCTGTGTAGGTGGACCCATTGATAGAAGAAGATTTCGTGCTAACTTCTAGAATAGAACACCGATGGCCGAAGTAACTTTTGATATGAGAAAAATCCTTATCGAAGTTCAGGAAACATTACACTCTCATCGAAGCATTCCTCGGAGCCTTGACCCTTGGTTACAAAGGGCGCTATATCTCGAAGATTCCTTAGGATATGTCCTACCTATTCCGCTTGAGACTATCAGTTCATGGGAGGTAAGCACCATACGACCATTTATTGGTTTTTCAGTGGCTAATAAAGCAACAAGACGCTTTATATGGTGCTTTGCGATAAATTCATTGACCGTCCAGGATATGAACTAGTGAAGCGACGGCAATATATTTTCCAAGACGGGGCAAATGGGCGAGACTTGAGCGTCAAGGTACATTTCCCATCAGTTGTTCGGCCGGGGCAGAAGGTTACTATGTGCATGGTCTTCTTCTCTCCAAAGGAAGAAGAGAATATCTGCCCAAAGTGTGGAACAGTTACTATTGCAAGAAGTAACACCGATGTTAATTGGTAGGTTATTTGGCTTTCAATATTATTAACACCTAGATTTTGGCGAGCTACAATATTGACTTTCAATAGTTCGAACATGGCTTGCCAAATGATCTACCGACAGGTCATTGATGTCACAGAAGCCTCTCTGTTCAATGACCAGAACGGAAATTGGAGCCGACTTTTTCCTTCGGGATTTTTCCCCGAAGGAAAAAAAAACGACATTTCTTTAGAAGAGAATGAGATCACCACCTCTGTACCAAGCCACCTTTTGTACTACGGAGAAATTAACGATTTACTGGATGTCTTCAAAAGAGTTCGCCTCTTCACGAGATGGCAAGACGCAGAAGAATCTCGAGCAGGAAGATTGTTCTTCAAATTTGGAAACGTGTCACTTTGGTTTGTTTCCGGACCCGCTATCGAAGTATGCGCTCAGATGATGCAAAATCTGAAAAGTAAAGCGTTTGAGGATATGTTAAAGATTAAACAGTACAGACTTTGTAAAGAGGGGGGAAAGTTACGAAAGGCTGATTCTGATTTCCTCTTCGCGGGTTTCTATTTCCTCGGCACCTGTCGACGGAAAGCAAGACCGGTTTTGATTCTCTACTCAAAATATAAATATCTGCGACACGAGGTTTTAGGAAGCATGAGGGGGTTAGACTGGTTCGACCCGAATAAGTCCGGAGTCGTAGCTACCACGTGGTGCAATCCAGAAATAAGGCAGCAAATAATCGAGGAATGTGCCGGGTATCTTGGCTGGGACAGAGGGTTTGCGGAGGAGGTTTTCTAGCCGCTAAGAATAAAGGAGTCCAAAACTCTAGATATGTAACCTCTCAGCTATAGAACTGTTCGCGAACCACTCACCAAATGCGATTTTGGCTAATACAATTGTCAATTGGGTATCACGTGCATCGCCTCTAGCCATCGCCCCTACTATTGCCTCTCCGCGTTGCCCCTAGAACCACACTAGCCAGACTGACTAGAACTACTATATTTTAGATAAGAAAACCTCTCTTCTCTTCTTCTTTTTAGACTATACATATATTACTATGGGATTCGATTACGGCTTCCTCCTCTAAGACAAGTAAGGGCACTAGACCACTTTGGGTCTAGCTATCTACACAGCCTCTCTACACGCCGCTGCCACTTATTAGGGAGCGTAGGAGGACTTTAGGGGAAGCCCAACAACCAATATTGTGAACGATCACAACTTTGAGCTCTAGGAGTCAACGCGGCAGATTTCTGCTATCTAATGCTCTATCGAGTCAATCATTGCTTCCGTCAAAGTCCTTCGCTTCCCATGCATCTATACCCGAACCGTCAGGCATCTATGCTTTCAGATTCTCAAAATTGGGCTCAGCTCCACCCTTTGAGCCCATTCTACTTCCTCTGACACGAAGCGATAAAGCTGGGCTGCCTCTCACGCAATTCTACCATGTGAGCAATCCGCGCATCGGAGAGCACAGCTATATCATTCCACCCAGAAATGGCTTCTGAGAATGAAGAACCTGACACCTCAGAGAAGGCTGTAGAAAATGCCCCACGACCAGCAGGCCACATGTATATCCGGATCCCCGACAGCATGGTAAACCAAATCCTACGCAACGGCTTCATACCGGAAAAAAAGAGCACAGACAGCGCCTACTCCGACGGCGTGCGAGGCTCAACAGCTTATCACAGAGAGTAAGTGCTTTCTCAACCAAACCAACACACGATGCCTAACCAGCAACTCAAGTACACGATCAACAACCACAGACGGAAGTCTCATCATCCATCGGGGCGATCCAGATCCTTGCCCTGGGAACTGCGATGCATTCATCCACCCACCTTACACATCCACTCAACCCTACCGCGGAGAAAACGACGGAGGGTATCACGTGAGCGTCCGGCTCTCAGACCTCAATCTAGGAGCTGCGAAGTGTGGGTTTTGCTTCATTCTTTACAATGGAGTTCTTGCCCAGAGAGAGCTGTGGATTGTGGAATTGGCGAGGCAGCTGTGGGTAAGTGAGCATCCGGATCTAGAGGAAGATGAGATTGCGGAAGCTATGCAGAAGAAGCCTTGGAAAGAAGAGTTTAAAGATGAGATTGAGGGGGGAAAGGAGATTGACGAGGAGGGTGTGTGGTTGGATATTAGCTTTCCGAAGGATGGGGAGTGTTTGAGTGTCTGCTTGGTGTTTTGGGGACGAAGAAAAGAGGATTCCGAGGTGGAAGGCTCAGAGGTAGATGCAACGGAGTCAGATGGTTCGAATGTTGACGATTTGGAAGCAAAAGGATCGGATGGAGATGATTCGGAAGAAGCCTTTTCAGAGGACGCTTCATCGGATAGCCTAATTCTACCCCGAACGTGCTCAGAAAGACTCAAGAACCCCGGCTTCCGCGAGCCAGGCCGAACAATCGCAGAGCTTGAATTTTACACCCGTCCCGGAGCACCCAGTCCATGGGCCGCATTCACCCCTGCACCGCATATCCACCCCGACGTATACAGCCTTTCTTGTATGAAGGAGATCTCCAACTGGATCGAAGAATGCGTATCCTCGCACCCAGCCTGCGTGGAAAACATCTGGACCACGAAGACTGCCTCCGACAGCGGGCTTCCGCGACGCTTACTCCGGCTGCGAGATTGCAACCAGGACCCCCCACTTGTGAGGCTGGAAGACACTTCTGATTCCCAGAATTACAAATACATAGCGCTCAGCCATGTATGGGCATACACCGAGCCCTACAAAACGACCCGAGAAACCTTCCTAGAGCACAAAGACGACCGCGTGCCCTGGCAAAACCTGTCACAAGCTCTACAACAAGCAGTTGCGCTCGCACTCACTCTCGGCTACGAATTCCTGTGGATAGACGCCCTCTGTATAATCCAAGATGACCCATCAGATAAAGAGAGAGAGCTACCTCGAATGAGCCTTATCTACGGTCAAGCAGCCGTCGTCTTCGCAGCGCATGGTTGGGATCTCGGTACTGAGAAGGTAGGACTGCTTGCTATCCGGGACAGGTATCATGAGGGGGATGCGCTTGTTTATTGCAGGCTGAAGATGGACCACTCAGGTTTCTTTTCTGCGCCCAAGGATCCAGTTTCGTGGCTGGGTCGCGCGTGGTGCATGCAAGAACGGATTTTCGCGCCACGGATACTGCATTTTGGCAGCTCGACGGAAGAGCTGTTTTTTGAGTGTAATACTTTGATTCGCTGCGAGTGTGGCGGTCTCAATAGAGATAAAAGCCAAAGCACGCTGAAGAACAAGATTACTGAAGCTTTAGCTAGAGTTGGAGAGGAGGGAGGGGAGGGAGGGGAGGGAGGGGAAATAGGGTTTTGCGACGAGTTGTGGAAGGTGTATATCACGGCGTGCGAGAATTATACGCCGAGAGGGGTTTCGTTTCCGACGGATTCCCTGTCTGCGGTATCAAGCTTGATGCATCGGTTTGTGCCGCATTTGGGAAAGTATTATGCGGGGTTGTGGGAGCATAATATACTAATCAGTCTTCAATGGGAGGCTTCGGAAACGGGGCTGTGTAAGCGTCATGAGGAGTACATCGCGCCATCTTTCTCGTGGGCGTCGAGATCGGGTGGTGTGGTGTGGTATATGGATATATCTCAGTTGCCCACGCCGAAAACGCACGAGTTTGCAACGATTGTTGATATCTCCTGCAAGTTGGCTGGGAGTGATCCTTGTGGGAAAGTGCAGAGTGGATACATTACATTGCGCGGATATGTCACGGAGATGAAGATCGAAAGCAAATCTCAATGGTTTCCAGACGGCAAATTGGAGATGTGCAAAGAGGGTTTTGAAAACTGTTTTGTCACCTTGGACTCGCAAGAGGACCTGGATAGATTGCAGGTCGGGACGGTAGTGAAGTGCTTGGATATCATGAGAGACAAGGAAGGATATCATGGAAATTATGTCTCGGGCTTGATTCTGCTTCCTGTGGACGGGGATGATAGTCGGTACAATCGTGTTGGGTTCTCGACAATGTGGGAGAAGCATTTCCAGGATGCGGTGCTGGAAGATGTTACTATTGTGTGACAAGGTAGGTATCTTATCCCACCTTCATTCTATATACCCATCGCATTTCCTTCGAAAACACTAGTAGCCATGTACCTCCCAGGTTAAGAGGCGCGCAGGGTCTTGCGGTTACAACTCTGGAAATCTCGACAGTTGGGATTATTATTGTTAGCATTCTAGTCTACTATATCTGGAAAGACAAGCCTGCTGATGTTCAGTCGACGGATGTCGTCGATATTAACTTGACACTTAGCAGGATGATCTTCCTAGAAGAGGATGAGGCAGCTCGAACACGACCTTACCTCCGAACGCTACTTGACTTCGCTAGCCGCGATATATGGTCATTCAACCTAATGTATAATTATCTTATGAATATATTGAAAGGTATGCACCCTCGCTCCTGGTGGAGGAAAGAGAAGTCGCTCGGTCTCGGGAGACGGTCCGAGAACTATATACTTCCTGTCACAGGAATTGCATGGGTAATAGCGATGCTTTCCACGGTTGTATTCATGGGCACCAACTTCATCGCGTGGAACTTCTGCTTCCCGACTCGAATCGAAAGATTATTGTGGCGGCTCTCGTCTTGTGGGCTAATTGTGATACTTGGCTGTGCGCTGCCTTGCATTGAATTACTGTGTAGTAACTCTCGGATCAAGACGATTCAGAGGACGGTCCAGAAGCGCAGGGAAGCGCTTGAAGACTGCAGTCATCCTAGCGAGAGAGCCAAGTGGAAGGACCGCTTGGTTTGCAAGTTTCGGATCCTCGCGATGAAGATTAGGAACAATAGCCCCGAGAAATATCCAAATCTAGACATGTCCCTCCTTTTTATATTTATGGTAGAGCCCACCTCCGCAGTATATATTCTCTTTGAGCTTATATTCTAGTGGGAGATATAATCGCTCTTCGCGCACTGTCGGCAGATGCATATAGTACTGTTAACTGGTGGGCATTTGCCCCTTACATTGGCTGAAGATCAGCTTATAGAGAGTAGAAGCTAGAGTTAAGTAGGGAGGAGGAGGATGAGCGAGTATATTTGATAGTTTTCAATGCTTAGGGCTCAAGACCTTATTGAACGCTGGAGCAGTCTATTTCACAGAGATCGTACCCGTGTCTGTTACTTAATTGCAACATATGCCTTCGCATTGACCTCTGGTTTTCCGTGCCGATCTCTAGCCCTCATAACAGGAAGGCGATAGATTTTAGACTCTCCCAGATACGCTGCAAAGTACCCAAGAAACATCTCACGTTGTGAATTATATTGAGAAATGAATATCCCTCGCCGGTATAATTGCATGGTTTTCACAAGGCCAAACAGCAGAAAGCCGCCGACTATCAAGTGACGGAAGTTGCTTACGCTAAAGTAATATTACGCAGCACACCCTCCTTCATCTCGGAACACCGTTAACAGAAAGGGAAGGAGAAAACATAACCCGCAAACGTCTTTTTATCCCTTACTACGGTGACAAGATTATATAACCCTCCGCTAAGCTCGCATCCTTCATCTCAATAGTCTAACTCAAACAGATTTTTCGCCTGTTGAATCCCCTCCGGCTTAACGCCAGAAGGAAACCCTTCCCTCAACTTATGCAGATCGAGCGTATTCCCCAAGCGCCAGTCCCACACAGCCTGAAAGTCGGAACACCGACGATGGATCGAGAAATCCGGGGACGGGAACTCCTCGGTCTCGACCCAGTGCACGGTGAACAGGTTCAGGTTGCCGCTGCACTGCAGCTGCTGTACCAGCAGGTCCACGCAGTGGTTGATGCGGAACTCGGCGATGCGTGGCGGGCCCGTGGCGTGGAGGGGAGGCGTCTCGTTGTAGTAGGAGCTGTAAGCTGTTCTACGAAGGAAATCTACGCAGTGCAGTTGGTGGAAGACGTCGAGTCCGGCCATATATGCGTCGTCGCCGAGGCCCCATACGCTGTCGAGGAGCTGCACGGCTGTCTGGATTCGGGGAGAGAGTCAGCATTTGGAGATCTCAAGAGCAGAAAGGCGTGACGACATAACAATCTCGTTTCAATTGCAATGGCGAGGCTACAGTTTCACGCGGTGTGGGATGACATACGTCTGGGTTCTTGCCTAGTTTTATGATCTCGGCTCGCGAGACCGGTATGAAGCGGCCAACGAGGATCTCATCCCAGACCTCATCAGCGATAGCATCTGCCGCGAGAAAGGAGCATTCGGCGGTGTTTTGAATGTACCATTGATCTTCGTCAGCTTCGGATTGAGGTCGATACGATCAAACATAGGAGCTAATTGAATCATAAAGTAAGTTGGGTGTACATTTCATGTTATAAAGAGGAAATGGAGGCTGTTCTGCTAGCTTTGAGCTTTAGACTTACTGAAGCTGGAGACCTGACGATATGCAGCGTTGCGAACCCAGTGAGTTTGATACCACCAGGAGCCGAATAGTGATAAGGATACCAGGAACACCACCACGTTAAGCATCGTCCAGATTAATAGACGTCGTGATGAGATAGATTTGGAACGTTGATGAATGTGTGGAAAGGAGGTTGAGGATAGAAGGGAATCCGCCGCCTCGTCGTCGCTGCCACGTGCTTCCTCTTTATCTACTGCGCTATATCTTCCCTCCCAAGTAGAAGACATGGTTGAGATCCGAATGATGAAGTTGATGTGAGGTTAGGAAGTAGCATATAAGGATATGTTGAGGGAAGTGTGAGTAAAAGATTGCTTCGATTGTAGAGTGACGACAATGGACGCTGTTTCTTGATATGGGGGCTATGTCAGTGATATTGCGGACATTGTCGCACTTGGTCGGGAAGAGGCTGAAGGGTCTCTTGTACAGGGATCGTTTTCGACACAGGCAACCTTGAAGGTCCTGGAATGCGTTGATCTCGTATAGAATTGTTTGAGGGCTTTTTCCTTGCTTGTTATGGTCTTGTGGACCTTAGGTATCTAGATTCCATCTGATCGCTTCGCCTGACCACGCAGCCCCTTTTTAAGCGCGCAGTCCTCCGACAAATGCGATAGAATACGAACTCTGCCGAGTTTGATTTCAGCTACTGATAGGCTATTAGGCGCCTATGCATATCTTAACGGCGTAGCAGTGATCGCCAGGCTGCCAAGGGTAAACTTCCCAGCAATTGGTCTATCATTTGAGCAGACCTTGCAGTTCTATGGTAGACGCAGCGGTGACCAACATGCAAGCCAATAGGGAACTTTAGAGTGATTTGTTGGTTATTTGAGAATACCTTATCTTGAAGGTATAACGGTATTCGGTGAGACGCCGGCGAGATTGCTGCATGTGGGACTCTGAGAAACCATGCTCGCTTTGTTCAAGTAACGGTATCCATACAGACATCATGTCTAACCGCCCTTCGCATTTTCTTGAGGATGAGAATAAGAATACGGATATAGAAAACGATAAAGATGGGAGGAGAGTCGGAATAAGGATACGAATAAGGATAAGTGAAGGAGTGAGGGGAGACGATGGTAGAGGACCGCGGAGAGCTGGGGAATTTTTCTGCGGAACGATCAACGCCACTGGTTTTTCTGTGGTCCTAGACCAACCGGAGGATTTGGTTCGTACCCAAATACGACAAAAATTCCTGATGTTAGAGATCTCCCTGAGTTCTGAGCTTTAAGGTTAAAAAATATGCCGATCAACAATTGGGAGGGCCAACCAGGACAGGCAACGTTTCTCCCTCTTTTACCGACCCCACGATAGTTTCACACTCTTGACATTAACAGCGGCGACTACTTCTACATACTATCGGATTTTAAAATCTGAAGCCTAAACACGAAGCCTGTAATAAGAAGTGTGCAAGCATCAGAAATTTCCAGACGGCGAAAGGACGGTCTGAAAAACGAGGTTATAAACGTCCTGCTATAGCTCCTTGATGTTTTAAAGGGCCGAAAACACATACAGGGGATAGAGACGCGCGTTGAATCTTGATTCAAGGAACATGCAAGTTTTCCTTGGCAGAAAAGGCGCAGGAGAATAGCACTTTTCTATGTTTCTAGTATCCGCGTGCGTTTCACCAAGTGATCCTTTGCAACATCAGAGAGTTGTGACCAATCGATATGTCAGAACTTCAAAATAGTAAAACGGCTGTTACCATGGTTCAATGGGCGGGTGCGCAGGTGTGGCACATACTTGATTTGGTACGCCGTCATTGGTCGTGTTGTAGCCTTATACGAATACTACACACAGAAGCGGCGAAGAGCAAACAAGTCAATCTCAGCGGCTGGCCACGTCGAGACCGTATAATTCAAGCAAAAACAACAATACGAGGGCACTTAATCAGAGAAAGATGAAAACTTAGAAACAAGGCTCAAAGAGATCGGGAAGACATAACAACTCCTTTATATTGCGTCTCCCTCCGCCATTTCCTCACCATCTTACCATCAGCAAAAAACCATCAATCACATCCATTATTTCAAACTCACAGTATCATTTTACACTTCAAATCATTCGATCATCACATATCAAAATGCTTTCCACCAAACTCATCCTAGGCCTTCTCGCCTCCCTCCTCATCGGTTCCGCCATCAGCGCACCAACACCCGATCCTGTCGCTGTTGAGAGCACAGATCTCGGTGAGAAGATCTACTGCGATCCTGGTGCTAAGACGGGCTATTGCGGCAGCGGTAAAAAGGAATAGGTTCCCGGCGTCCCATTCGAAGTTTCTCGGTATGATGCTTCTCTCTCTTGGCCTGCGTGAAATGGGCGGGGGGGTTGGTACAACGCTGACTAATGACTTTGAGTAGCACCTCGAGCTGTTTTCGTTGAAATGGGAGAAGGTGGTTGAGATAATTCTTTGGTTCTTGGGTCAAGTTGAGGATGGAGATAGTGGCGGGTGGCTTTATCGTAGATTGACGGCTTGTTTACTCGATGTGATATGAGGTGTATAGCTAGGACCCGCGAAAGGCTGTAACTGGGCAATTACAGTAACACTTCACGCAATTGGTAGTAGTTGAAATCTAGGATCAAGCTTGAATTTCGCATCTATGAACATACATTGGTGTGCTATTTACTGGAAATCCTTTATGTGAATTTTCCTCCTCTTTTCTCCCATTCTTCCACTCTGTTGTCAGAAGAAGTCACGCAATACTTTGAGGCCTCTCTTCATTGCCCTCTACCATTGAAAAGGTGCGTCTTGGTGGAAGGCACTATTTCAGCACATATCGCTACTCGTAAGCGAGGTGTTTTCCGAAAATGGCATAATCCAGCCCTCTAAGTCTGTCAACTGTTTCGTTCGTAGCCGTGTCGTCTGTCACGATGGATCTTCTCCAAATTGACAGCACTTCTACTAGGGACTAAGTCAACGACCTTATCGAGAGAATCTCTGTGAACATTAGTTCCGCGGTGCCTGATTCTGTGAATAGGCGTTGACTTACTGGTGATGATCCACATAACACGTAGCCCCTCCATAAGGCACCCCACAATCCAAATGGTAGCAAGCATGTCACAAAAATATTCCTCCCAAAAGAGTAATTTCCTACCCAAGATGACGTAAAAGTCAACATTATCAAAGACGGACAAATCCAATATGTAACATATCATCACCTAATCAAGCCCAGCCTATATCTCTGACGATCAATAATATTATGCAGCCAACCACGTCCCAAACTTCCCCTCGAAGACCTTGATCCGCGAGAATGCCTCGATGAGCCCGAGTGGTGTGATCTCCTTCGACGTGGACTCTCCGACGGTAGACCAGCCGGCGAGACCCGAAACCTCCGCTTAGCAAAGATCTCAAACTTGTGTATGAACTCCGCGCCCAAGATCAGTGGACGCGGACAGTCCTCGATGACCTCTAACAACATCTCCTTGGGCTGTCGCACATCCTCGAACTGTAGCCAGGGTTCGTCTGGCTCAGGGTCGTTGGAATCGGAGTCGGTGTCAGGAGTTTCGTATTCGGCGACGTCGACCCAGAACCTGCGCGGGGTCCAGGATCTTTGGAGCTTCAGCCATGGTTTTCCCACGCGCGGGCGCGAGACTTGGTGTTTGGAGAGCCAGCGCTGTTTGCCTTCGTATTGGAAGGGCGCGGCGGTTGTGCCGATGGAGATGATGAATCCTCCCGGAACGGGGATTCGCTTGGGTTGTCTGTACCTGCGGATGGGTAGGCCGATGCTGTTTGCGAATTGCGAGGAGACGGCGTTGCAGCCGGCGGCGGTGTCGACGTAGGCTTTGACGGAAAGGTATTGGAATTGGGTAGGGAGGTTCGGGTTGTAGAGCTTGGCTTGAGGGTCGATGGGAAATGCGGCTACGAAATAGGGGCGGGTCTTAGGGCGGCGCCGAGAGCATTCGTAGTATGAGAGACCCATGCTTGTGTTGTTGTGTCGAAAGATTTTGTTGGTGGATGCTAGGATCTATTGGTGGTGAGCAAGTGCTGTAGGAATAGAAAAGCAAATTCTGGAGAACGCCCGACTGCTGTGAGGTTTTAAGAAAGGGGAAATATATGAGAGTCCAACATAGATAAATTGGGCTTCAAGAAGTGAGGCTGCCACATCTCGTCGTTTCATTCGCTCGACGGATCTAATGTGGCAACCCGCGATTGGCCGTGAGGCGTCGTGGGGGTTGGCGAGTGCTACCCCTCGAGTACTCGTTGGGCAAGCCATAGGAGCTTTCTAGAGGCTCTGGTCGGAACACGAAAATAAAGACGAAAGTTGATTTGAAGCCACGAAGGTCAGCTGTTCTGAGGTCGCGTGGACTGCGGGGGTGTCCATGATCAGAAGTGTTACGTCTCAACCACCAATCGTCTTATTGATCAGTTAGGCGTAGTTAACCCCTGATACGTCTCATTCGTCATTGAGACGACGATGGCAAGGATGACCAGAGAACTTCACTCAGCAGACCTAAGACTCATTATATCGTTTAGTCAAAGCTAACCAATGAAACTTTTACAGGTTTCCAGGACGAAGTTCTATTTCTTGTAAAAAAGAAATAGCGAATAAGTGACTTGGTTCGCTGTACTCAGTACGCCTCTGTGCTTCGGTTTATCCTCTTGACGATCGGGGTTGGCACTTGAGAGGCCGGAGAAATTATAAGAAGACAACAGATGATGATCGAGCTAACAAATTTAAAAAGAACCCATGCGACCTAGGCGAGGTCCGAGCTGCTATTCCTTTATTCTCCTTCATCCTCTCACTAACCCCTTCGCCCACCACTTACCCTCAAAACCTCTTATCTCCAACCCCAACCTCGCACCCTCTCACTTCCTCTCACCAGCCTCCCCATCCCCCATATTCGGGCATTTCCCCTTCTCCCCATGATCATGATACTGACACGCCAAACTCCCAACCACAAACCTCGGCTCCTTCATCCCCCTCCCCTCCATCCCCCTAAAATACCTAACCACCAACCCCAACAACCTCTCATCCGCACCCAAGCACTCCACAATCTCCTTCGTCGGATACAACTCTTCATATTTCTTCGTATCAGCCGCCAGTATCGCCTTTAGCAGCGAATGCCCGATATACCGCTGCATCGCGCAGCGATCCTTCAGCCGCGGGAACACGTCCCTAATCGTACTCAGCGCGTGCAGCTGGTGGTAATTCCGCTGCGCTTCACGTAGTGCATCCATAGCTAGATCTTGCAAGACGGGTAAATCAAGGGTCTGCCCGAGGACGTACACATCGTAGACATCCCAGGTCCAGCCGTGGTGTTTGGAGCGGTCTTTATTGGGTTTCAGGGGAGGGAGGTGGTTCTCGTAGATCCAGGAGAGGAATATGGCGAAGGTGGAGGGAGCTTCATCGGGGAAGGAGACGGTGGGGATGAGGTCGGAGTCTGGGGGGAAGGTGGTGGTGTCGTTGAAGAGATTGCTGAAGTAGGCGGCTTTGGCGCAGAGCTTGTCTTTGTGGACGCGGTGGAGTTTTTGGGTGGGGCCGACGAGGATGTCGACCATTTCGGTGCCATATTTGCTAGGGGGGTTAGCAGGATTAGAGGGTTTTTTTTTGGAGGGGGGCTTACGCTTCGAAGGATATGTTGGAGGATGCGGAGGAAACTATCTTTTCGATGGCTGGGGGGTCAGCCATAGCTCGGAGTTTTGATAGAAGCTGAAGACTAGAGTTGGAGAAATTGGACAGATACCAGTGTAACTTGGATTACTATGCTGCTCTTATAAGAGCTGAGTGAGGAGGGAATGATGTGCTTTTGATTCAGTGCCGCTGGTTTGGCAATTGTTGGTTGTTTGATAGGCTGGCGAATGTTTGTGAATGGCACTACACTTGTAGTCGAGGACTAAATTGGCACTCCATTCCATCATCAGTCAAAATGTGAATAACGACAAAAATTGCAGAGGTTAAATAGAGAGCTATTGGGAATGGGAGTTAAGTCCGAGGAGTCTGAGAAAGGAAGGTTGGAAAAGTGTATTGAGTCGCGAAAGGAGAGAAAAATGAAATGTACTCTGAAACAACTTGTCAACTTCTCAACTGATGGCTTCTGAAACTTTTCGCTCCACTCGTAAGCGGTCCTTCCGGTTGAGTAAAAGGGGGGGCGCTCAGGGTAGATATGCGTCACGTGATTTCATTTTTGACACACCTCACCTATGAAGCAACTCCATCTCAAATCTTTTAATTTCATACAAAATAGCTTCGAATCCTCCAGACCTCTTCGCACAAGTACCTTCCCCTTTATACGAATCTCAAACTTCCCAATGTAACCAGAAATCATGCACAGTGCACAGTCAGCACGCCAATCAGCGACCCCGCTCGCATCCCGCCAATGACGTAGATCTTCAGGGCAAGCTCCCCCGAGACAACCGGCCGCCTCTTATCAAGGAAGCAACGGCACAAGCACGAGCACTCAACCAGCTTAAAACCCACTACAGAATATTTCACTCTCCTCTCCTCTCTTCCTTTCCTCCTCTTCAATCTCCTCTCACTCGTGTGTTCGTGTGCCAATTGATCTCCCCAGAGTCCTAGACGTGCATCTCGACGCAATTGAAGCTGCGATAAGAGCTGATTGCAAACTTGGATCGCTCGACAGCAGTTGCAAGCAGCAGCCACGATGTCGAAAATCGAGAATGCCCTCCCGAAACCCAAGATCGAGCTGTACAGCGGGAAGTACTTCGCCGCCTGCGCGGTTGGTGGGATCATCGGTATGTTCCCCTCCCCTTCCTCTATTATACAGTACTTCGCTGACGATTCCCAGCATGCGGCCCAACACACACAGCCGTCACCCCCCTAGACCTGGTCAAAACCCGTCGCCAAGTCGACCCCAAGCTCTACAAATCGAACCTCAGCGCATGGAGCATGATCTACCGGGCCGAAGGCCTCCGCGGGGTGTTCTTCGGGTGGTCGCCTACCTTTGTCGGGTACTGCTTGCAGGGCGGGGGGAAATACGGGTTCTACGAGGTGTTCAAGTACTTTTATGGCGAGAAGGTGTTTCCGGGGGTTAGCAAGACTGCGATTTTCTTGGGGGCGAGTGCTAGTGCGGAGTTTTTGGCGGATATTGCGCTGTGTCCGTTTGAGGCTGTCAAGGTCAGGATGCAGACTACGTTGCCGCCGTTTGCGAATACGATGCGGGAGGGGATTAGCAAGATTGTTGCGAAGGAGGGGTATGCTGGGTGAGTGTTCTGTTTCCGTTCCCGTTCCTCTTTTCCCAGTTAGAGGGAAGCTGATGAGAGTGTCGTAGTCTGTACAAGGGACTCTACCCCCTCTGGGGCCGCCAGATCCCCTACACCATGTGCAAATTCGCGACTTTCGAGACAACAGTCGACAAGATCTACCAAACGCTTGGCAAGCCCAAGTCCGCCTACAACGGCCTACAACAAACCGGAGTATCCTTCCTCGGCGGCTACATCGCTGGTATCGCATGCGCCGTCATCTCGCACCCAGCGGACGTCATGGTATCCAAGCTTAATTCCGATCGGAAAGCGGGAGAGGGAGCTGGCAAGGCGATGAGCAGGATTTATGGGAATATTGGGTTTACGGGGCTGTGGAATGGGTTGCCGGTTAGGATTTTGATGATTGGGACGTTGACGGCGTTTCAGTGGTTGATTTATGATAGTTTTAAGGTGGCGTTGGGGTTGCCTACTACGGGGGGTCATTAGAGGATTTGGAGGGGAGTGGAATTAATGATAGAGATGTGCATAGAGTTTATGTACGCGCTTCATGGTCCATGCCTAATCTAGGTTTGTTTCAGGGTGTTCATTCTCCAAGCTAGAGGTTATTTAAGATATTAGCAAATGACTAAAACCGGACCCAAAACTCTCAAAATACTGAATATCGGACCCTTTTCTTTCTAAATACTAAATACCGGACTCTAAAGAAAAGTGACTTACTTTTATATAGGAAGCCTATAGAAAACCAAGTACCCACGCTTCCTACTAGCGTTCAGCGCATAATCGCTAAAATTCTAGTGACTTTAGCGGCATAATATCACGATCACATTATGATGCAACTATATTAGTAGATGTAACGACGAGCGTCATGTGCACGGTTCAGGGCCCCCCCCTGAACCAGGGGGATTCTAGCTCGTGGCGCGGCCGCACGGGCTAATTTCCTCTCATTTAGCTAGCTCTCTCTCCTCTTCTTCCCTTCTCTCTTTATCTTCTTCGTTTCCTTAGTACTAGACCTATGGAATCGATCCTTTTAGCCTGCGTACGCACTCCCATATGCCTCTACTCAGCTTGTGATCGTCCGTGTCGTTATAGTAGATAGTAGCCTAACTTAAATATATTTTTTTACTATTCCAATAGCCCTATTAATACGACGTTATTCGTATTAAAAATTATTAAAAACGAGCGATGTAATATAAAGTTATTACGTATATAAGTGGGTGCCGTATTACGGCCGCGAAGTAGGCCTGAGCGAGTCGACAACACTATGGAATTATATACTTTTCCACTAGTGCAGGCGCCAGCGACGGGCAGGGCAGAGGCCTCGCAGAGGCTGAATTATAGTGCAGTTACGCGAAGCTGACTCATCTTTAATCAATAACACTATAGAATTCTATACTCTATAAATTATTAGTAATTATATATACTAAACGCTAGTAGGAAGCGTAGGTACTTAGTTTCTATAGGCTTCTTATATAAACATAGGTCACTTTTCTTTAGAGTCCGGTATTTGGTAATATAAAAGAAAAGGGTCCGATATTTAGTATTTTGAGAGTTTTGGGTCCGGTTTTAAATATTTGCCGTTAAGATATTGACTTTACTATAACCTAAACATCTGAGGTCAATTTACTTAACGTCTTAATATCCATATAAATCTCAATAGCAAGGGCATTTACTAGTGGAGCAACCCATTTCTCGTAAACTATGCTTCCGTCCTTCAAACACCCCGCCGAGAGATCCACCCGGCCGACGACCTGGTAAAACTCGCCTGGATAACATTGGCGTAGGATTGCTACCACATCTGTTTCCCAAAATTGGCAGATCAAATCTCCTATCCCAGCTTCTGGTGGTGCGAGACCCAGGAGAAGCTTTTCGCATAACATTATTCGAGGGGGTAGCGGAGGTTGTGCCGGGTGGCTTGATATGCTCTTAAGAGGACATTGCCGTAAAGGCATTGCAAATCTACGCCACTCTAGAGTCTCTTTTAAGTCGCCGAAGTCCGTATTGTTTGTCAGGGCCTCAAATTCAACGGGTGTGATGAGCACATTTGACACACATTCGTCATGATCTATACCTCGTACTTTCGAACGAACAAGCTCTCCTTTATGAAATAGAAGGTCATCGTATGCTTCATTTACTTCCCGGAGCTTCTTGATATCATCTGATGAGGAATAGAACTGCTCGAAAGCTCGTCTCCAATTCTTGTAAGCCGCACTCGAGGAGTAAAGTTCAATGTCAGTGGGACCCAATTGAAGTATGCGTCCGCCATATGCCCCCACCGCGAAGAAAGCCCGAGGTTGACAGAAACTCGGGGTAGGTCCCTTTGGAGATCCTAACAAACGCTGAACCAGCTGGCTCAAGTGTATCGTTTCGGTTGGGTTGTAGCAGACTTCCATCTCGCCGTCATCCAAAGGATGTTGCGCGCAGAGAAAATTCATGACTTCCGAGTAGAGATCGAATAGCGGCTTTGAATAGTCCACTTCGATACCGCCGCCGTCACAGTCATGAGATAAGCCCAGGAAACCGAATATCTTATCTCGTGGATCCTGGCATTGAGCATCTTGGAAATCCTCTAGAAGGTTTCTCAAGCGATTCGAGGCTCCGTGTCGATCTCTCCGTTTCTCATCAAGTTTTCTAATCAGCTCGAAGTTCCTGAGCGAAGCATTGAGCTTGGGATTCGTGCTGAAGTAGTTGTTGACTACTTGAAGGGTAGAGAAAAATTCGTCCCAGCGGAGTTGCCAAGTATTCGTGCACACTATCAATCGTCTTGCCAGCCCCACTTCCTGGACGATCCATACCCTGTTCCAGTATTCGTTGCCAGAAACCCAATCCAGAACTTTTGGATGTCTTGCCCACGCTGCGTCGCCAGAGAACTCCTGTCCCATAATATCAGAAGGGTCATACCACCCGCCGTGTGGCCACCGTATTTCTGGGGCTGCACCAAGCCAGACTAGAACGCAAGATGCTCGAGTGTAGATGAAGTCCATCAATCCTACTTGACGCTTGCGTTCCTCCAGGTTATTTTGGTCGATGCAGATCGCATCTACCCAGAGATTCCTCCACTCATTGGCTTTTTGGAAGTTTGACAAAGCTTGGAAGAGATTCCACCTGACTTTGAAAGCGTGTCCATCCAGTAATATAATTTTCGAGGCGTCCTCTGTGCCCCATCTGTATGATAAAGCCTCATACTTTGGTCTTTCACGGAAGCTTATGTGTATAAGTTTGCAATCGATATACTCAAAGCCTGTCCCGTTTCCTATAGATGCGGGTCCGAGAGCAAGAAGACGTATACAATCCGCGGACTCATCGAGTGGTTGATACGTGAACACGGGCGGCTCCGCTTGCTCCTCTACGCCAGAGTTCTCAGGTACAGCCAAGTCGCTCAACATTGCACTTGGTCCTTGGTTCATTTGCACAGTCAAAAGACAGCGTGATTGCTTTTTGTTGGGGCTCCAAGATATGATAAGGCTGGGGCACTCTGTAGTAGGAAGGTCGTGCGGGTAGCAGGTGATGATGCTGCCCAATAGCTCAGGCTTTGTTCTGGTTGTCTCTCTAAGTGGTGATCAAGAGTGCAAGTCGGTTTGTGTGAGATGCAACTTTCTGTCTCGACGGCGGTGAAGATCGAAGCTTCCGCTAAACGCACCGCCTCATTGGAGCCTGATTGTGTAACCACATCCAAGTGCTAATTGGCCAGGTCTTGGTTGACAGCCTTGCACGCTCAGATCTCGGTGGGAAATTTTTCCTTCGAAGAAATTGAGTAACAAGAGCTAAAAAGAGACTAATGTATATATTACGTATATCTTAAGCTATAACATAATTGAATAGTAAAGCACTTACGAGCCTACCGTCGAAAGTCCGTGTTTGTAGGGCATTTCGCTAAGAAACGAGCCCTATAACCATTTTGGACGCCTTATTTTATTTTCAGAATTAGATTTAAGCACCTTCTAAACTCATTCTAGCTTCTTTTATTATGTGCGCTTGAATTATATAAGATTTTAATCTGTAGTTGTTATAAAGAAATTGTAAAGAGAAGTGGGCGACTTTGGTTTTGTGATGCCTGAAAATATCGCTAAAAACAGGGACTTGTGACGGTAGGCTCGTTAGAATATATATCCCTAAAGTTGCTATAACGGTTCTAGAGTCACGTGTATTTAGAGCCGGCACATATATCGCACCTTAGGGGTGATAGCTAGGGGCGATACACCACGTATATCACCTCCCTACAAGAGTAGACATGTCCTCCTCTAAGTTAGAAATCCAAGTTTATAGCTCACTTACTAAGCGGCTCGCCTAGCTCAGGGGCTCGGGGACACCGTAGTGCAACGCCACTCATTACTTTGATCGATATCAGTCCATTAACTTCGTCGCGCGCACTGAAGTTTAATTCCAGCTCTCCGTCCCCTAAGATATATCGTTTAATATTTAGGCAGGTTTATGCTCACATGACGTGGCCCTGGGTCTTTTCAAAGAGAATGTGCCCCTCGTCCCTCCCTCCAAACTTTTACTCTTTCATACCTTCTTCCCACCAAACCTTCTTTATTCACTCCTCCAAATTTGCTTATTTATGACCCACTCTTGTCACAGCAACTGTTCCAATCAATAAAGATAAGTCGGCCAAAGGACCCCAAGGAGTTTCTTAAAAGAGCTCGCATTCTTCCAAGAAGTCGCAACCTTGAATTAGAAGAGACTAGATGCCAAAGGTCGTTGGAAAACATTTGAATGCACGCCCCATTTGATAAGGCTAGTCTTTGTAGCATTGAACGAGATCTTCTCGGATGCAATGCAATGCTATGCAGTTTGGATTCACGAGAACCACAGCGGATCGATCATTCCCGTGTTTTGCACAAACCAGCATGTCCTGTCATGCATTATCGAGAAGTGGAAAGCCGAGGATCGAGCTGGGTACCTCGATGGAGGGCCAGGAAAAAAGTAGCGCAATTATGTGAAGATCTTTCGTTCGGCATCCATCGTGTGTGTTCCCAACTTGTCAATGCTTATTGTTAAAAAGACCACAAGTGGGAGGAGCGCTGCAGGTTAGTCTGCCAGGATCAGCACCGCAGTGGATTATTAGTTCGCTAGTCCGCAGGTACAGTAAGTAGGGTATCAAAAAGTCATTAATATTAACCTAACAACTCCCGTCGCCTTCTCTTTACGTAATCCAAAGCCGAAGCATGTTCAAGGGGCTTACTCTAATCCTGTATCGAAAAAGCGAGCACAAGATCACGAAGCTTTCCATGTAAGTGACATAAGCGACAGAGACCTGAACAGATATCTACTAGAATTAGAGCATCTATTGCCAGCTAGAAGGACGTGGCCCCGGTGTATACCCAGCTTCCCCGGCTGGTGGCAGTTGGCCCGCGCCTTGCTGGCCAGATGCGTACAGGGTTTCAATTCTCTTGTTCAACCAAGGCGGATTGGATTGTTGCTGTTGCATTTGTGGTTGTGCGACCTGTGTCGCTTGCTGTGCAGCTAACACATGGTTCTGTTCCCCACTGGGTTCTTGAGGGCGAATATGATCGACGCCCGTACCCCCTTGGTTCCAATTCGAGCCGCTAGAGAACTGTTGCACGTGTACCCCAATAGGGGCCGGGTCAGGAGTGTAGCACGGCTGCGTTGGACCGAAGTTCTGATTTTGCTGATAATACTGCTGCTGTTGCTGCAGGCCCGGCTGTTGGAAACCCCCGTATTGCGGATACGACTGCTGTGCTCCCTGCTGTGTTGAAGGTTGCTGTTGGTAGTTCGCGACTGGCTGGCCCTGCGTCGAAGCGAGGAAGGCCATCTTCTTGTCCATTCCCATGCCGCCCACGATGTTGTTGTTTTCATCGATCCAGATGGCACGCAACTTGGCTTCTTTAGCCCTCCGTGAGGAGCTGGAGCCGTATAGATCATGCATGTACTTGGTGAACTCGAGATAGGCGTCACGGACAATCATGAAGTGCTCCACATCCAGCGTGACCACAAAGTCGGGGTTTTCGACGTCCCTGAGGCTTTTTCGCTGGGCATCGAATTCGGCGAGCGCCAACGCTGTCTGGCATGCATTACGAATCTGCCGGCCGTTCCAGCGTGCATGGGGGTGGTCGGCAAAGTGCTTTGCAGCAAAGCTACCAATACCCATCCTATCGACCTCAATCACTCGATTTTTCTTCTTGAAACGATTCTCGATCATGTCCAGATTGATTTTAAACACCTTGACCGTTTTTAACGAGTTGAGTTCAGGGTAGTAAAGGCTGACATGGATGCGTGACGTAAAGGCTTCGTCGAAGTCCCCAACGCGATTCGTCGTCAAAAAGAGAATGCCGGCATAGTACTCCATGAGGCGGAGAAAGACTGGTATAGTCGATTAGTATTGGCAATACGGGTATACATGAATATTGACTGACCTGCTACAAGTCCGTTTCGCTTGAAGTCCTCTTTCGTCCTCTCGGCAAGGAAAACGTCGGCCTCGTCGAGGAGAAGGATGCAGTCCCACCTATTAGCCAGGGAGAAATTCATCTCTAAGGCTCGCTCGACTTCTGGCGCAGTTGTTCCTAGATCTCCTGATATTTGCGGACTAGAGTAAGTGGTTGCATATTAAAGGGGCTGTATTACAAACCAGTTTCACTTACCACAAGTCAATTGGAACAGTGGTTTCTTGAATTGTTCAGCCACAACCTCTGTTTAAATAAAAATTTTAGCATCAAAATTCAAGGGAGGTAGGGTTGCTGACAGTACGGACCAGCAGTAGATGTTTTTCCTACTCCAGGAGCGCCGTGAAGAAGCAGAATCAGACCCTTTCCTGTAATACTGTCAGTCTGCCGTTCTGACGGCATTTAAGAGCGATGTAAAAGACATTACCTTTCCCTTTGACGATGTCAGTCTCCTCTATATGGCCTGTTGCTGACCTTTTGTCTCGGAAATGCTGGGCAATGAGCGACACGATCATCGACTGGTGGCCTTTTTCGAGGACAAGGCGGTCAAACGCCGTGACAGTCTCCTTATTCCCTTGAGAGTCCTTGTCTCTGGGCATCGGAGATGTGGCAGCCGGCGTCTCCACAGTGTGGACGTTGGTTAGATAGGAGAGATCCAACTTGGCTAGAATTAAGGCAATGTCAATAGATACACACGACGGACAAGTTAGGACAACCACTGACCCCATTTTCGACTACGCAGAACAAAACCAAAGACGCGATATGACATGATGACGAGATCGCTTTCTAAGATTCCGCGATCGCCGGTTGACAGCTCCTTTAAAGGCCGGGGGATGATGGCAACCGAAGGCTGTTCATCTACTGCGCCTGCTTTGGGCAGGAGGCTGTTGATGTACTCGGCTCTATGTTTTCTGTCTACATATGCGTCGTCGTGCACGAATTGATTCCGACAGCAGTCTCCGCGGCATGCACCTTCTTCTCCGATCTCCTCCGGCACGGGATTGCCGATCAGAGTCACAAGCTCCGGCTTCCACGACCTCTTCGTTTGCTCTTCATCCGGTCTTTCCCTCCCCTGTTTGTCTTTCATCGGTTTGTCTTTCATCTGTTCGTCTTTCATAGTGAAGGTCATTTCGAAGTCAATGACAACGGGGCTCTCTACCTCGTCCCGAACCTCTAACGTCGGTCCGGCATAGTACATGTGCTTGACGGCTGCGACCTCGAGGAACTTGGCGCCTCGCCGTGACAGCTTCTGTCGATACTTTTCAATCGTAGGGAAAGCCTCAAGCTCTTTCCACTCCACCTCACTGAATTCGAACTGTTTGACGGGGTGGAATCTCAGGGGGTAGATTTCCAGCGTGATGACCTCTCTTTCACCGTCGAACCTCTGGAAGTCAAAGACTTTGACCACCGGACCGACATGTTTTCCGTCAAAGTCGATGTAGACACAATTGACACTAAATGGCGGTTTCTGGCCCCTGCTGGTGCCCCTGTCGGCGGTGGGGTTATACCACCTCTCCCAGGCAGGAGCGACGCGATGCTTGGCATTGGTGACGCCGATGACGCGGTAAGCCTGCTTGCCGTCGCTGTCGATGACTTCCACGCCTGGACGAAAGAGCTGCCAGAGGTCCGAGAAGCAGACCTTGCGGCACTGTGGATGGTTGAGATGAGCCTCCTTGGCCGAGATGGTCGAGTCCATGAAGTGGAGCAGACATCTTAGGTGCTCGAGTGCGACCAATGACTTTGTCACGTCGTTCACGTTGTCTTCTTCTTTCTCTCCTCCCTCGTCTTCTTCCTCTATCTGGCTAGCTGTGTCGTCGCGGTTCTCATGTCCCTCAGCCAACCCTGGCTGGTCTGTGGATGTCTTTTCGGCAATAGTGCCAGTGTCAACTTCCTTTTTCGGCTCTTCGGGAAAGATCCCCTCCGTGTTCGAAGTAGCTTTGAACTTCTTCTCAAGCGCTGCGTACCAATCCCGCAACGCCTGCTCACTATAGACGAGTGCCTTGAACGGCCGAAGCATAATAGCCTTCGCTTCATCCACCTCACTCAGCGAACTTCCGTCTGAGCCGAGAATGATGGCTAGTATTCGAAGAATAGGATCAGAGTTGATGCGAATTCGCTCAGGAAGAGGATCCTTTCCGGGTATCAGTGAGTCATCCGACTTGCAATCCTGGTGCAACTTGTGGGCTCGTCTGCCCGAGGAGCCAAACCAAAACTGATTAACAGCGAGCTCATCATCGACAATAGGGTCTCCGATAAGAATATCAATAATAAAGGCACTCCTCTCCTCCTGGTGGGCGAGCCGCTGGAATGAATACCAGTCCAGCCAGTTGAGCTTAGGCTTGCCCAAGGCCGAAAACGACGATGCAGCTCGTTCCGCTCCCGCTCTCGCTCCGGGGTCAACTCCTTCGGCTCCTTCGAGCTGCTCCTTCGCTTCGGCCGTACGGCGATCCCGCCACTTCTTCTGCTCGGCTTTCTTCAATTGTTCTCGTCTGCGTTTGTCTGCCTCTTCCGCTAGGAACAACCGTTCCAATTCCCATTCATAGTATTTGCGGATCCTGTCACGGCGGCCGCCAAAGTCGATTTCAAAGTCGTAGTCGTCCTTGACGCCTGCCTGCCCGGCTCCGCAATTGTGGGAAGGGTCAAATGGATCCGGCCGCTGGTACTGATGCTCCGTCCCACATCTCTTGAAATCTAGAAACCATTCTTGTTGCCCAAATTTCACGAACCGCGCGTCGGCAAAACCCCGCCCCCATTTGCCAGGCCCTATAGTCTCCTCCCACTCCTTTCGGTGTTTATAAAGGCATGCTTCCATCCGCCTATATTGTTCCAGGTCTGCCGTCAGCTTCGAGTCGGGTTCTTCATTTTCAGGGCCTGCAAGACTATCTTTGGCTTGACGCTCGAGTTCAAGAATTTTCATCTTTAGAGAGCGTATGTCATCAGCAAATCCGGTAGCTCCTGGCTGTGCAGGTTTCTGGTTATCTCCCCCTGCCTTGGAAGACACGCCAATATCGTCCTGTCGAGAGCTTTTCTCTTCATCTGCAGAGGAAGTGAATGGGGTTGGCGTTCCATTGTCTTGGGTATTGTTCAAGGTCCCAGACATCTTAGGCTCTGAATTGGGGCTGTTCAATTCTATTGGCTACGGTACCAGCCAAACCGTAGGGATAAACAAATCACACGTGTGCTGGACCTAGAAAGCGCATAGAATAAATCGAGATGAATGATACGGCTGTCGCAGAGAGGAAAAGAGAAAGAAGAGCCTCGTCCAAGCTATTTGCTTGTTTGCCTATTCTACTAATCTATCAAGACTTTCGGGCCAAGAATCTTAAGTATTGGGCGATGCCAGCATTCCCTCGTGTCAGCTCAGCCGTGTCCCGTGCAGACCGAGTATGGCTGCATACCACCTGGTGCGTTCCGATAGTCAACGACATTCCCAAAAATTGCGCCTCCACCAGCACGACGATAAATCCGGAAGGGCCCGAGTTCGTGTTATCTGTACTTCAGCCCGCACCCGTCAATCAAAGAGCTGCTGATGCCTCAGTCTTGTCCATCCTTGTCAGCCAACCAGGCAGCCACCACCCCGGATCACCGGATTTGGTAATGAAAAGCGAAGCCTTTGGACATTGGTCACAGCAATAGACTCCCACCTAACTTCCACATGCACCACTTTTCTCTTAGATGACTCTAAGCAGCTCTAAGCAATGCAGCGGCAACATTAACCTTGATGTCATTTTATATCACTTATAATCTGTGCAACTGAGCTAGATACGTGGTTTTCAAAACACCAAAATTACGCAGCCTCGTCAACTTGTTAAACTGCCTCATTATGGCGGATCCAGACTCTTCTATACCGATGCTTGGTCCTCATCCCCCAACTGTTACTTTTATCGACCATCGCCTCCCCAAGTACCATCCAGTTTTCGCAACTTCCTCCCTGCAGTACAATCCTATAGTTCAACAATACGTCCCAAACAGCCAGGCTCTGGTGCCAGGGTCGAACAATGGCATGGTAGCCACCGGTTCTTCAGTTGCACCTCCAAACAACACCGACCCCCTTCCTAGGCCAGTTCTCACGGACAAAAAGGCTATGAAGTTCTGGAATGAAATCTTCTCTGCAGCCATGGACAGATTCAAGTCAACCAAGGAGCCCAAAGGCCGGTCTCAAACTGACTACAACATCAGAAACAAGTCCAACTGGGACTCCGTCTACGACACGCTTACTTTGGCACGTGAAAAGTACCAGGAGAATGGAGGATCAGTTGGAAGATGGCTGCGCAGGGTACGGCGGAAGGCTGCTGACAACATCACCCCAGGGGCAGAGGTTGCCAAGATTGCCTCAAAGGTTGTCCCTCAAAACCCGTATGCCACTCCTGTTGTGGGAGCCGTGGAAGTTCTTCTGGATGTAAGACAAGTGCATTTCCAATACGTTGAGTCGCAGAATATAGCTAATAATTATGGTACCCAGGCCGTCAAGATTGCCGCAAGTGTGCGCAACCAGGTCCTTGAATACTTCGATGGTCTGATTCCCATATTCTCAGACGTCGAGCTCTTTCTAGGAAATTTTCCGAACGACAAGAATATTTGGAATGCATCTGTAGACTTGACCGTCACGACACTAGATGCAATAGAACAAGCCATTGGCTTCTTCATAAGCAATGAGTGTAAGTCCTCACCGTTTGGTTAGCGAACGCTCAGAAGAGTAATGTGCGCTACCATAAATACAGTTATCAGGGGTGGAACAGCTCTCGTCACTGGAAACGATTACGAGAAGAAACTGTTAGACAGTCTTGACATGATTCAGACGAGAAGTAGAAATCTTATGCAGGAAGCTACCAAGTCGCACTTCTTCCAGGCCAATTTGTGTACGCATTCCACAGCTGTTTTGTTCCGTATCTCAATCTATTTAGGAACTGCACAGCTGATAAGATAACTTTTACCCATAGATTCCCAAGAGACGAGAAAGATGCACGAGCAGTATATCCAAATGTTAGGTGACGGATTCAACGGTATCAACCGGCTTCTCGCCGAACACTGGCGGCAAAAGGACGGTGAGCCGAGCCCACGAAGGACTTTAGAGACAACAGTATTTCTAACCTCCAATGTATTATAGAGCAGATCAAGGCCGCTCAGGAAGAAGCCAAAGCTGCTCAACAGGAGGCCATCTATCTCAGAGCCGAAAACTTCATACTGCGCACTGCTTCACCATTTCAACAGAACTTATCAGCTCGTCCACCACAGCATATACGGGCACCGGCCCTGGAGTGGTATATCAACCGGGAGACCCTGCTACAGATGCTCGACACCTCCAACAACCATTTGGATGATGTCGCCTTCGTCATGGAGAAGAAAGAGCAACTCCCCACAAGCGAACGGGCGCTGACTGAGCGAATCATCGGTACCCAGCTCTTCCAGAACTGGATCGTGTCGCTGCCCTCGGCCAAGCTCCTGGTCCACTGGGACTTCCGTCTGCCAAAGACGATCGCTGGAGTCTCGCCCCTGTCCGTGTTTTGCATGAATCTAGCACAGGCACTGCGGGGGAAAGAGCATTTCATGTCCGCACTGTTCTTCTGCGGGCTTCACATCGACGCAGTCGAGTGTGGCGGGCGTGTTGGCGGGCGGGCCATGCTAACCAGCCTGATCGTTCAGCTGCTAAGGCAGCACTCCTTCGACATGCGGCCCCTGCACCAAGACATCCACCTAGCAGGCCTACAGGAAGGCAGCTTTGATATGCTCTCTAAGTTGCTGGTCTGGCTGGTGCGGCAGCTGCCCCAGACGATGACCCTGCTTGTTTTAATTGATGGAGCAGTCCTGTTCGAGCGGGAGGAATTTGAAACCGAGGCCTTACCTGTCTTCTCGAGCCTGCTTCAACTCGCCGCAGATCCCAGCGTGCCAGCCTCCGTTAAGGTACTATTCACCAGCACACCAGGGACGAATATAATAAGGGGGGCATTTGAGGATCAAAACCTCATTCTGAATGTAGACAGTTTGCCACGGCTAGGCTTGCCAGCGAATGAGGAGCGCATGAACAGGGAGTTAGAGGAAGAGCTAAGTGGGGCTGCTGTAAGACAAGGGCACTACTCGTAAGGATTAGGGCTGGACCTTAGAGTGACCTTCTCGCAGGCGGCAAGGTAGTAGCAATTTATATAAATCTGCGCGCTATAGTAGACATAATTTTAATAACAAGACTATAAAAGTATCCCTAAGCCTTAAAGGAGCCACTACGAGGACCTTAGATATTAAAAGCGCCTCTTTATATACTTAAGTTAACTTTACTATATAGCTAGGCTATATAACTAATATAACTGCATAGGGCAAAAAGACTCTTAGAGGTAGATTAAACATAGAAGTCTTAGTTATTTAGAATCTAAAGCTAAAGAAGGAGGAAGAGAGTAAGAGAGTAAGAGCTAAGCTATATTTACATAGGGGTAGTCTAGGGGGTCACGTGTGAGAGGCAACGCGGTATTGCCTCGCGCTAAGGGCATCGCCTCCAGCTATCGCCTCTAGGGGGACGATGCACGTGACGACTCCAAGGGTTAGGGGCCGGCTCCAAAGGCTCTTAACTCTAGAACCGTTATAACTATATAAGGCAAAAAGACTAGTAGAGGTAGATCAAGTCTTAGAAATCTAAGTTTATAGCTCACTCACTAACGAGCCCGGGGTCATGGGTCTATGCGCACAGGGCATTTTCCACGCTCTTTCAGGCTACGCGAGCATAGCTTCAGGGTCCGGAATAGTAAAAGTCTTCATAGTTACTTAACGATTACAAGGTAAGAAAAAATAGTCACGACCCGCGAACTAAGTTTTGATAACTAAAGTATGTAAAGTATAGTTCTATTAATTAAATTTTCAAAATTTAAAAGTTCTAAAATTTTCATTATCACTAAAATACCCTGTGCACACAGACCCATGACCCCGGGCTCGTAAGCGGCTCGCTTAACTCAGGGGCTCGGGCACACCATAGTGCAATGTTATTTATTACTTTAATCGATATTAGTCCATTAACTTTGTCGCTCGCACTTACATTTAATTGTCTCTGCAATAAAATTATCGGCTTCTAGTTGTTTGTAAACAACAAGATACTTGTTAACACCCCGAATGTCCTGCCATTACACGGATCGGCATCGGCGCACCCCTATACGAAAAGCCTCCGCAAACCCATCCCCTATCCCCGCAGGCTGAGTAATATTCGGGTTTCCTCGGTGAACGAAAACGATATAAGGGGTGGCACTAAGAAAGCTGAACTAAGCAAGGTTTATGCTATGTGATGTTTCATGGGTTGCGAGGCTGACACAGCCACGAAGTGGTGGCACCCCCTCGGGAGCCTTGGAAGGCTGGAAATCCGCGTCAGCCAGTTGGCCACCAACAATGTGAGCTGAGTGAGTCCTAAAAACGGAAAGTTTCTAGAAGGCTCTCATGTGTTCCAAACAAGGGCACGCGACACGATTTCCGCAAAAATGAGATTGAAACCCCGTGCTGTGACAGCTCAATTGATGGTTCAGCACAGGGATCTCTTGAAATTTGATCAAGTGCGTGATAATACATCTTCTCCTTCCTATTTTGAGTTTCCCTCCCTCTAAATGATTCCAAATTCCGCGGAGCATCAATCATGACCGAGAAAGTACATTGCGAAGCAAAATCACATCTTGTGCCTATCGTCTGACTCTTCGGGTTTTGAGGAGCCCGAACGAACGGAGTTACGAAGCGAGTCCATTTGTCATGAAAGTTTTTCTCCCCACGTTGGCTGTGCAGCAGCCGTTTAGTCTAGCCAATAATTGTTCCATGCATGTACGCTCCTGGTGTTCCACCGAGGGGGCGGTGAGCAGGGATGAGGCGATAAAGGTTGCTTCGGACTCGTCGGTCTTAACAATCACGAATGGTCGTATGGCCAGGATCTAGTAATCTAAAATTTGCCTTACCTCAATAAAGAAAGTCTTATTAATCTTCCCTTCCCCAGAAAACTAAAATTCATAGTTCTCACACTCCAGAGAATGTCTGCAGTTGCCAGGCTGAAGTCATCTATCTCGCCCATTACCAGCACCACGAGAGAAGGACGAAGATGGCATCCACCATGACAGAGCAGAGCGGAGCAAATGGCGTTGGCTCTCCTTCGCCTTCGAGATTTTCTTTTGCATCGAGAGGGCGCTCTTACGACGACGGGCTTGCAGTCAAACGAAAAAGTTCGTTCAAAGATGTATTCAGAAAGCGGCGAGGAACATCCCCGTCTCCGCATCGTTCTTTTCAATCCTCTATATTTACAAGGACACCGACACCAACAAAGTCCCCCTCCTCATCCCCGAAAGAAGGCAAGGACATTGTCCTGTCATCCCAAGATCTAGCGATGGCAAACCATTTACTCAGGAGCGCCCAGGAGACAGCCTCAGCCGGCGATCTAAGTCAGAAGGCGCGGAGGTGTCAACAAAAATTATATCGTACCTCGCCAAAGCCAGCCCGACGTCAGTCATTATGTTGCCGCCCACGACAGCTGTGTGAACCCCAAGTTTTCTCGCCAGAAGAGCTTGAAGACCCACCCTTATTGGCCCTCCCAGAAGGCCTTGTAGGCAAAATCTGGCAACCCCGGCCGTCGCCTAGATGGCGGATAGAGACAAAACTTCGAGATCTAGAGTTATGCATTCCAACAACATTGCCTGCTTACTCTGCACTCCTGCACTCGCCTCTAGCAACAAATTGTTCGCGTATGGTGTATGTGGAAGCGGAGAACAGGCCAAGGCATGGCGAGGATGGGATTGAATGTCTTATGTTGGGCTTCGTGGCAGGAGGGGATCGTGTCTCGAAGATGCCGGGCAAGGAGCAATGGAGCATTGGTGTTCAGTGTTTCGATGGAAGGCTCTATTTGAATGGCAGTGTTGCCGATACCATTATGACTCGGGGATTCAAGCCTGGCCAGCTGGTAGGAATAGGGCTGGATTTCGCTGTCGGTGATTACGGAGGTCGGCAGACTGAAGACAACGTCAGTACGGGTGCTACTTCATCCTCTATTGTTGTTGAGGTCTTTGTCACAAGTGACGGTGAAAGAATCTGGAGTCGGCGAATGCACGAGCTGTTGAAACGGCATGAAGGATTATCGGACAAGGGTTTGGAAGGACGGCATGACTTGTACGCTGCAGTCGGCACAATGGGAGAGGCTAATGTCGATGTTTCGTTGGAGAAGAAATACTGGAAGTACGTCCAGCAGGCTGAATGAAAATGGGGAACAGAAGGTGCATTGGTGGTGCGAGAAACAGAATTTTCACTTGCGACGTCTGGCTTTCGAAAATGCGACCGTGTAAAAGAAGACAAAAGGGCGATGATGGAAAAGCCAACAGTTTATCGATTTCCTGCTCTACCGCAGCTGCTTGCGCAAGCAAGACACTCAGCCCTGCCCTCATTCGCTACACTTCCCCAGATGGCGCAGGAGCTCGAAGTATCTTCAAGCGAATTGGGAACACATGCCGACATCAGCTCCAATCAAAAATGGGTTCTGGGGGTGGGTGTGCTGCTGTCGTCCTCCAAGAGAAGTGATTTGCGCATTGTGGGGGCTGTGCAGAGCCTGATCATCCCACCCTGGCACCCTCATGATGAGGCTGAAGCGGAATCGTTTTGAACTCCACTTTCTGCAGAGCTCTTGGGCTTCCAACGAGATGTATATTCTATAATATGAATGTAATCATGAGTTCCTCTCCGAGCCTCCCTATTTTCGAACCACTGGAGTGCCATATCCGGTCTCAACGACTTGTCGAGCGTCCTTTCACGCCATCATCCCACGACTTGATTATCTTCACTCGGGATGGAAAGCCACTAGTCGCAAAGAATGCCTCACCATACCAGATGGTAAACACCTTAGAGCGCTCAAATAGAAGCTGTGCTGGAGGGCAATTGGATGCAGACGGCGATGCATGTGCTCCTCTAACGATCATGTAAGATTTGCTCGACTAGGCTCATATTGAAATGTGTTAATCCGCCCTACAGTCGATTCGGAGAAGAGGACAATATCAAAGGAAGTCCATCTCAATCTCACGAGGACTGGTCACGCTTGTGGCCTTGCTTTGATTGCTGCTACAATGATGATGACAACACAAACTTCGTGGCAATGCTTCGCCAAGAGGACTATCACTGTACGACTTCGATTTCCAAACATAAGAAGACACACGAGTCACGTACAATTGAGTGCAGCAAAATCTCTTACAGCCTCAATATCCGCGAAAAGCACATACTGCTCGCCCATCATTTCCACAAAGTCGATGGAGAAGACAAGCAAATGATTAGAATGGTAACTTCTGGCCTCCCCTTGTCCAAAATCGAAATGGTTCTATGCAGAGCTTCATCATTGTTGAAGACATCACCTTCAATATCCAATATCGAGTTGCCCGGTGGTATTGAGCCTCCCGCACGCATTCCACATCCCAAGGTCATCATATGTGCCATGCTAGAGGGTGTCGAGCAACACTGTATGGAACAGGTTGCAGACTATCGATATTGGATCGCAAAAATTGAGAAAGATGTAAATGCACAGCGAGATACAAGTAACCGCAAGCTCAAAGACTTGGAATTCGACTATGATCCGTATGTGAAGTTGAGTGAGACAGGAATCGATCTTGGTGATGTCAGACAAAAGCTTCAATATTTGTTATCCTCGATTGAATCGCTTCAAGGAATGGCAGGCCGCCCAGAGGTCTGCAATGTGTTCTCGAAAGATCCACAGGCTCAGCACAACAATCCAGCCGTCGCGGAGGAAGCAGGGATCTGGCATTGTCGATGGTGGCATCAGCTTGAAGCCGCAAGAGTTCGATTAATCACGCTGAAAGGCAATTGCCAACATCACAACATCAATGTTGAGAATTTGCGGGAAAGAGTGAAAGGCATTCTAAGCATGGTATGGAAGCCTCTGAGCTGATACGAATTAGCGAAATCAGAAAACTGATTCTTGTTAGGTATCCATTCTGCTTGCAGAGAGGGAAAACGCATGGAACCATGAAGCACAGAACCAAAGGCAAGAGACATCAAACAATCAGCTCAAGATCATCGAGTATCAGACCAGCATGTTTGAACAACAAGAGATCATCGTTGCTCAGACAAAGCGAGATAACGCCGTGATGAAAGTAATTGCGGTTTTGAGTGCGCTCTTATTGCCAGGAACTTTTATCGCTGTAAGTGAAATATCGACTCTTTCCCCGTGAACCCGATTTTTTTCTGATGCCAAGTCCAGACTCTCTTCAGCGTTCCCGTCTTCAATTGGGACCAAGAAAATCCCATTGGTCCACATTTCAAGACATATTGGTATTTCACAGCACCTATCACAACGGTTCTCGTTGTAGGTTTCTCGGCCTGGTTCTTGAAGATGTGGTATGATGATAATGTTGAGGAGAAGCGTAGGATTCATATAAAGAATAAGGAGAACGAGGCAGGGTAGAATTCATACTTTCTCTCCTTTCTTAAACGGCAATTCTGAGAAGAGCCAATCCTTTTGCATTCAAAGATTCAAGACTAGGCTCGGGTTAACAATCTGACGCGCAGTAAGCTGAGTGGCCTTGGCTACTGGTTTGGTCCCATTAGTCCTTATATTTGAGGTTCACATGAAATACCTAAAAGCTTCATGTTTCAGATCTATTTGTTCAAATTACGAAAGTAGTCGTATTTGACTTTATTCCTCGATTACTTCGCCTAAATAGGAATCTCTATGCCATCTTTAAAAAGGTTAACACACTAGAAAATGTCTTTTTGTCACACTCGTACAAATTTACTCCTAATTAGAAAAGCTGAGAAGCGGGAAAAGAAATTATCAGTCATCCTCCCTCCTCCTCATCCAAGTTTGTTGTGTCTCCACATTCCACCCAGATTTCGAACCTCGTCTTTTAGCTTAAAGAATTCCGGGCAGCGAGAAACGTGCATTTCACTTCTCCTTGATCTCTTCCCAGTATTGATCACCTTTATGTTTATCGACCACAAACGCTGCTCTTTCACCCCAGGCATAAATAAAGGTGAGTTTTTTCAAGGATACATCAGACTATTCAGTTCTGCGGGCAAGGGCACACCTTTTATGTCCTACCAAAGTTGGTTATTTTGCCCCAATCATCTGATCTTAATCTTCCTCATAACCCAACCATCCTCAGCTGATGATGAATTATCATTAGGAGCTCTGTCTGCTATCACAAGTGCAATACGAAAGTAGATCCCATCTCTGTGGGGTTGTAACTTCAACGAATGACTAACAAGCTCAGTCCTGTTACTAGCCCATCGATAATGTGACGGTTGTCCGAAATTTGAATACAAATAATTGAATCATCTGTAGAGTTGTTTGGCAAGCCTCTAGGTTGAGGATAGTCCTCTTCCAATATCCGTTTTGGCGGCTTAGATAGCTGGATATGGATTGGGGGTCCTCGATTCCGCCCTTATTGATGATTCCTCCAGAGCTCGCACCGTGTAGTGGACTCTGGCAATATTATAAAGAGGCCTCCCAAGACTTTGGGGCCGTCCTCAATTGTCTCTATACTATGTATGGGGTTTAAACTAGAGACGCGGCTGATACTAGGAGTTCTTACGCGAGTTTTCCCCCCAGAGAGTAGAGATAAAGAGCAATACCAGCAACCAACCACGCAAGCTTCATATCGCTTGCAACTTAACATCCCCATCCGTCTCCTCTGTCCTACAGAGCACATAAAGGAAATCAACTGCATAACAAATTCATAAGACCGGGTAAGGTAGAAGTAGTTTTCACAGTCGTCTCCTTCCTACAATGCATTGCCTAACCCACCCCCCACAAAAAATCACTCGGCTCTGAGCACCAATAGAACGCCAGCCACCCATGCACGCGTATCGTAAAGCTCACAAACAAAGGAAAAGAAAACCATGGCTTTCAAAACAAATCAAGCATCCACGGCGAATTCCACTTAGAACGCAAGCAAGACTGGGTACTAAACCATGCTTCTTCGCCGCCTCCCCTACGATCTATAAATAACCTCTGCATCCAAAATATACTTTCCTCTCGTTGTCATTCAAACTCTTTATCGGTAGTTAAGATGTGGGGATGTCTCCTTGGCAGGGAGAAGTGAATCATGAAATCAGAAATTGGGGACTGTAAGATCGGGGTGCTGTCGTCGGATATGGCGAATGCAATTGTCCTTGCGCAGAAACCCTGCTCTGGCGTACTGGCAGCTGGGCTCTGGACATTGGTACGTGATGGCGTTTGCAGTGGCATTCTTGTGACAGGTTGCTTTGTGGCGAGCGAGGTCTTTCTTTAGGGCGAAGCCGAGGGAAGAACATGTCGGAACGTCGCATTTGAAGGGGCGAGTGTGTTGATTTCGATGTTTGCTGGGGGTTTTCGTTAGCATGCGATGGGTGTTGCGAGAAGATAGAATTACCGTAGCTTGCTCATTTGCGTGAAGGATTTGTTGCATGTTTCGCATGTGATGTTTCGGCTGCGCTGCGCTGGAGGGGCGATTTGTTGATCAATGGAAGATGGAGATTGATCAGAAGTTGAAGGCGAGGATGAGGACTGACTGCTTGCGGCCGTATTTTTTTGTGCAGAGTCAGGGCTCGATGCACTTGGGAGAGGTGAGTGCGCTGCAGCTGCGTCTCTATTGTCGGAATTGTCTAATAGCCCACGGCTGGATATATCTGCGGGGAGAGAGTTGAGAGAGGTTGCCAAGGAGGTGTCGGAGGTAAACGAGATCCCTAGTAGGAAAGGAGAACTGTCTACCAGAGATGAGGAGCCAAGAGTTGAAAATGGTGAACGAACAAGTGCTTCGTCTAAAGGAGAGTAGGTAACTTCGAATGCGGAGGGCCGGTAAACGGCACTATTGGAATTCGGCTTCAACTCGAGCTGCGCGAGGCTAATATACTCGAGCGGTGGATTACATTAATTATACGGCATATGTCTAAAACCGGACCCAAAACTCTCAAAATAACGGATATTAGACCCTTTTCTTCTATAATACTAAAAACCGGACTCTAAAGAAAAGTAACCTACTTTTATATACGAAGCCTATAGAAAACTAAGTACCTACGCTTCCTGCCAGCGTTTAGTATATAATCGCTAAAATCCTAGTTACTTTAGGGCTTCCCGAACTTTACCTCTACTATATACTAATATTTTTATTATAACTTCTAGGCAGGATAATATTATAAGGAATTTATAGAATTAGATAATTTTTATAGTTCTAGAAAGTAGGAATATATATAAGAATACTAGTCTAATTTCTAGAAAAATATATTAATAAGTAGTAGGGAAATTATAAGTAAGAGTTGACTTACTAATAAACTAATATAATAACTGAATTATTAAAAGCTAGTACCCTAAGCAGAGCCTAATTTATATAAAATAGCTATAATATCTATTAACTACCTAGATTATATTAATCCCTAATTTAGTAATTCTACTAGCTATTATAAATAGGCACGCTTTACTTCCTTAATCTCTTTAGATATTTATAAGTTATTAGTAAGACTAGCTAGCCTTACTAACTCGTAGGCTATATAACTAGTAGTAATTTAATCTAATTATAACTTTATTATCTTATTATAAGAGTTATAAGACGTTTAGTAGCTAATTCCTACCGTAACTAAGCTAAAATAGTATACTTATCTTTATTACCTTTATTACTACTAGAGTATTTAATATCCCTATTATTATATCAACGGCGTTATAGAGCTATTTATAGAGCCCTCTCATCTTCCTTAATCTTATCTTTTATAAGTTTCTAGTATACCTTTAATATTATCCTCTCCTTATAATCTGCCTTTATCTATATATATTTGGCCTTAATATAAAGCTCTTATCTTTAGAATTAACTACTAGTTTTAATAATCTAGTAATTACCTTAGCCCTCTAAGACTAGAGCTTCGTCCTTCTACTTCTCAATTAGAGCGTCCACGTCTACGTTAATAAGGTGACTATCTATATTATACTAAGTAATACTCGCGTTATACTTATCCTAGTATACCCTTACTTCTAGTATAGTCTAAGGTAAAGGTTTATAACCGATCTTATCACGTAGTCAATAATAGCACTTCTCTAACTTAATAGTAGACAGCTTAATATAAGAGGATTTAGGTAACCCTATCTATAAGTAATATTCTATATCTATGACTTTAGAACTACTATTCTTAATATAATAAAGTTACTAGTTATATTTATATTTCTAGTATCTACTTTTAATAGAATTAATATTATTAAGCGCCTCTTTATATACCTTTATAATAAGGAATTCCTCTATTAGTTAGTTCTAGAGCTAGTTATTAAAATCTTTACTATTACTATATTTAGAAGGGGGTCTCTCTACCTTTATAATTAGCTCCTTAACTATCTAATATTTAGTAGAATAGCTAAGCTCTTATAATTATTATAGCTAGCTAGCCCTTTCTTTTATAATATAGAATTATAAGGGATACTAAAATTAGGCTTATATAAGAGCTAGAGATACTAAAGACATATCTATAAGTAAGGGATTTATTATCTACTATAGAGGAGTTTTAGGGAGGAGGTTATAATTAATAGTTAAATCTTTATCTTTATTATTAGCTTTATTTCTATTATCTTATTACTATTCTATTATTACTTTAGTAAGATCCTAAACTATAGTTTCTATAAGAACTTATTCCTACTTAATAGATAAATTAGCTACTATTAATATAAATAGTAGCGTCTACTTTAATACCTTATAAGTATTTTAGAATTTATTAATTTTAGTATTCTTATTATTATCTTCTTCTTCTTTAGAGTACTCTAAGTAGTTACTAAGAGATCTATTACTTCTTAAGCTTTTAGTCTCCTCTACTTCTCTCTTACTATCTTAATATTTTTAAGCTCGTCTATTAGGTATAGGCACGTTCTTATATATCCTTCTATTATAATTATTAGTCAATTAGTAAACTAAATAAGTAATATTCTTCTACTAGGTCTAATAGCCTTTATAGATTCACTTTATTAATAGTCTATTATAAAGTTTTAAGTATATAAGAGGTCGAATTTTAGGGTCTCTTTTAAGATCTTTTAAAAGGATTAGTATAATAGTATATTTATAAGTTATAATATATACTATATGCTTATATCTAGAATAGAAGCCTTATAAAGCGTCCTCTAATAAAGAGAAATATACTCTATATATATAAGTATAGAGAGAGTGATATTCCTAAAACTAATAGTAAGAGTATATCTTATTAGTAAGATTTATAAGATAGCGACTTCCTCTTAGGGACTTAACTATATAAATACTATTATTAGATAAAAAGACTTAATATATCTTAGACTATTATATTCGCCCTTAAAATCCCTTCTAAAAGATATTTATAATCGTCTTATTAATAAACTTCTAATATTTAAACTATTAGAATTTAGCTATTACTTAAAAGTAAATAGAATCTAATATCTAAAGAGGAGGTATATCTTATATCTTATCCTAGGTACTATTAATTATTTCTATAATATTTAATATATTATAGCTAAATCGAGATTAAGGGAAAGCGTACCGCGCCTAGTAGTTATATAGAATACTATTTAAGTAGTTATAGTAAGCCCGCTTAGTTTCCTTTAACTCTATTATTAATTCTAGGAATTTATCCTTCTCCTAAGCTCTTATAATTTACTAAAAGGCCTTCCTAGTACTTATTCTATATTATACTCTAATATTATCTAAAATATGCTAATAGTAATATCTATGTTTAGCTTAGGGAAATACTACTTTTATTATATCTTTAATACCCTTATTATTATAGTGAACTCAATCTGCTAGTCCCTTGGTAGTCACCCTTACCTATAGTATACATAGGTGTAGTGGATAATTAGGAGAGTAAGAGGCAGTTCTATTAAAGATCTAAAGCTAAGGAGAGAAGGAGAGCAAGAGTGCTCGACGCTGTGAGGGATAGATATCTATTACGGACCTAATATGGGTCTCGTTTAAGGCTATCCCTTTACGGACGGTCCGTGAGGACCGTAATCACATGGCATCACGTGGCATCAGGTGCATGCCCGTGACAATTATAATCTAATATAAAAACTAGAAACTACTTAAGCTCCTTATTACTTAGAATAGGGAAAGCTATCTTATAATTACTTAGAAAGTAATTCTACTAAATAATATTCTTACTAGGGACTAGTACTTAGGCTAGTAGTATAACCTTCTTATTTATATCTAAACTAATAAGTATAAGGAGGATTATTCAATATTGTAATCGCGTATATATTCTATTTATAGTAAAGAATAGGCGTAGGTTCTCGATTATATACTAGTAGGGGCCTAAAGTTATAAAGTAAGCTTAAAACTAGTAAGTCTTTAGATTAAGCTAAAGGTATATATATATATATATCTAGATTAGCCTCCTTTAGCTTCTATAAGTAGTCTAGAAAGAGACTAAAACTCTCTACTTCTAAGCTATTTAACTCGTCTAAAATCTCTTATCTTACCTAGTATATTTATCTATACTTTATACTTAGATTCCTCTAATATAGTCTCTCCACGTCGATTATACTTTTAACTAATCTCTTCTAGTCTACTATAATATTTCTATAATAATAAAGCTTTATATATACTACTAATTATTAGGCCTTAAAGTTTATATATATTAATAGAGGGCAAATATAAGGCCGCTAGCTTATATAGTTATATTTATTATCCTTTGTCTTTTATACTTATATAGTAAAAGTATATATTAAATCGAGGTATTTTAGCTATAATCGTTTCTAATTATTACTTAAAGAAGGCGTAAATAACTACCTATTATCTATAATATATCACTTTACTACGTCCTTAGCCTATATAATTATTTCTTATTATATCTTAAGCTATACTAGTATTAAGGTATTTACAAGTCTAGTAGAAATAGTATCTTTATAAGAGGCGCTTACAAGTGCTTTAATAATAGATTATATTTTATATATAGTATATAAGGTAATTATTAGCTAATTATTAATAAAGATATTATTAATATTATTATTTAGAAGTAATAAGGAAATTTTTTAGTAATAATGCGCTTAGCTTACTTATACTTACAAGGCGTATTTAGTAGAGTAATATAGTAAAATTATTACTATAGATATAAATGAGCTAAGTATATCACGTAAATGCGATTTCTAAAGTACTTCCTTATCTAAAGTTATAATTTCTAAGAGGCGCTTAGGAGCTTTCCCCTAGTATAAGTGAACCCTAGGAGGGTAATATTATAATTATATTACAATATAACTATATTAGTATATAGTAGCATAACTTAAATATTTTTTACTATCCTAATAGTACTATTAATATAATATCTTTTATATTAAAAATTATTAAAAACGAGTAACGTGATATAAAGTTATTATATATATAAGTAAGTGCTATATTACGATTATAAGGTAGGCTAAAGCGAGTTTATAATATTATAGAATTATATACTTTTTCTACTAGCATAGCCCTTAGTAAGAGGTAGGGGTAGGGGTAGAGGTAGAGGCCTTATAAAGGCTAAAATTATAGTATAGTTACACGAAGCTAACTTATCCTTAAAGTAATAATATTATAGAAATCTATACTTTATAAATTATTTATAACTATATACGCTGAACGCTAGTAGGAAGCGTGGGTACTTAGTTTTCTATAGGCTTTATATATAAAAGTAGGTCACTTTTCTTTAGAGTCCGGTTTTTAGTATTATAGAAGAAAAGGGTCTAATATCCGTTATTTTAAGAGTTTTGGGTCCGGTTTTAGACATATGCCGTTGATTATAATCTAAATCATGGTTCTTGAACGTGCTCGGGATTGCAAGTGCGCGAAGACGTTACGTCTCCGCGCGGTGTACCGCTAGTAGAAGATCCTCTCTGCGAGAGACTCGCAGGGGATGGGGTTGTGCTCAGCTGAAAGACGTGTGGTTTGCAGATGGTGAGTGAAGGGTGTAGGATGGGGTAAGTGAAGTGTGTAAGATGGGGTGTGTGAAGTGTCTTAAATGCCTCTCGGGCAGGACGAGGCTGTGGGAGGCATACCAGCCTAGGTCACACCCTTCGCATTGGGTTCAGGGATCTGTTCCGATCCACTCGCCAAATGCGATTTATTGGCCAAAAAGCACTGGTTTTGGCCAAAATGGCTGTTGCATTGGCCAATACCACGTTTGGCGAGTGGATCGGAACAGATCCTAGCCAATCGGTAGACTTATTTGATACCGTGGTGGCCTCCCACATCACATTTCAAGTCACGGTTCTAAGTATAGATATCAACTAAAATAAATAGAGAAACTCCTTAGAATACTTCAAAAATGTGAATGAGTAGCTATGGAAGAATAAGGCAAGATTTAGTGAGACTACTGCACTATTTGGGTATCTGTGTGGTACACTTCGTGGGAAACACGTGATAACAAAGAGTACAAATCTTTGAACTCTCAATAGAAACAACAATACAGATATTGCGTACGTAAAATAAAAGAAGATAACAATCCAAAAAACGCAACCCCAAAACCTACAAACACCGAGCACAAACTCACAGGAAAGAAGCGGCATTGAACATACAACAGAGTTGGGGGCCATAAACGCAGGGTCATCACGAAAATGCACGAATGACATGTGGTGAGATACTACAAAAATCATAGGCCGATAACTGGCTACCCATCTGTTAGAACATAAATACGCCTATGTCACTCGCATTTCTTCTTCCTATATACTAACTGCGAAGAATTGTGAAAGTGAGAGTACACCGCCCCGAAAAGCGAGAGATTAACGGACGGATAAAGCAAGAAAGATATGGATCGAGAGGTTGGATCTAGGTCTTGATTCTATTCTATTCTATTCTTGTCTAGTCTATTCTTGTCTAGTCTATTCTTGTCTAGTCTACTCTAGTCTAGTCTATCCCAAGCCCACCATCTACTAACACCACGCAACGCCACACACCATTACCTCCCATTCCCCTCCCTCTCCCCTACGCACCAAAAACCCTAACCCTGCTCTCAACCCCCTCATAAGTCCTAACGCCCGGCTCCGCCACCGGCGCCCCAAAAACCAACATACTCATGAGTTCCCAATCCTTGCTAACCCCCCACTCCTTCGCAACCCGCTCATCCACCAACGGGTTATAATGCTGCAAATTCGCTCCGAGCCCCTCGAGATTCAGCGCTGTCCAGACAGCCAGCTGGTGCATGGCTGTGCTTTCCGTGCCCCAGGTCGGGAAGCGGTCTGCGTAGAGGGCGAATTTTTCTTGGTAGATGCGGAGGGTTGCGTGGTCTGTGTAGAAGAGTACCTGTTTCCGATCTTAAATTAGAAACTTTTACCAAGTAAACTTAATTTTTTGCGTGACATGATCGAATGCGGGAGCGGAACCCCGCCAAGATCATCGGGAGCCAACTCACAGTTCCGTACGCAGCCCTAAAACTCGCAATCTTGGCCTCCGTCTTCGGGAACTGATCCGCAGGCACGACCTCCTTCAGCACATCGCGGGTAATATCCCAGAGTTTCTGGTGCTCGTTCTTGAGCAGCAGGACGATGCGTGTGGATTGGGAGTTGAAGGCGGAGGGGGCGTGCAGGATGGATTGGTTGATGATGTGCTGGATGCGGGAGTCGGGGATGGGGGAGGTGGATGTGAGGGCGTAGTTTGAGCGGCGGGTGGCGAGGGCTGAGAGGAAGGTGTCTGCGGAGGTGGAGGTGGAGGGAGAGGTGGAGTGAGGAGACATTTTGTTGGCTGTGAGTGTGGTTGAGAAAGGGGAGGATTTTGGTGGGTTGAGGCTTGAGAAGAAGGGAGGGAGAGAGGCCTTCATATTTGTATATCTTCCCAGACCCGCAGTGGAGCGTCGCAGTAAACTCGCCATGTCGTGCCACACCGCCGCGAAAAAGATACACGCCAGGAACTGCCAGGCCGGAATCTGCATCCTGTGCCTGCCCTTCTTATCTTCTTCTTAGCTCCTTCTGCGCGTCCAGTTGTCGAATCAGAAAGAGTGCGTGAAGAGGTTTGAGAGAGGTCTGGACAAGGTGGGGCAATGACGATTCATGTCCAGCAGCTAAGCACATCCCACCTTAATTTAAGAGGCGGGTACCTGCTTACAGCATCACGATAAGCAGATTGCGCGTTGCTTAAAAATCTGGCGTGAATCGTGAGGTGGGCTCAGGTCTGTGGCCTCGGAGCGGATGTTGCGCTTCATACCGAGACTTCTCCTTTGAGAAGTGGGGCGCGCGTTTGACGGCTTTTGGTATTCCGAATCCCGCCCCTTTCGTCCTCTCGACTCTTCTCAGAATAAAGTTTTAACAAGTGACGTTTAAGAGATGTCACCCGTGATACATCATATCTTAGATCGTATCCGTGGACTGGGTAGCCAATGATATATGGTTAAAGTTCTCACTGCATGCAATCCTAATTCTCCGATCCAGTTCCTCGGCCGCCACTGGAAATGGCTGAACCTTACCCCGCCATTCCAGCCCCCAACTACGCTTCCTAAGACACCACTAGTCGTGATACCGAGAAACGGGGGTATATAAAAGTGTTAATTGAGGGCGTGCTAGGGGCACTGTTTCTCTGATTTACAGAGTAGGATACCAGAAGTTAGAATTCAGGTAGAATTTTCATCGTCCCCCTTTCCCACCTCACAGGCCCCACATCGCCACCCCCCACCGTCCCCCCTTTTCATGTCTGGCAAACTTTGTAAAGCTTTGTCAAGAATGTCACGAATGTCACCAAAGGCGTACCTGCATCTCGAATATGAGATTGATTTTCAAGATCATTCAGTTGATTTCCAAGCATATATTGCCTCGCCTCATCTAGCACGCTATAGCACAATGTATCTGTCTCTCATCTTTATTGCCATGCCACGAGGCTATCCAACCCTCTCTTAAGAATCAAATCCCAGCAAAACGCCGTTCTAATGCACCATGATTTGTTTCTTGTTTTCGCCCAACGCCACGCCATGCAATGCCACACCATATAAACAACCCCAAGAACTTTGTACAAGAGCAAAATGTAAACACAACATGAACTCAGCATGAATGGAAAAGGAGAGTAGGAGGCAGACAATCACCACGTTTCAGCAATATACTGCCCAGCCTCCTTCTTCAGCCCCCAAAACCCCTTCGCCTCCTCAAACGACAGATTCCCCTTCTTCATCGCAACCTCCACCAGCGCGCTTTCGACACCTTCACCCATACCCTTGCTGCTACCGCACACGAACACGCGTCCATCCAGCGAGTTGATAATCCACCACACCAGATCAGCCTGAGCGCGCACTTCATCCTGGACGTATTTCTTGCCTCCCCCACCACCCTTGCCGCCTCGGGATTGCACGACTTTCTTCACTTCGCTCTCGTGGACGCCCCATTCACCACTGTACAGTTCATCGAGTAAGGAATCTCGTACACCTTGTAGGACCCAGACTTTATTCGCGCAATTCGCGTTCTTGAGACGGCGCTGCACGAAGCCTCTGAATGGAGCAACGCCGACGCCTGCTCCGATAAGCAGCATAGGTCCATCGGAGACGAATTCTCGTGCAAGGGGGTTCGCCATCAGGCCCTTGAACATGGGGATCCGCAGGTCGATGGTCTCGCCGCAGGCTTCGGCTGCGATAAAGGCTTGGGCTTGGCGCTCGAAGAAGCCAGATCCCACGCCGGTGCGTGCGGAGCCGGTCCAGTTGGGAGATTCGTGAACGGTGACGGCAATCTCGATTAGGCGCGAGCAGCCAGCCGCTGGGACGCAGGATTCGTGCGGGTCGTTGGAGAGGGAGTAGAAGCGGGGCATGAGTTGTTGGAGGTGGGAGAGGAGGTGGTCGAGGGGGGGCTTGCAGGAGGGGAATGCGGTGAGGAGTTGGTTGATTGTGACGTGGGGGCCGGTGCGGAAGTCGCAGAAGACGCCTTGGCCTTCGGCTGAGCAGAGGTAGAGGAGGACTTTCTTCTCGTCGGGGTTGGTGGCATATTCGGCGAGTAGGCGGAGGAGAGGCTTGGTGGGCGGGTAGGATTGAATGTCGGAGCACCATGTTAGGAGGTCTCGACGCGTCGTGACTAGCTCTCTAGCCTGCTCGTCTCCCCATACTGTGGGCCATCTTCCGCCTCCTGTCTTCAGAAGAACCTTGCGATCGCGTTGGAAACGTGGGATGAGAAGGAGGTCGAGAAGAGCGTCGACGGATGAGGCATCGTTTGGAGCAGAAACTCCGATTGCTCCTCCCACTTTGAAATCCACGCCTAGCTCTTCAGGATAATCTGTGACATCGAGATCGAAGTGGTAGGTTCTCTTCTCGGCACCCGGCTTGGTAAGTTCGCGGGCAGAAAATATGCGCGCCGAATACACGTTGTAGGGCGGATGAGGCTGCACGAAATTCGGAGGATGGATCTTCGTATCGACCTCCTGCCTTTCGGCTGTAGGATGAGGGGTAAAGTCGATTGAGTCGGAATTTTGCGTGACTGGGATTGCCGAGTCTGCAGGAGAGGCTGCTGGTATATCGTTCTTGATAGGGAGGAGAGATACAGTTTTCGGAGGCAGCTCTGGGATGCTGGACAATGTCGTCGGGATCAGCCCCACATTCAATTGCAGAGCTCTGTACGCGTCATTGTCCGGCAAAGGAACGCGCTCAAAGGTGAGTTGGTCGTTCTTTGTGATGGCCATGCAGCAGCCTCCTCCGCAGCACTTCTCAATCAACTTTGTGCCCGTCTCACCAATGAGTCTCTGTACGTCGGCCGCATTTTGGGAGATGAGGCGGGTAGAAGCGCGTCGCTGTCGAGGCGGCTGAGGTTCTTCGGGTTCGTCTGAAGAGGATGAATAGGTGAGAGAGGGTGCTGTCGAGCGTGGAGAGGGGTTGGGCTCTTCGGGAATGCAGTGCGAAGTCGTAGCTGTGCGGATTGCCATTGGGCGAGACATGACGATTGTTGGGAGGAGGGATCGTCGGAGCATGTACGAACACAAAGGAGTCGGACGAGGAACTCGATGGTTATTATCGCATTGAATTGATTCTCTTCGATTGCTGTCGATTGTGGTCGTGTGCTGTCGAAGAGTCAGGAAGAAGGTCAGTTGGTAATGTAATGGTTGGTCACTGATTATGGAAGAGTGGAAATTCTGGGTGGCGGATCGGGGGCGGATCGGGTCTGTCTTTATCGACTTTTTTGGGCAGGCCCCTCAAGCGACACCGGCCAGTGCCGAGGAACAAGCCCACTGATCTCCGGATGGACACGACGGAAGGACGCGACTCACCAACGAGTTTGCAATTGATTATTTGCTGTACGACTTTGTCCGAGGAGTCACTGCGCCCAGTTGTACTACGTAGCGGGAGTCATGGACGGAACAGAAAAGCTGGGGAAGTTGTATTCCCTTCTCTTTCCTTGTGCTCGTCTTCTTCCAAGGCAGAATCATCAGCCGGCAAACTCCCCTGCACGGAAGCCGAGATGCAAAAATGATCAGCCCCTCCCACATACCACATCACATCACATCACCTCACCTCACCTCACATCAGCCAAACACCTTCCCGCAGAATGAGGCCCGGATCTCTCTTCCCGACCTTTCATCCAATTGCTTTTTCCTCCCCTCATCTCGACTTGCCCTCCAGCCAATTCCCCAAACAATCCCCCAACACGTGCAGAAGTGATGACACCATCATCCAATGGCCTCGTGTCACCGTTTCAAGCTATTTCCAGCCTGGCGCAAGCCTCGCAAGTGGGGTGGGCCAAGATCTGGTGGCGCCCTTAAATCTTATCAGATCATCTGAATATGTGGAAGTGGGGTCAATGGCGTGGATAGGGGGCTGTGTGTGGAGTGAGAGGTTGCGTTTGTTTCCGACGTCGGAAACGGGAAGAGCTCTGGATTGGATGGATGTGTGTGTGGGAAGACAAATCTTATCAGATCATCTGAGCTAAGACAGGGGTTAGGCTGTCTTCAAGTGGAGACCTCAAGTGTTGAGAGCGGTGAGTGATGCTTTGGTCGGGGGCTTTTTTGTTCCTTGCATGAAGCATGCAAGCACTGAAAGGATCCAGGGACATTTGGCTGATGTGCGAGTGTTTGCCATCGAGGCAGTACTACTCAAGATTTCCTTTTCTTGTAGCCAAGTGCCACAGGCGGGAAGATGCAGCTTGGTACTCCGTTACACTGTCTGACCAAAAGCTGTGCTATCCTATTCTCATACCGGATGCCGCTTGAACCGTTCTCGGGGTCAACCCCTTGTACAGTACACCAGGGCATTCTCAGATGAGTCACGTGAAATTTGCACATTGACTTCAAGGAGTGGGACAAGATTCCTGACTCTGTTTTCTCTTCATGCATTTTTGAAGAAATCCCAATGTTAGGGCTAAGTACTTTTTAGATAGATAAAAAGTTGCTGAGTTCGGGAGCATTGAGAGGAAGTCTGTACCTGGATTGGCTGAGCGCATAGACCAATAGCGGCCCGTAACGCGTGGCATCAACCCCGCCTTCCGTTAGGAGCTTCTACAACTAATAACGACAACAACAAACAATTTGCAGGGAGCTCCTGTGGATCATAGAAGCCCAGCAAGGCAACTATCCCTTATATCCACCAATTTGCTACTATAGCAGAAGCTGATGACACTTCATTAGAAGAATTCCACACTCACCGCCATCTCGCGATGCCTTCATCACCCCTCCTTGCCCTACCTCTCGAGCTCCGAACCCAGATCTACACCTACGTGTTGACAGCCCCCAAAGGCCGAATCGAACTCGTGAAGGCATCCTCTCGATCATCAGATGGAGTAGTACGCTACAAGATCCTCTCACCCACCTCCGATGGCGGCTGCGCAATCCTCCTCTCTTTCCTACGAACCTGCAAGCAACTCCACGCCGAAACCCATAACCTCCTCTGGAAACACAACAAGCTCCACCTATCCTCCGTTCTCTCCCCACCGCGGGAAGGCGTCATCCCCCCGCTCCCCCCCTCAATAACCACCAACATCCGCTCCCTCGCCCTAGAAATCGACCCCACCTTCCACAAAACCCTCTCCTCACACCTCCTCTTCACCCACAACCTCTCCCTCCTCACCTCCTGGATCCACTCCGGCTCCCTCACCTCCCTAACCCTCATCTGCACCAGCGTCTCCAGCCGCGCACACCTCACCCCGCGCCAACTCGAGAAGCTCATCCACCACCGCCTGCACCCGGTCCACAAGCTCACATACTATGAATATCTCGACGCGCTGAAACTCAGCACAGATCCAAAGAGCGCTTTGTCGACGATCAACCGGAAATTCGTGATAGATACAGGACCTTGCACGCCCTCGTCCCCGAGTCTGTCGTCCCCGAGTCTGTCGTCCCCGAGTCTGCGTCCGCGTCCGCTGGCTGGGAATCCGATGCCGATGTTGGGGGAGATTGCAAGGGCGTGGGGCGGACAGTTGCAGGTGAATGACAGACTGGCGTTTTGGGATGGGGAGGGGGTAGAGGATGTCTTTTTGGTGCAGGAGGAGGAGGAAGGGGAGGGGGAAGGGAAAAAGAAGAAGTGGTTTTTTAGGGACGAGGTGGATTTTTGGTTAGTGAGTGAGGTTGTGAAGGAGTTTGAGGAGGAGAATGGGGATTATGAGGAGGAATTGTATATGAGGGGTTACTTGGCGGGGTTAGAGAGAAGGGAGAGGAGGGATTTTTGTAGGTGGGGTTATCAGAGCGCGATTGAGGGGAGGAGGAGGGTTTGTGGGTTTAGGAGGATAGAGGGGGGTGAGGATGAGGGGGTTGATGTTGATGATTGAGCGGAGTCCTCGCTGTGAGGGGTTCGGAATCTAAGTCCATGCCCGTATACATGAGAATATATAGGTTCGTGCTCTGGAAGCTCGTCACTACTTCTCCAAGCCGAATCATCGCAGACGAGCTTCTAGTTTCCCGTGCTCAGTGTTACGAGATGCGGTGCCTCCATTGTCACTACAAGCCCCGTTCCATCGACGAAAGGCAGGGCCGGCCTAGCTACGTCCTAGGAAGTTTGCACTCATTCACCATCCCCACTTTCCTCTTCAGAACAGATGGATGGGTTTAAAACTCAGGTGTATATATAACTATTCTCTATTAGACTTCTAAGCAATCATCGGCCTACAAGTATCCCCACTATATGAGTCAACCGAGGACTTCATCATTCTCCAGGTGAAACCCTGGCCATCTCACCTCGTCTTTGCTTTCCAACCCCCCCCCAGAGTCGAACTCCTTTAATACCAGCTTCGCTACGTACCCTCGGTGCCCTAATAGCGGCTCCTTCCAACCGTAACCGTCTACCCAACAACTCTCAAGAGCAAAGGGGTTAGTGTTCATTGCTCGGCCCTGCTTCAAATTATCTCAAACTCACACAAAATGGAGCAGCCAACTAACTATTCCCTAACGCGTCTCGTCATTACTTCCAGTAGCAAAATTGGATTTAGAAAGGCTCGAAGCTATCTAGAAACGCCGCCACACCTCGTTCAGCCGTTTGACAGAAACCTCCACCTCGTCGATCGAGGACTTCTTACAGGGGTTAGGTATTCGCTCTTTTGTTGTTGTGTATTCCTACGCTGTCATTCGGTATTTATTTCCACTTGTTCTGCGCGTGTGACGTTTGGGAAGGAAGGAAGAGATTGTTTGCGAATCCTACCTTGTATGTATATTCAGGACGTGCCGGTAACCTGATGTGCGGACAGAACTTCTCATATGTTATCTGCATCCTTTGAAGTGACGGTTAGAAGAGAGAAGTGAAAATAGAGGAAGATCGTATATTTAAGTACCTGCTTTTAACTATGTGTTCACGTCGTCTCGGTGTATAGAATGTGTAAGTATAGTCCCTCACGACCTCCCGCTCACCTATTAAATATCCTTGCACGTATATTTAAATGTTTTCCTAGAATCCTATTGATTAAAATTTACCCGCCATTTCTCTGCCCCTTTTGCCAACCTTTCACTGTGCTATGGTCACTGAAGGAGTAGCACGTGATTAATTCCACTAGGTACGATGCGTACCTTAATCATGAAATAAACACAAGGCTATATGGTCCCGGTGTCGCCCTTATAGTAATTCAATATTCAATTAGAAAAACGTTAAATGGTAGTATACTCCGATATAAAATATCAAATCAAAAATGACTTCTTCACAGACAAGGCTCGCGCACGTGCCCAACTTGGCGTTTCTGGCGAGGCAGAAAGATATTTATATCTTTCCGAGTTCCCCCTTCTTCCTTCCTTCTAAACCCTCCCTACGACGCAAAACTTCTACTGTCATTCCCGCCCAGGCACGTCATGCACGCTCAACTTGTCTGTGCCTTGGCTACCGTTGCGCCACTGCGAACCGCCTGACTTGGAAAAGCACCCTTCGGCACGGAGCCTTGCCTCGATATCAATCTTTCAACAAGCCCCGCCTCCCCAATCTTACTTCTGAACAACTGAGAAGATGAGCCCTAAGCTCTACCGCCATATGAAAGAGGTGCTAGGGTCTCGTAAAGGCATAAAAGCTCCCAAGGATAGTAGTGCTCCTCAGACTGACAATACTGCCTTGGCTATCAGTAGTTCCGTACTCAGCAGTCCTCCTGAGGCTAGCAGTGTTCCTCAGACTGACAATACTGCCTTGGCTATCAGTTGTTTCGTACTCAGCAGCCCTCCCCAAATATTGGATGCCTGGCTCGGGGTTAAATGGATCTTTGATCTTCTAGAGAGAGACACATGGCAACAAGGGACTACATGCGATGCGTGCGCAAACCTCTCATTGCTCTTTTCAACTGGAAGTCGCCCGAATCGACCCTCTTTGGTGGTGTCTAAGAATGCTGTGCAACATCATGAGACGTTCAGGAAGCTTGCCGAATCGAGCAGGACATGCGGCTTGTGTGCTTTACTACTCGCGTGTTTCAAGGGATTTTCGCGGCAACACTTGTTTAGCTTGCTTAAAAAAGAGCGAGATTCCGTTATGAAAAGGGTGTCTGCTCTGAGAGAGGCGCTCGCTCTGCACCGTGATAATGATTATAGTTCCTTCCGGCTTGAGAATGAACTATATGAGATGGTTGAAGAATGTTACGGGTCTGGAAAACTCGTTTCTGAACTTCGAATCACAATTCAAACAAGCAAGTGGGGTTTTCGCAGCGATGCCTTTCATGTTGCAGATGACGTTCTTCGAGTTTATTCAGAACCAGGTGTGCATCCCGTCATTACTTCGAGATGACTGTGACTAAAGCCGTGCAGAAGACGTAACTGCGTCGAAAGTTCAAGGAAGACCGGTGTCGAAAACAGGTGGCGACCCACGCACTTTCCTGCTCGCTCAAACCTGGATAGAGGATTGTTACAACAACCACCCTGAATGCAGATGGTCAGAGGATGACAATCATTTCATCGAGTCGGATCCGTTGCTTCCAACACGCATTATCGACATCGGAGAATTTGACCAAGAAGTCCCGCGATTGATTCTCTCAAATGGCAGAAGAGGCAAGTGGGCTGCACTCAGTCATCGTTGGCCTCAGGATGCGAAGAAGATTCTCAGACTGGTTGCAAAAAACATCAAGGGCATGCAGCGTGCTATACCAAGGGAGGCTCTTGCTGCAACCTTTCAGGACGCTTTGAGAATCATAAGAGTCCTTGGTCTTAGATACTTGTGGGTTGATTCTCTCTGCATCCTCCAAGATTCTCCAACGGATTGGAAAGAACAATCATCATGAATGCCTGATATCTACAAGAATGCATTCGTTACCATTGCTGCCGCGGCGACAAAAGATTGTCTCGGTGGTATCCTCGGAGAACGTGACTGGGTCCCAGCATCGAGGCCTTACAAGTTGCTAGTAGATAACGAGAACGAGGAGGCTCTAGGCGAAGTCTTCATTGACTTCTGCATCGATAGAAATCACAAAACGGATGCGAAAACAAAGACCAATAACGTGAACTACCTCGCTTACCGAGCGTGGTGTTTCCAAGAGTCCTTGCTAAGTCATCGGTTGCTCACTTTCGATCGACTCCAGATGTCCTTCACCTGCCTGAGACACGGCCTATCTGAAGACCGAGAGGTCGTACCGGCCGTCGCCAAGGAGTACCGGAATACCTTCCTACCTTCTTTTAGAGGCCCATTGTTAGACGACGCGAACACGCTGCAATCCGCGCTGCAGTCTTGGTATAACGTATTAGCAGACTACACTAACCGGAACCTCACCTTCCCGAGCGATAAGCTTGTCGCCATCTCGGGAATAGCAAAAGTGGTAGGAAATTTGATGCGGGATGAATATTTTGCAGGACTGTGGCGAAAGAGTCTTCCTCAAAGTCTTCTCTGGTCGCCATATGACGAAGAGGATCTCCCTAACCCTGGCTATACAGCAACCCCTTCATCTGAGTATCGTGCTCCGTCTTGGTCTTGGGCTTCCGTGGATAGTCGCATCTCCAGCTTTCTCTGCCGCGCAGTGCCATCGCAACCAATTTTCGCCACTGTACTAGATATCAGCACGGAGCTTAGTGGACCTGATCCATATGGGCAAGTGAAGTCCGGACGCCTCACTATTAGGGGACCCTTGAAAAAGTTTTACTGTGGCTTCAACCTTTCTTCATGGCCCCAGCAACTGCGCCTCTGGTGGACACCCGAAGGTCTCGAGGAGTTTAGAGATACCAGCGATATCTCACATTGCGTCTTCGACTACGAATCTCCGCCCGATGGCAGCCCACTATGGTGTCTGCAAATCACGCGTATATACGGCCTCATCTTGCTTCCGCGACTGGGTAGTCGGAGTTCCGCTAATGGGTTCACTCGGGTTGGGATATTCCATTTGAGGATGCGGGATGTTGACAATACAATGGCGCCAGACAGATTTTCGGATGATGATGTTACGACCATTAATATTTTTTGAAGGTTTCACCGAATCTCACTCTTACCTCAGCTTCTATATAAAACTCTCATGTGTGTTGAGTCGGAAACAGTACGGTGCATGTGACCTAGATTCAAAGCTTGGAGAGCTACGCATTTGCTAGAGAACCGGTTTAAGCATTTGCATTGCCTATTTCTCATAGATGCTATAGTACAGTGTCATATCGAGGGATCTTTAGGTTTGCATGTTGCTCCGATTCTATGAAGATAGTCCATCCCGACGGCTTCTTTGTTGATTGAATGTTTCTCGAGCTATTTATTGTATGGTTAATCGTCCTGTTCCTCTGCTAGACATGGTAGCTGAGCGGGCATAGCTTTAATTTCTACCGCTTTGTGATTTTTACATAGTATTGCAGGAATGTATATAGGTGAGAAAGGGCTGCTCAATACCAAGTATCAAAAGGCGGGGAAAATGAAACATTCTTTGTTGACAGCTATAACTATTCAAGCGCAAATTTAAATCTTGCATAGTGAAAGAGCAAAGGAATCCTCTCGCAGTCCCAACTGTTTTTGAAATTGTATACAATTTGCTGGAAGGTAGTAGGGCCTGTGCCCAGCCTTGAGCGAAAAAAATCGCTTTGATCGAGCATTATATTTCTAAAACCACCGTATAAAGGGCTGAAATGCATAGGTTTACATATTATCTTGTAAACCGGAATACTATCAGTGCTGGCTGTCTCGTTCCCGGGCTGGAGGCATATAGAGCTAGTGGGGCGGACGATATACCCCGCCCATGTATCAGAAGGAGAAATTAATTCGTCGCCAACTCTAACATCAAATGGAGCAATTCTTTGACTCGCAGAACTGACTACGAATGTTCTTTCGGGCTCATTGATAACACCAAGAAAGATACAACCAACACGCTCTGGGTCATACTTTATTGATCGCCCACCCCGCAGACCATCGTTCAATTTTTTTGACTTTCTCCAAGAAAGTATCTTCTTAACATGAGATCGCATATCCGCTCTGGACTCAGTAGATAGTAACGGAAGTGCATTTGGCACAACTTCGAAGAATTCATGTGTGTTGGAAGGACCTTCTCTGTTGTAGTATCCTGTCCCCATATTTTCTGCAGCAGCTCTGTCAAGTATACCCTGGGTAACGAGAAAGACAATTTCCTTCCAACAGGCTCGCTGGCGTTGCAGGGTCTCTGCTGCAGGCAAAGTAGCAAGTCATTCTTTCCAATCTGGCAATGCGACTATAAATTCCCACAAACCGAGAATTGCATCTGTTACCCATGAACCCCAATCGCACTCGGGAGGCTGATTGGAACTCCAGGTCACCTTCATTGGTGAAGTGTAAACAGGCTTGGCTTCAGGGTTTCTTTGTTCGGTAGCGCCATCAGAACGGTAATACAACCCAGTAGCTAATGTGGAAAACCTGCCACACCGAGTTCGCTCAAGATAGTAATTGGGCTTCCGTGCTTGTTTTTCAAGCTCACTTATAGAATCCAGTAAATGCCCAGAATCCGGAGGTGTCCTCCAGTCAGGGACCCAAGACGGCAGAAGACCATTTAGACATGGCCTTGCTGTTGCCTCAGTCAGTATCATTTCCAGCAGCCCAGCATTCACCATGGCCTCGGCAAAATCAATGTACACCACTTCAGTGTTTTTAGAATAATCCGCACGGAAGTCGATTGCCATATTATTATCTTGATTGAAATTCTTGCGAGGCTGGCTGTTGATATTCTCCGCCATGCCTAAAAGCGCAAAGATACGGTCTCGGTCGTCGGCACATCCGAGGTGATCAAAATGCTTAAGAAGACTGAAGATCCCAAATGTCTCGGCCCGTCCCTTGTCATTATCCAAAATTGGCAAAGTGTACGATTTCCAGAGCTCCAAGACAGCCATGAGAGACTGGCCTGGTTTCGAAGAGCGGGCAAGGCCACCATGAGAAAGTTGTAGAAGGTTCATCAACCATGTCAATGGGAGCTCAACGTGGCCGCATAGAAAAGACACATTGGGGTTAAAGACGACTTCCTGGACGACCCAACGTCGGCCAAACCATGGGAGATGGACAAGCACATTCAGTGCTGCGCTCGCTTCCGGTACATGCTCCGTCGGGTGTATCGACGTGTTGTCTTTCGTGGGGCGTGGGTCTCGGCGTGCAGCCCGTGCGACTTTCATTGCCTCGATGGCCGCGATATCGTTGCCTAGCCATACAATGACTCGAGATGCATTGCGGTATATGTTCGCCATTAGTGGGATCTGGGAGCTCTTTTCATCGTTGTTGGTCTGGTCGATACACACAGCGTCCACCCAGATCCTCATGCACCCCAGAACTCGTAGATATTGTAATGCGGCGGCAAGGTTCGGCGTGATGTAGGCTGCGGCGCTGTTGAGGATGAGCCTCTCGGTGAACTCTGGCTGCCCCCACGTGTACGATAAGGCTGAATATGGAATCCGATCTTCGTCATCGAGGTCTAGGTTGCAAAGTGTCGCGCTTAGTAGCGCGAGAGTGTTCCCATCCTGTTGGAGCTCGAGGACTCGGATGTGTCGAGATGAAGGCAGAACGGAATAGGTGAAGGATTGCAGTTGTGCGACCTCCATGGCCGGAGATCTCGTGATGTTTGAAAACTGTCGTTAGGCGGAGATTAAGATGAATTCTCAGTTGTAGCTGGACCAAAATGTCCTTGGAATCATGCACTTGGTGATAAGGCTGTTGAAGCATGGTACAATAGAGGTTATCGTGCTCTCAGCCCGTTGCAACTCATGAGGCTGAGCCTCCCCAAATCTCTTCCACATTCTCTGTCCAATAGGCTCTCCGCATTCTAGACATAGGACTTTAGGCTGAATGTTCAGCCCAAAGTTGTAGCAGTCCTAATATCGTTTAATTTTCGAAGCATGAGGGCCACAAGCTAAGTTCAATAAGCAACTACCTCGTAGTCTAGAGCTTTTAATCTTTACATACACTTTCGAGATGTGACAGTGGGGTGGGGTAAATCCGCCCCTTTTATTAGCGAGCGAGCTTCGGATTGATGACCCCGCGCTCAATACCCCGCATTCCAAACTGCTCTACACTACCTTACATTTCCAGTTCCCCAACTTCCCCACCTCAGTAGATGTCCCCATTCTCACATTCTCACCAAAGTATTGGTCGTGGGGGTTGTCTATGTGGGGCTTATAAATAGTACCCCGAGCTCCTGCCTGAGTGAGATATTAGAGTTATTCTCTTGCATAAGACTGATGTTTGATCTATACTTGAGCTTCAATTAAATCCCTCAATTTTCTATCTTGAAACTAAAAATCTCTGAAGAGAGTCAGTGTTGTAGTGGACAAACGATGGACCCGGCAGAATTCGGCATCTCATCTCTCCCTCTCCAGCACCATCCATACCCAGCAATCTCCCCAGAAACACTCGCAAAGTCCAATGAAGGAAAAGTAGCAGTCGTGACAGGCGCGGCAGGAGGTCCTTTCCCCTTATTTACTCTCCTCTCCTAAAAGATTTTCTCCTTCCCTTCCCAAAGTCAACCTCTCACTCATCGACTTCCAGGAATCGGCGCAGCAATCGCCCTCTCCCTCGCAAAGTCTGGCGCCAGTCTCGCACTCCTCGACCTCTCATCTTCAAGCCAAGAAACGACAAAATCCGCCTGCTTGAACGAAGGTGTGAAAGTTGTTACATACGGCTGTAATGTTGCGGATCTAGAGAGCACGAGAAAGATTTTTGGGGAGATTGAGAAGGAGTTAGGGAGTATTGAGTGAGCTGCCATTCTCTGCCTTGACTCTGGGATAAAGGGAGAAGAATGAGGATGGAAATACGAATGGAAGCTAATTAGTCACAGTATTCTAGTAAACAACGCCGGAATCTGTGAGATGCGGCCATTCGCAATGAGTACGATCGAGAGCGTATGGCTGCAAGTGGAGGTTAATTTCAAAGGCGTGTGTCTCACTTCTCTCCATTTCCCCCCAACTCGCTGTTCTTACACACATTTCAGCCACTCATAACATCCTCCATCGTCCTCCCAAGTATGCGCGCGCGACGCAGTGGTTGTATAATCAATATCGCATCGCGCTCAGGAACAGTAGACGTCCCGATGTTCCTCGGCTACAACACTAGTAAAGCGGCCGTGATACGGATGAGTGCCACGCTGCAACGGGAGCTGGAAGTTGATGGGTTTGATGATGATATTCAAATCTACGCTTTACACCCTGGCGGCGTATTCACTGCTATGGGTGGTGGTGGGTCCCCTCTCTTTTCCAACAGTCCGTAATTAGATGGTAGCTAATAGGGGGAAACAGCTGAAGCAGCGCCAGACGTGAAAGAGAAGTATGGGGTTGTGAAGGATGAAGCATTCTACAAAGAGCTCTTCAAAGACACGCCATCGCTTTGCGGACAAACGTGTGCTTTCCTCGCGGCAGGGAAGGGGAAGGAGCTGCGTGGGTTGTATCTGGATTGTCGACAGGATGTCACGAAGTTGCTTGTTGTTGGGCGAGAGGGGTTGAAAAGTAAGCAGTTGAATATTTTGGGTGTGAAATTTTTGGAGGGATATTGTAATGAACCTTAGCCAAGGACAAGAGACATAGGATATCGAGAAGGTTATTTGCTGGTGAAGCGAACGGTCGATTAGTAATCTATTACTAGCTAACGGTGCTAACGAGCCTGCGGACGAAAGTCCGTGTTTTTAGGGCATTTCGCTAAGAAACCAACCCTATAACTATTTTAAACGCTTTTATTTTATTTTTAGAATAAGCTTTAAAGGCCTTCTTAACCTATTCTAGCTTCTTTTATAGTATGCGCTTGACTTTTATAAGGTTTTAATCTATAGTTATTAAAGAATTATAAAGTGAAGTAGGCGACTTTGGTTTTGCGAGGCCTGAAAATATCGCTAAAAACACAGACTTTCGTCCGCAGGCTCGTAAGTGGCCATCACTGTAGATTAGCTTTCCCTCGCCTATCGTAAAGCTAGCAGCCTGATCATCATCTCTACGTCTTTCCCTCTTAATTGCTCAGAACTTTCTCTTCAGGCATTTTCGTTTGTGCTTTATGACTTGCATCACGATTAGCAGTCCCCATTTCCGCCCCTCGCAAGTCGATTTCCCGTCATAGGCCACCGCGCACCCGTTTAGGTCACAGCCTCATCATCACTACCTCCCTTCCCTACCCTGATAACATACATCAGTAGTTGCTATCTGAGCCTCGATCATCAGAAAGAATTTCGGTCTGACTAAATTATTGAATCTCGGGCTGAGATTCTCAACATGCGTCTCCTCGACTCCAAGACCCTCGAGCTCAGCGAATTCATGGGCTCCGATGTCCCGGCCTACGCCATACTTTCTCACACTTGGGGGGATGAAGAGGTGTCTTTCCAGGAAATGATGAGCGGAGAAGTTTCGACAAAGAGCAAGGCTGGCTATGAGAAAATTCGGCGATGTTGCGACGTCGCGCTCTCTGATGGGTTCGATTACGCTTGGATTGATACATGCTGCATCGACAAGTCGAGCAGTGCTGAACTGTCTGAGGCCATCAACTCAATGTACTGCTGGTACCAAGAGGCACTTGTTTGTTATGTTGTTTTGTCAGACGTATCCATCGACGACGATTACCATCATGAAACGTCAGCATTTCGCAAGAGTAGATGGTTCACCAGGGCTTGGACACTCCAGGAACTAATCGTGCCGAGGAGTGTGATTTTCTATAGCAAGGAATGGAAGCAAATTGGGACTAAACACAGTTTGCAGGAGCTCATCGCAGACATTACTGGCATCCGTCTAGGCATTATTTCAGGGAGCAAAAGTCTTCGTGAATACAGTATTGCTCAAAAGATGTCTTGGGCATCAAAGCGTCACGCCACAAGGCGAGAAGACATCGCATACTGTCTGATGGGGATCTTTGATGTTAACATGCCACTATTGTACGGTGAAGGCGACAAGGCTTTTCTGCGACTTCAGGAACAGATCCTCAGTGCCTCGGATGACCAGACCATATTTGCTTGGAATTCTTCTTTACCTATGACTGGAGGAAGTTGTTTCGCGAGGACACCGGCAGCATTTGCGCAAAGTACCAATATCGGCTCTATGGAGGAATGGGCTTCTATGCCTCATTCTCTGACTCATAGAGGTGTCAACATCCAGGTTCTCTTGTACCAACATGATGACATTCTGGTCGGTGCAGTGTTAAATTGCATCGAGGATTCCACCTTTCTTCACCCATGCATGATGCTCCGTCGGATATCAAGCGGGACCTCGCAAGCTAGTTACGCCAGGACTCATGGTCGTTTGCGTTGGCTATCCGACTCTGAGGTGAAAAGTAAGAATGCCATGGTCGAGTCAATCTTTCTAGTTGTCGACCGGTCATTGAAAACCTCGGTTCCTGCCTCGCTCACGGCGTTCTATGTGGAAACACGAGGCCTTCGAGATAACGGAATCACCTTCTTGGGGATGTCGAATTACCAAACTCCATCAAACACGACCGCCTCAATCCTATGCTGGCCTGTGGATGCTCGGCAGTCTCATTTTCATATCCTCCATTTCCAGTGCCGCGATAATACCGCGACTTTCGACGTCGTACTAAAACCTTACCTTCATGAGGGCGATCTTATTCCATTCCCTACTGCCATTGCCGGTCCTCACCCAGCATATCTTTTTGTGGAAATGCATGTCGGACGAGGTGACACGGATTACACATGGAAAGGCTCTGACCAGATTCGCTGGCGTCAAGCTGGAGAAGGTATTTGGATTAGGGTAAATGTTCGTCCGAAAAGACTAGTAGAAGAGCAGGTGACATTCGAAGAAGATCCGGAAGATCCCCGCTTTCTTTACCACACTTCGCGTACTTACAATGTTGGAGCAGCTTTCAAGGTTGGCATTAGCTGGGACAAGCCGGGCGATCTCACATCGTACAAAGCTAAAACTCTCGAGGAGCTAGTCGAAGCACAACAATCATCGCTAGACATAACAGAAAGAGAGCAAGCAAGTCACTCCAGTGAACGCACCCATATAGAGAACATGGCCGCCTGCTAGAGGTTTCAAAATGAATTTCAATATCCAGAGAACATACAGAGACCCAACCACTAGCAGTGACTACCACACACACTTTTTCCCAACGCTCATGATCTCGGTTGCAATTCTCTAGTTCTTATCTCTTGCCTTACCTGTCGTTTATATGTAGGAAAGTTTACTTCACAAGGACGTCTCTTAAGAAGGTGTTTCAAACCCAATGTGTCCACCAACAAACAACGCAGAAAGCCCAACCAACGCAGCAAGCTGCTCGGAACTCAGCCCTTCCCAACTCTTCCACGCGTCACCCCTACTCCACTCCCTAACCGCCATCTCTGGTAATTCATCTAGCACCTCCCCAGGTCCAAACCTTCTCATCTTTCCGCTCTTCCCCCACCCATCTTCGCCATACGCAAACTCCACCCACGCATCCTGGATCGCTCTCTGAACCTTTCGCTCTCCCTCCGGATCCGCGGTTCCCGAAAAGATTTCTGGGTTGCCGTGGAGGTAAGCTAGATCTAAGCTATGTGCTGATTTACCCTTGTACGGGCCGGAGAAAGGCTGGTTTTGGGTGAAGATGTATTGCTGTACTTCATTTCCCTTTACTTTCCATGTTGCGGCATGGGATTGGGCGGGTTGGCAGAAGATGATATCTGCGGCTAATTTCAGAAGCTTGTCGATCAGCTCTTCTGTCTCCAGAACGTCTGAAATGCCATATGCAGTCAAGATGGAGTTGAGGGTGGCTGCGCCGATGACTGGGGTGAGGTTCGAGACGAGGCTTGGGAAGGAAGGACGCGGTGTCTGGGCTGGGAACCAGGCACACACGCTCTGGAGGACGCATTCTTCATTGCTTGTGTTGCCGGTCATTATTGTGCCTTGGAAGGAGCTTTCCTTCCAGTTTTCGTCGAGGAAGTGCCCGTCGACAAGGAGAGTGGGGCCGACACTAGCGCCGGGATCGGCTTTGAAGTATGCGGCGAGGAGGTCAGGGTACGGGATGGCTTGCAGTTCGGAGAGGGTACTAATGTTAAGATGGGTTTTGAGGGAGGTGTAAAGGTCGTTATGCTCGGTGAGGGATTTGGGGTAAGAGGTGGGCGTATTGACTTGGCCGGATTGAGTTATTGCCCGTGTGACATGGGAGGGAAATTGGGAGGTTGAGTGGAGGAGAAAGTCGACGATGACCGAGCCGTGGGATTCCCCGTAGATGGTCAGGTTGTTGGGTGAGCCACCGAAAGCGTGGATGTTGTGGTAGATCCACTTGATGGCCATGTACTTGATTGAAAGTTAGTGGGATTCATGTTAAGTGGAGGATATAAATACAGCATCACGAAGACCTAAGAGACGAGGTTAGTTAACTTCATCTAACTTTGTGGATGCAAATGTGACATTTACCTTGGTTGCCAATATTTTTCTCCCCGTATTCTGCTCCGAGTTCTTCAGAGCCAATGTATCCTAGGATAGAGAGTCGATAGCTGTTTATTGCTGTTAGCCAATGAGGCGTCACGTTCGAGGGGAAAGACATACTTGATCGCAACTGCAACGACAGGTTTTGCAATCTCCGTGCTCCGCTTGACAATGCTCCCTCCATCAGTCCACCAATCGCCATTTGAACCTGAGAATCCCCCGCCACCGTGGATGTATATCAATACTGGAAGATTGGATCTCTCGTTGGCTCCTGCAGGTGTGGTGATATTCAAGTTAAGGCAATTGTACTCGTCGAAATTATCTTCAGAGTGCGTGGCAACTCCAGGTGGGAGGCCAATGAGTCCATCTTCAAGCCGAAGTGGGAACTGGGGTTGAGGACATTTCGGTCTATTGAAGTCAGATCAGATATTTTCTCAAGGTAGGAGCATACCCATATGTAATTGCATCGTAGATAGGCGTGGGGAATGTCTCGTTCAGCGTCGACTGCGAGAATCGTGCTGGTACATTGGCATATTTGATACCTCGAAATTGCCACACTTGCTGCTCCGGTGATGAGATGGAGTGGCGGATACCCCTGAATGAAGTTGATAGCTTTGGGTGATCGATGATAGGGTTGAGAATCTCTGATACCGAACCCATCCTTCTTGGTAGCTGCGAAATGTACAAGTTATGTGGAATAGGATTGAAGGTTGCTGAGCCTGAAGTTTTTCAGATACGACAAAGTAATGATGGAAACACCCAAGAGCTTTATAGTTTAAAAGCTGACGTGAGAGCAAGAGGCGTTTTCGATTACTGGGGAGCCATCGTGAAGCAGCTGTATGTGCGGCCGGAAGCGTACTCGTATTGTTGACATAAGTTGCTTCTAGGGGGACAGCCAATCCGGCTTCTCAGCTCGCAGCATGAACGAAAGCGGGGTAAGCAGCCAAACTAAGTTCGATGAGAATTGTTGTTACACAACGCTGATATAAGACTGCAGAGCTATTAATGCACACAGCCAAGATGAGAGAAAAAGCTGCAAGCCTTGGCCTTGCCTTGGCCTTGCTGAGAAATACCCGTGAATCGGCTATCGATTAATAACCGATTTCACTCATGATTGAACGCGAACTGCGCTTACAGTCCTTGGCTAGGCCGAACACGTAATTCAGGAACATAAATCGGCGACCATTCTTCCTTGGTGTAGCTTTCTTCAAATTCCAGACACAATCTAAGCGAAGAAGAACTTTCCTTCATAGTTAGCTTTGCTACTCTTTTCAAGCACCAGAAGTCCCTTTGAGACCGCCGAAATGCTACTGTGCATGCTCCCCGACTTCAAAATCATCTCCAATTGCAAGAAAAGCGAAACCTCGCTTAGCCAGTATTCCACAGAGTTCTAAGAACTTTCCAATTCTGCTATTCGCAATATTCAAGTGGCGTGGGGTTTGCCCCAACCCCGAAGAACTCTACTGAAAGGACAGAACGAGGAACACAATGAATCTCTTCCCGGACCGCAAAGCCCAATGGTCTTCACACGAAGTAAGAACTACTGACTCACAGCAACGCGCACACCCATGGCCAAGGAAGTGGTAAGCACTCCACCAAGATGCAATGAAATCTGCCAAGATGTAGACTGCCAAGAGATTTGCTTGGAAGACACAAATCTACATCACCAAACCGATCACTAATGGTCGAAGTACCACACACCACAACTCATGGGGGCATTACTGGGGTGTCGAGCTTCAACAAATGAGAGCTCGCCCACAATGAGCAAGGCGGAATCGTGGGCGTTCCGCCAGCCTCACTTGACGCTGCAATGGCGAGCCTTACTCCACTCCATGTCTCAATCCCCTGAAGGGATCTCATTCACACTCTAGAGCCATCTGTTGATTCAGCAGAATGTTGCTGACATCTCAAATTGATGAGTGAGGAGGCAAGAGCGATGGGATGAGAGCCCATGGCGAACCCCACCAACGCTAGCCCGGACCCCTGGGAGCTCGCGAAGTCGCGCTTTCTCGAAGACCTTGATCCTCACGAGAAAGACATCTTCAACAATGCAACACTCGAGAATATCTACTACTCGACCAGCAACACCAACCGAGACGATGCGGAGAAGAGCAAGACACGCGGGGTCGTGAGAAAACTAGGTCCGCTAGTCTCAGCGATCGAGAGCTATGGAGGGGCCTTCGATGCCTTTGCGCAGATCTCCCCTCAGTACTTGTCACCCATCTGGGGGTCGATAAGGGTTCTTCTGGTTGTGGCAGGCTCGTACAGCAAGTTCTATGACAAGATAGTGGATACGCTGGGCAGGATTGGGGATATTTTGCCCAGATTCCGTCAGTTGCAGTTTTGTTCCGCTGTGAATCCAATACTAACAGATTACAGGCGACTACGAACGCATTTATGATGGACAGAAGCACAGGCGGCTGTACCAAGCATTGTCAAACGCGTATCTTGACATTATCACTCTCTGCAGCGAATTCCGAACGTCGATCCGCGAGCAGAAGAATTCGAAAGTCCGAAGGCTATTAAAGCCCCTAGCCTTCGACAAACAATTCGATGAAGCAATTGAGAGGTTTCGCAGACACAGGCAGAATGTTGTAGACGAGGCAGAAACTTGTCATATGATAGAGGCAGCAGAACAACGAGATGCTCAGCTTGTACTGTTTGCGGAAGAGAGACGCCGAAAGCTTCTCGAGAGGTTGTCAAAGGTCGACTGCAAATGCCGGCATAGGAAGCTAAAGGAATCTCGGCACGAAGGAACCGGTGCCTGGTTCACGTCTTCCCCCGAATTTGAGCAATGGATGAAGGCGTCATATTCGTCGGTCTTGTGCTGCTATGGTATCCGTACGTCCACTACACTTCACTCCCGACTGCCAGATTTGGTTCACTCACTGACGCATCGCAGCTGGGTGCGGAAAGTCCGTCCTCGTTTCCAGTGTGATAGATTCGTTCGATGTCACCGGGACTGTGGTCGTCTATTACTGCGACTATTCCGACAAAAGAACACTAGAACCAAGCAATGTATTTGCTACATTGGCGAGGCAAGCCTTGGAGCAAATCGAAATTCTTCCGGAAACTCTTGCATTAGAAATCGAGCAGGTGGAACACGACGGCGAGAAACTAGCCAATTCCCAAGCTGCTCTCATCATATTGCAGAAGTCCCTCGAGCTTGTTCCAGGCCCAATTTTTGTCGTTCTCGATGGCCTGGATGAAGCAACAGAACCATCTCAGCTGTTAATATGCAACAACTTGAAGCAACTGATCGAAAAGTCTGGAGTCTCGGTCAAACTATTTATAACAGGCCGAGATGAGCTTGGGTCGCTACTCATGCTTGACTCAAACGTTCCATTTTCTCGCATTCCTATATCATCAACCGCCATCTCTTTAGATATTGAGAACTATGTGCGATCATCGACTCGACGGCGTATAGCAGATGGGTTACTTGTCATCACCGATCCTGATCTAGCACAATTGATTGTGGATGAACTGGTGAAGGGAGCTAAGGGAATGTGAGTTCTACTGTGTCCCTCTTAGATTTTTCGCTGATAAAATCTCCAAGGTTTCTCTGGGTCGAGTTCCAGCTTCATGATCTTTGCGAGCCCGAATCAGATCACGGTATTCGACTGGTGTTACAGAACCTCCCACGAAGTTTGGGTGAGACATACAAGCGGCTACTGAACAGGATTGAAGGCGTTGAGAGAAGGTATATGATCCAAAGGATGTTCAAATGGATTGTCTGCGCACATGAGCCGATACACCTGGAGGAAATGCGAGAAGCTGTTGCATTCACATTGGAAGATCTGTCGTATGATCCTCGGAAACTCCCCACCGATCTTCATCGCCTCGTTCGAGCTTGCGGCAATCTAGTAGTCGTTGATGAGGAAACTCATGTCGTTCAACTAGCACATCATACCGTTCAACAATACTTGCTACAAGAAGGCGACAGTCCATTTCAGTTCACAATCAAAGAAGCCAATGTCATGGCTGGCGAATTCTGCATTGCTTATCTGAGCTTCTCTAATTTCGAGAACCAAATCACAAGATATGCGGATAACAAAAACACGGAGATGTTGGCACTGGCAAAAATCGCCTCTCGAGGGCCAATGCTTCCTTCCGAACATCCGGTACAAAAGGTTGTTCATGCTTTGAACACCTTTAGGAGTCCTCGGTTGAACGCTCCCGATATCAATATGACGCGTTATTTGCCACCACAGAGACAGGTATGGCAGCCTGCCAACTTCAGCTTCCTTTCTTATGTCATAGCTCATTGGCTTTGGCACACGAAGCTTTTCGATATCGATGATGATGTCAATGTGGAGGGTGCAAGCCGTCGCGCTTTGCTCTTCAAGAAATTGGTCTCGGGGAAGAAATTACTATATTTTTTGACTTTCGACCTTGGGATGACTTTGACCATGATACGGGTGAGACAAGCTCTATCGCACTCCTCGGCTGGGCGTTGATGGCAAATCACCGTTATCTGATCCAATTGAAACCTTTCAACTTCCTCTTAGCATGGGGTGCTACATGTGACAAGCACCACCTCTGGGCCATGTGGCCCGTGTCGGGAAATGTACCTGACCTGAATCTCCTCGACCTGAACTACGATTTTCCCTCATACAATTCGGACTCTCCAGATCTTGTTTGGCTTTTTTCGCGGTTGCAACGGGCCTGCCAGAAAGGCCATATTGATGCCATCAAAGCAATCGAAATGGCAAATACGGCAGGCCTCCAAGAAGCGATGATTCAATACCTTGCTGTGGCAGCAGCAGCGAAAGGGCAACTCCAAGTGGTGGAGTATCTCTGGGATAAATTGAATGCTCCTGTCAAAGCGTTTTTTATTATGTCGGATCGCACCAAAGTCCAAGCTTTCACGGCTATAGAGCATGCCGCGATCTCTGGAAATTCTCAAATTGTTTTGTATCTTGCAGACCATGGCAGTGTGTCTCCGAGCATTTTAATCACTCTGGGGGTCTTCCGAGAATTCCTTGATGAGGCAATCTTCGACAACAACATCCCAATAATAGAAAGTCTCCTTACTTTCTTTAACGTCAACACCAAGGTCGGGGGTTTGGAGACACACTGTCGCAAAATTGAACAACATCTGTCGAATGCATTGGTCAACGCAGTTGCTCACGACCGCCGAGAAGTGGTGAGGACGCTTTTGAAGAATGGCGTTGACCCTAATATGCCCGATGATGTTGGGTGTACCCCACTCATTGCGGCCATCCGCTTTTCCAGAGATTCTGTGGTTTCTATCCTCCTCGAATACGACTGCTTGCTGGGAAACACTATTGCTGGCATGCCACTTACAGTTGCCGCTTGCCTAGGTGACTTACGCATTGTTCGCAAACTCATATTACACGACGCAGAGGTCTTTAGAGAACCGACTGAGTCTGGGAGCTTGATGTCTATGGCATGCCTAGGCGAACGATTCACGGGGGCACTCGAGAATGTCAGCCCCCCGAATCTACACATTAGTCCTACACCATTATACATGGCTTGCTATCATGGTCATCTCAATGTCGTTGAGCTTCTGCTTAGCTACGGTGCAGCAACCAATTTTCTAAGCCCCTCAGCTATTATCTGCATAGAAAAGCGCGACCAAGGTTCCCAGCCCTGGGCAATGAAATATTTCTTGCAACGGTGCCTCAGCTCTTTAGACGATATTCTGTCTGGTTCTTTTTTCATTCAAAACGCCGTGGCCTTGGGTGGCACGAGTTGGGAACTTCCCATGGCTGCTGCAATGAGTAGAGGCCATACAACGATCGTGGATGCCCTCATTTCATCCGGTGCATTGTGGCCGGAAGAATTCGCCTGCATTTACGGTTCATGTCTTGGCTCTCTCGATGACGAGTTAGAGAGCTTTGCCACTCAGAACTTTTATACAGTCAACACACGTTCTCCGCTGAACAAGAGAGAAATCAATGCCGTGACGCATCATCTGAGGCGGGACCCTGGATTCATCCGGACATTTATGATAGAGATGGGAATGCCAAGGATCACGACAGGTCGAATACACGCCGTTGCTGAGCTGCACCTCTTCAACTCGGTGGTGACAGCTTTGCAGCTGGAATTTCTCAAATTTGAACAACAGCTCCTCGGTCGGCGGATTGTCGCCCTGCAAGACGATGTCCTGAATGCAAACCCAGGCCACAGAGATCCTTTGCAAGTTAGCATGATTAAAATTGCTCGACAATACCGCAGTGACTTTAGCACTGAGTATAAAATGTTCATTCAAGCGCTTCTTGACGCTGGGGCAAGCATCACCATTCGTGATAAGGTGAATATGCCTCATAGAGACCTCGTTGAAGCTGCATTACGTGGAAACCCCAAGGTACGGCACGCTTTGGTGGGGGTTGGTGTTGCAGCCGCAGTCTCGTCAGTCAATGGACCCAAAGAGTCATTTGGTCGCGAGAACTTGGCGCGTCTGATTCAAAAATCGATTGCTCCTAGTATACATGCTCGTTATGGTCGACCCGCCAGCAAAGTCTATGCGATTTGTGAGATACTTGAGGCTGCGGTTCGCAGTAACGATGAACAATCTCTCAGAAGGTTGTATCAGAGCCTGGTGTTTCCTTCCTCGGATCTCGGTCCTGCGGCAGCCATGTTCGCAGCTGTCGATCATGGAACGCAAGAAGTGATGGAGCTGGTGTATAAGTATAGAGCAGACTTTGGCTCCAATATACATGTAAGAGATTACAATGGCGCAACACCATTGCTCTATGCCATCGAACGAAAGGCTTCCGTGTCCGTGATTCGTTGTCTGTTGTCGCACGGAGCCGATCCATCGGCGGTCGACAATGACGGCGAAACGGTCTTGTATAAAGCTGCTGCAACTTGTAATGACGAGGACCTCGACTGTTTATTCGGGCTCACTTACGATGCGGACGAGGACTACCTTGACGCCTGGGATGTGATCATAGCACTAGATATATGCCTTTCGCAGCGCAACTCCGAAGCCTGGAATTGTCTTGCCAAGGCTTGCCGAGATAGACTTCCAACCCCCGTTGAAAACCGAGAAAGTACAAGACCTAAGAAGACTAGAACCACTCTCGACTCTCTCAAACAAACACTTTCTATGTCTCATGACGGTCACGAGCTACTTCTAGAATGTTGGACCACTTACGAAAAGGCTCGGGGACGACATCTTGTTCAGGAACATTGCCAACAGGTTGACGGACTGTTCGAGCTTTCTGCAGTTACATTCCAGGATAAGATCGAATCTCCGCCATCCCCGGCTCCTCTCATCCACGCTGAAGAACCGAAAAGGACGAAAAGGCTTTCTGAAGCCGCTGCTGCTTTGCTTGAACGACAGGCCCGTGAAGATCTATTGTTGAAATATGGACTTGGGACGTGATTTCCTTGAGATTTCTCTAGACGAAGGGATACAATGGCTGAGCAGGAAACAGTGAGGTTAGAGTCGATATGCTGTCTCGTCGTTGAGGATGTAGCTTGGACTCTGAACTGAGTTGACATTCAAGCGACTATCTAGGGATGGGGGTCTTTTCTTTAAGTGGGATTCGGCATGATGGGACCGGGTTTTATAGGGCTTTTTTGATCTTGTTTCCGACTGGTAACTTACGTTTCACTAGATAGTTGGTATACCCCCAAAGCTCGCGTTTCGTTGGTGTAGGAGAAGTCTGTCAAAATAAAGATCTTGATTTTCGTGAAGCTTGAAGTATCGGACATTATCTCAACCGAGACCAGTTCATTTTCCAACGACCTCGTCCAGTCCCTGCAGCACTTCTTTTATAGCCTTCTTTCCAAGATACTCGTCGTCCGATTTCTCAAGCTCTATAACTTCCAAATCGGGGAATCCCAAGTCAAAGTCATGATCGTACCCCTCCAGTTGCCAATATTTTGTTGGCACCCCCAAAGCTCTCGTCTTCTCGGTCAACTTATTGCTGTCCTCAAACGGCACAGCCGTGTCCGCTAATCCGTGAACCACAAACAACGGGGGCATCTCCGCTTTTAGATTCCCAAAATCCACAACAAAGAGATGTCGTACATCCTCTGGCACGATTTCCTCTATGAATTTTTCATATGCAGCCGCCTCAACTGGTTGCGCAGCCGCGATCTTCTTCCCAAGACCACTAATACCACTGAAGTAATCCACAAACAGTGCCTTCTTCACAACATACCGCATCATATTCCAGCGCGTATGATGCACCATCAGAGCCTCACTCTCCGCAAACTTCTCCCCGAAACTAATCTCCTTCGCCGCTAATCTCCTCTCCAAATCCTTCCTTCCAGCTTCCGCATCTTGATCCGACAAGCCTCCGAAATCAATACCCTCGACTGCCCATTTTGGGGACAGGAAGTTGAGCATGGGGTATATTGCCACTGTCGCCACAGGCTTTTTCAAGGTTGAGGATTTCATAACTTCAAGCGTGGAGAGGACGGCACAGTAGCCTCCACCGCTGTGCCCTGCTACGATAATTCGTGAGGGGTCGATGAGTCCGGGTTTGTTGAGATTGCTCGAGAGTGAGGTGGAGACATAGTCGTAAGCGGCCACAAGATCTGAGGCGATCTCGAAGGCGCTGGATTCGGGTATGCAGCGGTAGTTTGCTGAGATTATGGTCCAGTTTCGACGTAGGGAGGCTTGGAGAAGCCAGTTTGGTAGCGCGTTGGAGTCGCCTGATATCTAGAATGTGTGAGTTTTGTGGTGAGCGGGAGGAGCGAGGAGTTGAGTACTAGAAAACCGCCATGGAAAAAGAGGATTGCTGGGCGAGGCGTTGAAGCGGCGGATGATGTGTAGTAGACATCTATCATTAAGTCTTGCCCTTGGATTTTCTTGATCGGTAAGGTCTTCTTAGTGTGCTCAATGCCTGCAGGCTTGGATTCCGACATGATTGGTGAACTATATATGAATTTCGTCTCTTGGCAGTGGCGAACTTGCAACTTCTGATAATGGGAGAATTGAAGATATTTAAGCAATTTTAATAGAGCGCATGAGTCATCCAGACTCATTGTCGTCGTACCTTCCTACTCCGCGCAGATATTCCGCCTCTGTGGGGAAACAGCCCGTAAGCACTAAGCGAATTCCTTCAAGTCGAATAAAAGGCGTCAATCGGAGTTGAACGCCGACTAGTTACAACCGAGCATCGAAGCTGCGATATGGGCGATAACCCACGATATTCAATAGGGATATACTCTTATTTCAGGTTCTTCTAGCTTTCTTTTGTCTGTTGGAATCAAGAATCCTCACAGGGTGAATGCGAAAAGTTCCTCATAGCCCAGCTCTGCTAAGCACCTCTCGATTTGTTAGATATTGACGTACCTTTTCTGCTATACAATGATACAAGTCCCACGTTTTATTCCTTCTTCGAGGCGTGACCTCATTCTTGCTCAATTTTCAACCCCAGACCCACCGAGAGACTTGGATGACAAATCAGCACCGGGTTTGCCCATGGCCAGCGTCAGCCCGTTTCAGGAGCAGGAGTGCGTCCCCGGGTTTCAGATCAGGGGTTCCCCGGTCTGCCGATCCTAATGAGCTTAATTTTGGACCTCTTATTCGATATTGGCCGTGTAGGATCGGGGATCAAACGGTGCTGTGCCACTTCTCGTCTCTGATCTCCAAAACATGGTCGTCCGTCGCAAATCGCGACTTCGAATGTTTGCTTTCTGGCCTTCTTCACACTCTCGCCATGGCGATCGATTTCTCGTGGAGAATTCTGCAGGTGGTGATTCTCTCCTGTCTCTTCTCTTTGGCATCATCACTTTCGACAATATCAGTAGTGGGCTCCAAGTTTTACGACAATGATGGGAACCAATTCTTCATCAAAGGTATGCCTGCATAGGGACCTTTTTGTTATCTGAAAACTTTTCACTCGACGCGAGATTTAGCTCTGGAGCTAACTCATGGGGAACAGGAGTGGTATATCAACCTGGGGGGGCAGGCATTTCTTACGATCCTTTGTCTGCCGAAGCTCAATGCACTCAGGATGTGGGTTCACGCACTACAATTTATGGGCAGGACTAATAAGAGAAAGGCTGCCTTGATGAAAGCGCTTGGCGTCAATTTGATACGAGTCCAGAGTGTTAAAGCCTCAAGCGATCACTCTGGATGCATGTCCGCCTTCGAAAATGCCGGGATCTACGTGTTGTTGGACTTCAACTCTTTCAGGTCCTCATTTGACGCTGTAAGAATCCCGCAACGTCCAATTGGTCTGGCTGCCGATGCTGATAAAGAGACTAGACTGCTCCAACATGGACAACAGACCAATACAATGACTGCACAGCAGTCATGGACGCGTTTGCCAGCTATAGCAATACTTTCGGATTCGTCGCCGGGGATGAACTTATCCAGAATTTGAGCGAATCGAACGCCTCTTCCTACATCAAGGCAGCAATTATCGACTTGAAAAGCTACAGAAACTCAAAAGGCTATCGCGAATTTCCAATTGGGCATGCAAGTGCGGACGTCGCTGGCCTCATACCTTTCTTCCAAGACTACCTAGCGTGCGGCGGGGAGTCAATTGACTTCTTCGGCCTGAATTGCTTCAGTTGGTGTGGTGCATCCTCTTTCGTGGAATCCGGATACAATATTTTAGAAGCGAATTCCACAGGTTACGATATCCCGATCTTTTTTTCCGAGACAGGTTGCACGTCAGGAGGAACCCGCACCTTCACAGACCAAGCTGCAATTTTTGGACCAGACATGAACAGCCAGTGGTCAGGAGCCATTATCTACGAATGGACAAACGAATCCTCGGGTTTTGGATTGGTTACGTACGGCCCGTTTGCTGTGACAACTGGTACCCCAATTATTCTGCCTGGAGACTACATAGATCTGCAAAAAGAGTGGGCAACGTTGACTCCAACTGGCACGCCAAGCTCGCTCTATACGATCACTGATACAACACCTGCGTGTCCGAGCTTCACTTCTAGTGGTTGGCTGCTTAGTGGTGATGTTCCTCTTCCTACACTTTTCAAGGCCGTTGCACTCCCTGGTTCCACAAGCAGCGCAAGCTCAAGTTTATCAAGCCCAACTGCAACAACTCAACCCGACAGCGCAAACACAGGGACAGGAATTTCCACTGGTGCTAAAATTGGGATTGCAATTGGGATAATTCTTCTTCTTGTTGGATTTGTGGTGGCATTCTTCTTTTGGCGAAAGAAAAAGAGCGCCGTCGCAGCTACGCCTTTGAATCTCATCCCGGAAGGTCTCGAAGTGGGAGAGCCTCCAGCACGAGAAATGGATACCAGCTCATCGAACATATATGAAATAGGCTCCGACCCATCTAAGAGGACTTCGAGGAACACGATCTTGGCCGAGCTTGGTAGCCTGCCTATTCATCAGCATACTCAGATATTACCGCCTTCGGAATTGCCTGCAGATCCATTAACAAGTAGGGGCCACGAAGGGAATAGCTGAAGGTATTGATAGCAATGGCATTGTGAAAAGGGAGGATTGTTGACTCAGGAGACACGAATAGCTTAGCCACAATGCAAGGAGGCTTACCTGCTCGCGGACAGTGAGGGGCCAAGAAGATGCCGAGAATCAGCAGCTCTGAGAAGTCAATCCACCACCTGACATTCCCAAGACTTCATCTTATATGAAAGTATGTCTTTTACTCGACCTTACGACAGGATGATATAGGGGAAATGGTTGGAGCAATAGCAGTACCCGGTCGGAAGAATTGATGGGATTCAAACGAACTTTCGATGCCGACAGGCAAGACTCGATAGATTTGAGTCGGTGATTGACGGAAGGGCAACCAGCACATTGGCGTAGAGTCTCAAGGAATTCTAGAGATGATCACCACTTTGTATACATCCGTGGCCCTTTCTACTTTACATCCCCGTCAAAAATATTCAATTATCACCTCCTCTGAACTCTATCCCATCTCTAGTAAGCCCCAAGTTGCCTCCAGGCTCAGAATTACACAATAAAACTCCATCTATCCATTTAAGTTCCGATATAAGTTCCCCGCCGAGGTCTAGAGGTCATTTCCTTTAAAGTGAACAACATGAGGATCATGTGTCTCATTTCCATTAACACTCCCTCCAAACTCAAGATACCCCACAATATGCTCATACGGAACCTTCATAATCTCATCCTCATTACCCATGACCCACACAGTTTGCATCCCTGTCACGTACATGATCAGCAAAACTCTCTCTGTCAAGATGCAAGGACTTCACTCACCCATAACCATATGCTGCAAAATATGGCAATGAATCATCCATACCCCGGGCTCTGTGACACGTAGTCTCCAAGCCCGCCACCCCATATCGATGCCGGGGACCGTCTTCTCACTATACTTATACAGCATTGTGGTATCCCTCTTCGCTAGCTGCAATCCTTTGATCTTCTCCTCGTTCTCGACGGGGTTGTATGTCCCGTTCCCACTACCTAGATCGTAGTAATGCGCGCCATGTGCGTGGAAAGGATGGACATCAATACTACCGACATCTGAACCCGTATTCTGGATAATGATCTCGATTACTTCGCCGATGGCGGCTGGGAAGACTCGCGTGATGGGGTCGATGCCTTCGTTTTCATGGGCGCGGGAGACCGAGGGGAAGAGTAGGCTGTTGTTCTTGTATAGTGAGACGAGGTAGGGTTCCGTGGGGAAAGTCTCAATCCAGGGCAATGAGTCTTGCTCCCAGGTTATGGAGTTGTTGGTTATGATTTGATGGGTGCGGATTGTGATGCGGCGCGTTACTGTAGAGGTGGGTGGGAAGTCGGGATCTGGGAAGAGGGAGAGAAGTGTCTGGTCAAGCCATCCCAGCGTTGTTGGTGGGAGTGTGAGAGGCGGGTCACCGCTTGGGAGGGCAAGTCGAGGTACGATTAGAAGCGGAACTCGTTTTGAGCTGGGAAGTTTGTAGTCCAGGATTGCATAGGAGCGAGTTAGTGTCGGCCGATCGCGAGTCTCAACCTGCATGAAGAACTGGGTCTTTTCCAGCGCGCTTCGAGGTTTGGTCTTGAAGAGGACGCTGAAGCGTTGCCCGCTTCCAATTTGGAGGTAGGATACGTTGACTGGCTGCACGTAGTTCCCGTCTGCCTCAATTAGTGTCATCTCCTCGTGGTCTTGAAATGCAAGTGTCACAAATGACAATGCGGTCCCTCCAATGAACCTGAAGCGATATGTTTTATCCGGCTCGACGCTGATCGAAGCAAGCTCACAGCCAGGGGAGGCACTGCTGCCATGAAGCTGGCCGAGGCCATTGACCAGAATATTAGCTGTCTCGCCACTCCACTGAAACGGATTTCCGATTAGTCCATCTTCAATCTCCTTATCCATTTTCTCGAAAACATCAGCCAGGGCAATAATTCGTTCATCATCATACTCGTAAGGTGGCGTTCCGGAGTCTTCAACGATGAGCGGTCCAGCAGCGGTGACTGCTTGAAATCCAATGTGAGAATGATAGAAATAGGTTCCAGCGTGGCCTATCTCGATTTCCAATTCGTAATCAAAGTAGTGATTTGAAGGAATAGGCCATTGTGAGGCGCCGGGTGTGCCGTCGCTAAAAGGCGAGACGGCCATGCTGAGACCATGCCAATGCTGTCAGCTCATTAGCAACTGTTTTCTTTTAATGCGAATCGAATTGAAATACCATTGTTAAGTTCTTGTTCTCCAAGCCGTTGAAGACTCTTATCCAATAGATATTCCCCTCCTTAAGCCGGAGCTCCGGGCCTGGAGATGTGCCATTGATAAGAATTACATCCTGTTTTGTGATACATGATTGAGTGAAAGGTTCCTCAGTTACACGAAGAATAAAATCAGGTGTGAATGAAGCGCCATGTCGAATGGGGGCTGTGGCATTGAGTGCCTTCTCAGCGCTCGAGATGAATGAGATAAGGGTGCTGAGCTTGGTGTCCAGACCACTGAAAAGATATGTGTAGATGAGAATGAACAGCAAGGGAAGACTCCATAGCAACAACTTCGGGAAGGAGAACAAAGTGGAGGATATTAACGGCTTGGCCATCTTGAGGTTATGATGAACGCTTCCTCGTGGTCAGGAAAGGTTGTTGAGATTGGCGCAAACTCCGAAACCGGTTTTCTAAGCGAGAGGCATCACCTCCTAACCGCATTCTGCATTAGCGACCCCCCCTATTTATGAAATTATGTGGAGATCACGTGTTCCTTGTTGTAAATAAATAGCACACTCCAAGACATCAATATGGTCACAAGACAAAATGGTAGTTGTTCTCTAATTATGTTTGATTGCGTAAACCTAGCAGCAATGCGTGAATCCACTTCCCATAACCAGGTCATTCGCAGCCCACCTGCACCACCCAGCTGGTCTAACGAACTGTTTGTGCAATTGATTTCGAGGTCCCTCCAAGTATGATGAAGGGTACCAATTGCATGCCTTTATTCCACATGCTCCCATATCTCCATGAGCAACGAGCTCACGCTCGGTCGCTGTCTTCCTCCAAAAGTCCCAAGATATCAATCATGGTCAGCTTTCCTCCTCTCATAGCCTGTTTGACCTGCACTTCTGGTTTATTCAATAGCGCTGGAAAGTGACCAAGTAGGAAATCTATCCAGCTCCACACCTGATCCTCTGCTGAATAGAATTCTTCGGTTGCCTTGCGGCCACTAGTGAACTCCATCAAGTTCAGTTCTCCCGTCGGTTTGCTAGTGAAACCTGCTAGGATTGACAGATACCGTGGTTGCAAGCTAAAGTCATCACCCACTACCACACTCAGAGTTTGAATCCGGGGAAACAATTTCAGCATTTCGTCTAGACTCTTAGCTTTCGATGTGGTGGCGTGAGAGATCGTGTTATAAGGTGGTCCAGTGTTGAACTCCTTACTCGTGAATGATTCGGCTTGAATCGCGAGATGTTGGACGCTATTGAGGAAGTCTGGATTGAGAAAAAACAAGGAGGGTCGGTAATAGGATCTCATCATTTCAGAATCTTCCACGATGTAGAGAGTGTCCTTGGCCGGACTGAAGAAACAGCGAACAAGGGCTGGGTCCCCAGGTTGGTACAGAGCAGCTGCTCGGCGATTAAGTGTGACTTGCTTGTAGGATCTCCAAAACTCCCTCCTTGCTTCTGCATTGACTGCATGAATGGCGAGCATCTTTGGCTTGCTCTCAACTGCGAATTGGTATCCAATATGATGGCGGGAGCAGTGGACCTCGAAGACGCGGGGAGGCAGAGCATGGTCCCAGATCTTCAGTCGAAGTTCGGCTGGTAAGTTGGGAAATTTCGTAAACTTCGTGAGTGGTTGTGAGCTTCTATTCTGGTTGGCGCTACTGCCACTGGCGGAGATAGATCGGGATGACATTGTGGGATCTTTTGAGGGGTTTCTTGAAGGGGTGAAGTGGCTGTGGGTGGTATCGGAAGAGTTGAATTGTGATGAGTCTGAAGCTCACTGTGTGTACTGGATCGGAAGATCGGAAGATGGTTGAGAGATTCAGGATGGATGAGGTATAGGTATTTTATTTATGGGAATCTAAATATCCCCAAAACCTCGATTGATTTTGCGAAATTTATAATACGCATCCGGACAGCCACTCAGGTTTAGTTTACGCGAGAAATCTCAACATAAATTTAGACACGCGCATATTCAATAACATACGTCCAAACAAAGTGTCGGTCCACCCGTAACGCGTAGCACGGCACGTAATAATCGTGATATGCTGGTTGCGTAGTAGGTGGTTGATTGATTAGAGGGTAGGAAAGTCGAGCACCGAGAACCTAAAGTTATCGACGCCCGCTTTCCTAATTAGGACTAGTGTACACGTGATCCCATTACCTCCAGCATTACCCCCATATTGCCCCTAAGCTGTAGGTGCAATTGCACCAACACTGGAACCACTCTAAAAGTGGCCCAAAAACGCTGTCTCCCTAAACGCATATTAATTTCCTAATCCGGCCTAGTTCCCGTACAGTATGTCCAATCCTCCCCACCAGTATGCCCGTATGTATGCCCTATTCGCGCTCAACCCATTCCTCCACGCTCAATTGTATTGTGTTCGTATCGATCAGACGTTTAAGGGCATTCGAGGGCTTGGATTTCGTCATCGAGTCGGCAGGATTCGAATCTCCCTTGATCCACCTGACTTCTGCAATCTCTCTTCGTTCGTACGCCTGTCGGAGGCACATCACGTCGATCATCAGTCGCTTTTCTTGCGTGGTGCCTAATTTGACGAGGCATTCGTACAAGGACTTCGAATCCGTACAGATTACTAGTGGCAGGTTGATCTCCAGTATCTTGTCGATAGTGGATTTAACCGCGGCGCCCATGTCGAATCCGTGAGCCATGCCATAAAGTTCCGAAGCTAGGACGCTCCTGGTGACTCTCTTACACTTGGTGGAAGACCAGTGGAGTATATTCGCGCGCCCAGTTCCATCTGCCAGGACTAGAACGTAGCCAATTTGTGAGGAAAAGTCGCGGTTGTTTGCGAACGAAGCATCAGTAAAAACAAGAAGCTGCAGAGATTCCTTGTCTAACTTCACGAAGCGTAGTCCTCTAGCGGGATTTTCGATTTGCCACTGGATACGCTTGTTGAGGTTTTTGATGTCTTGTTCATTTGGTTCCACGGCTTGTGCGGCCACCGATAAGTCGTACGAAGCCTCAGGTTGGCAGACGGACGCGATATACGCTCCTCTGGCACGTTGTGCAATATACTGGTCTTTGATGGAGAGGTTTTGGCGAACAGTTCCTCTGCTACTAGTCGTAGTCGTATTCTTGGCACTGACGGTTCTAAGGTTCTTGCACTGGCGCTCTTGTGTAAGAGTGATGCCGGTAGTCTTATCATGGATAATTCCTCCATTAAACTTGAGATCATGGGCATCAGTAAGTTGTTCGCGATCTTTAGCCTTGAACTTCGCCTTTTGTAATCTCACTTGCTCTTCCTTAGCAAAGGCGTCGTCGCCTATAAAGAGAGTATCGTCAGTCTGGAGACCGACAACACCAAATGGTTGGTTGCTGTAGAGGAGGCAGGGGTCATAAGTTGACTGTTGCATTGAAAGTTCGTTTAGGTGATGGGAATGGTAAGTCTTGAACTAGTGGTTTCCGGCTTCTGGCACTCCGTATAGCGGCTTCACAACCTTCAAGACTGAATCGTCTCCGAGCTTTAGCTCTTTTGCGAGTTCTCGGGGTGGGTTGACGTAGAAGTCGCGATTTAGGTGAGAAGTCGACTGAACGTAGGCTTGCGAGATATCCCGTAAATATAATCCCGCAGATCCCTTCATCATCGCGGTAATACTGAGAATAACTCTCTGACTGATGCGTTGAATGGTTGGGGATTGCGTCAGTACGATGTTCTTCTCTTCGTCGTTATAGGCTTGGACAACAAGTCTTGACTTCCTCAACTCCTTTTCAGTGCCTTTATTCTTCACCTCGTCAACGAATCTAGAGTTAAAGATTCGTACTCCATCTGGCACTTCAGATCTAGGGGTGATCTCAAATACGCCCTTTTCTAGGAGTCCTACGATTTCAGTTTAGCGAGATGCCTCGTACTGAAAATCGTCCTTCCAAAACGTAGTAGCGTCGGACTAGTCGTCCTATAAGAAGACAGTAATATCGGCGTTCTTACGAGGTCTTCCTCTCTTCCGCTTTAGAGGTGCGAGTGCGTCTACCACAATTGTATCCTCTCCTTCACCAGTATCTACAACAATTGTGTCCCCGACCTCGTCCTCCTGGTTGATTTGGCGTGGTTCGGCATCAACTTCCTCTTCTGATGCTATAAACGGCTTGACGGATGTGGAACGGAATGTAGTATTTCCATGCGGCAGAGCCAAAACACAAGACTCGCCGTCCACGGCTACAAGCTTGAATGGTCCATCCCATCTGCCAGACTGACCGGTATTTCCCTCGCGCCAGACCAAGACATCGGAATTGAGTGTAAGGTCGTGGATGGCCGTCGTGCTTGGACCGTTTCGAGTATTCAGGGCATCTGTAACTTGGCGTTTCGCACGGAGTTTCTGAACTTCTGCTATCGCCTTCTTAAGTGCCGCAGATCGTTGGGTAATACTCGGGGATGGGGCATCGTGTGCGGTCATTCGAGGTAAGGCACCGTAGACTAGAAGTGTAGGAATCAAACCGTCTGGTCCCGCGGAATCGTTGATGGCCTTAAACGCCATCTGCAGGGCCATCTCCTTGCTAATGTCGCGAATTTCGGTCGTGATAATCTCAAAAGCGCGTCGAACTAGCCCATGGTGGCGTTCGACGATGCCAACGGAGTTGTGTGCTTCCATAGGAACGATTTTGATGTTGGTTCCTAACACATCTGCGAATTGTGCGAACTCCTTACTAGTGAACTGCTTTCCGGCATCTGCGACGATTTGGTCTGGAGGGCCTAAATAAGTATCGATCCAACACATTCTAAGGGTATCCCAGACGTGTTTAGTAGTGAGGTTTAGAAGCTATTGGCCGGCGTTATACCGGGTGCCCTCGTCAATAATATGGAGAACTGGTTTCTTGGAGATGTAGAAGATGTCGACGATGATGGAGTAGTTGAAGTTGACGTCATCTCTCAGGTTGAATTTAAATCGTCCAGGCGACTGACCGTGCTTCTGACAATGTTCGCAGAACTTAGTGAGATAGTTAAGAGCTTCCTGGTCGACGTCGTGGCCGGCTCGTTCTAGCACCTTTTGAAGTCTACTAACTGATGGATGGCCAAAACGTTGGTGTAGGCGTTGTAATTCTACCTTCGTAAGGAAGTAGGGGTTGTAGTTAAAAGACTCAGAGATGAAGTTTTGTAAAGAAGCATCCTAGAGTAGAAAGGAATGACCAAAGCGTCGTACCACTGGTACGGTTTTGCTGGTCGAGGTGATTAAGGAATTGGTGAGATTGTTGAAATACACCCCAAGCTTGTCCATATCGGCCAAGTAGAGTAAAAATGGGGTTTTCGCAAGCATAATGTGGAATATTACTTGACTAATTGGTGTCTCTACCGTTGCAGATCCGATAGATGAAGAAGATCCAATGCTAAACTGTACCTTGACTAATCCTTTAGTAGATTCATCAAGCACGACATCTTGAGTAGTGCGTTGTAGAGCTTGGAATTGTTCGAGTCCGGCAGTAGAGTATTTAGATGCTCCGGTATCGATTACAATTCCATAAAAATGGTGAGAATCGTACCGAGAAATACTTTCAGCTCCTCTAGTTGTGAAACTGTAGGAGTCTTCGTCTTCTACTAGTGGTTCGGGGTTCGACGTAGGTGTTTCACCTGTCAGTTGATGTAAAAGAGACAGGGAGCTGAGGTCATTTACAAGGTTAAGGGGAACGTCCGTAACCGTTAGGGAGTTTGGTGTAGTCAAGAGACACTCAACTGATGTAAAGTAACAAGTGTTTTGGCTGTCGTAGTTGCCTAAGTCTTGTTCCTCTCCTTTTTGGTCGTCACCTTCGTCCGTATCTACTATAAGTGACTCAAAGAGGTCACCCAAGTCGTCTTCGTTAGTCTCGTCCTCGACATTAGCCACGTATTGTCTATAGGTAGTATTAAAGCGCTTTTCGAAGTCGCGCGAGTTTCGTGCCTTGTTACTAAATTGGTGCATGTTCCTAGCACGAAACCGGGCCTTTTCTTCGTCCTGTTCGTGTTGTGGATGTCTCCAAGAATGGCAGTTTAGCTTCTTGTAAATATGGTAAGATGGTGGCTTGCGGGCTCGGTTAGAGTCGTATCGACGGTTGCCAAATCGACGATTACCAAATCGACGGTTGTTGGTTTGGTTGTTTGAGTAGTATCGCCGGTCTGTAAAGAAGCTTTCGCTTTGAGGGTTTACCTTTTCGTAGTTTATGATATAGGCTTGAAGTTTACTAATAAGGTGCCCTAGATCCTGCGGGGGGTCTATTATAGCGTATTGGCATGCCGGTGATCCTTGGCAGGCCGCAATAAGTCTCATGTGGAGAAACTTAGTACTTCGTAGGTTCGGCGAGAGTCCGTACTGTAGTTCACGTAAAGTATTGATTAATAGTTGTAGGATCTCAAGAGTCGACTTGTCTGGGTTCTTAGCCGTTAAAGACTCGAGGGTAGTGGTGTTCCATGTGGCTAGGTTAAGACGATGGAAACTAGGCCCTTCGAAAAAGTTGCGAATGTTTAGGCAGGCTTCGTCGAATGTTCGTTGAGATAGTTGATTATTATAGAAGTGGTCTTGTGCTAACCCCTTTAGTATTGTAGGAAAAGCTTTCGTATAAGCTTCGCGTGGAAGGTCCACACGCTTGTAGATATCATGGAAGATATTAAGTTTGTGGTTGAAGCTTCCGTTAGTTCTATCGTACTTCTGGTCGTCAGAGAACATCCTCGTCATCTCTCCGATCGCCTTCGTAGTACTAAGTTGTGGTGGTAGAACAGGTAAACCGTCATGCTTTACATCACTTCGGTGTGGGGGAGGTAAACCGTCACTAAGACCACCGCCTGAAGGAGGTAAACCGCCACCTGAACCATCACCCGAAACACCACCTGAACCACTGTCCTGACCATTCCGAGCAGTGGTATCGCGTAAACCACTGTTTAGGCCGCTACCGGAACTAGTATTTTGATTATTTGGAGGATTTCGGTTATCTGGAGGTGGAGTAGTGGTTCTGAAATTTAGTGGTTGAAATCGTGTGTTCCCTTCAAGGGATATGTAGACTGAGAGGATAGGGCCTTTGAGAAGATCTCTCCTAGCTGAGTGGATATCCTTATTAGTCCATACGTGTTGTTCTGTTTCTTCTAGAACGTTTCTCAAGGATTTCGCAAGGGTGAGGTCATTCCGGTGTTGTTCCACAAAAACACCACCGCATCTGAGCACATGGCGTAGTCGTTGAAGCTCGACTAGGTCTAGAGAGTTGAAAACTGAGCGATTCCAGCCCCTAAAATCCTGATGGAATAAGTCCCAGAGGTCGTCGTCGCTCGTTTCGTAAAGGACGTACTGGTATAACTTTGTGTCTAGGAACTCCTTGAGATCGTCGACGGGTGCGGTGGATGCATCACCAACGCCCTTTCCCCATCTTCTCATACGTGATGCCTAATCTGATGCCCGTAGTAGGCTTGACTTATCCGGCAACCCCTCTATACTCCCCGCCATACTGAATCACGGTACTTGGAGAGGTTTAGACGCGGGGTTGATCTCAGGATGTATGTGTGTATAGTTCGATGTTCGTAGAAAGTGGTGTTCGAGGTTTGAGGTTTGAGGTTCGTGGAGTTCGGTGGTTCGGAAGTAAAGACTCAGTGGGGTGATAAATATCTGGCCTTGGAGGCTGCGCAAGAGTGTAAATTTGCGTACTGCTAGAGTGTAAATTTTCAAAGTTCGCGGAGCAGTTGTAAAGCTGATGTTGCAAATTTGGTTTGGTGCCGTAAAACCGTGAGATAAAGAGTATTCGAGGGTTGTAGAGGAGGCTCGAGGAGGTTCGTTCGCAGGTTGTAGTTAAAGGAGCTGCGAGGTCGAAGGAGTAGGAAGTTGCTTTTGCTAAATGAATAGATGTAGTCGATGCTGACTAGGAGTCTTTCCCCCCTACGGAACCGAATCGTAGGCGCTTGGATTGACTTGATCTTGGCAAGAAGCAGTTGTCCATCCCCCCTACGTAACCGAATCGTAGGCGCTTGGAAGACAAGTAGTTCCCCCCTTCGACGTAGAACGATGGCTTTGCCCCTACGGAACCGAATCGTAGGCGCTTCAAAGCTGAATCCTTCTCTGATCTGTATGTACAAACTGATCAGTGTCGGTCCACCCGTAACGCGTAGCACGGCACGTAATAATCGTGATATGCTGGTTGCGTAGTAGGTGGTTGATTGATTAGAGGGTAGGAAAGTCGAGCACCGAGAACCTAAAGTTATCGACGCCCGCTTTCCTAATTAGGACTAGTGTACACGTGATCCCATTACCTCCAGCATTACCCCCATATTGCCCCTAAGCTGTAGGTGCAATTGCACCAACACAAAGAAAAATTAAATTTCGCAGCGAAATTTTCGCTTCCTATCCTTTGAAATCATCAGCATGCAACCCAGAAATGACATCTACTTATAAATAATGGGCTAAGTCTTTCACGGCAGATAACCAGGCAACCTTATCAATTTACTAGCTCATAAGTGTCCATGAACCCAATTCTATCAACCTGCCTTTGATTCATACTTCTTTCTCACGACATCTAAAGTTCGCTTGGGCCAATTATACATATCAAACACTTCCAATATTCTGAGCCATCTCTAGAAAACACATCGCCAGAGTTATGGAGGGCGCTTCCACTTCAGGATACCCAGTTGTCTCATATCTTAGTTTGGGTGCATGTTAATTTGGTGGTGAGAGATAGGAAGGCTTTGAACCACAACTCCATGAAACGAAACTCCGAAACTTGGGGATTGTTTCACAACGATTGACTACCCAAGGCAATGAAATTTTTTATTTTTTTTAAAACCTCGTGCATACGATTGTCAATCTGTTCGTGTCGAACTCTTTGGAGTCGGTTAGCATCGCTCTTCGAACATTGGGACCGATGTTCTGACCTACCCACATCCACCATGGCGAGCGATTACGTCAAGACGTCCACATGAATAAAACCCGAATTTACATCGCTGTACTGAACATACAACTCTCGTAGCTTTGGGGCAAATCGATCTCTCAACCGGTCGCACGTCATGGAAAGACGTCCACAATACCCACGCTTCAACATAGCACTCGCTCTCCTCACCCTCCTCGTCCTCAGCTCCATCCTCCTATTCTCCAACATCCTAGCCGGAATCCCCCCCTGGAGTCCATCTTTCCAACTCATACGGCGACCTCTTCTCACCGCCTCCATTTTGTATGCGCTTCTTCCCTACATCATCTATTTGCTAGTGGGATTCCTTGGCTTTCTGAATGGGTACAATCACGCTACCACACCGCAGAAAAACTTCGGGAGCGCACGGGAAGAGCTCGGTGCAAGAATCGAGAGAAAGGTTGAGAAGGAGTGGGTTGGAAAGGGGTCTGTGTCTGAGATCCGCAAGGATATAGCGCATTATATGACGTATCTTTCGATGCATTCTTGCTACGCGAGAGGGGTTGTTGTTGTGTACTCGCTTTTCATGTACCTCGATGTGTTCTATCTGTGCTGTGTGTTGATTCTGGATTGGTCTTTTATGGAGGATGAGGATGATGAGTCTATGTCGATTTGGGCGTGGGTGGTGGTTGCTGTGGTGGGAGTTGCTGCGCTGTGGATATGTGGGATGCTGGGAAAGATGATGGATGGAGATGGGGTATGGGCAATTGGATTAGAGGGATGCAAGAAGATGAGAGAGAGAACTTGGGAAGGGATATTTTAGAAGAAATGGAGGCAGATAAGGAGCCTGTTAGCAAGGAGGAGGAAGTCGATTGAGACAAGGTAAACGAGTCTTTCTGAAGCATCGTTGTGTGAAGAGAGCTGGAAATTGAAGACAATGCCGGTTGTGGATTCTACCTAATTCTGAAGAACCTTCCGTCTCTTGACTGATTCTAGGCTTAGCAGCTGACGCAGGTTCGGCGAGTGTGATGGTGATACGATGAGTGCAAGTCCAACGTGAAATTTGAGCGAGTTGCTTTGGTCACCTTGTCCATTTTAAAGTTTTCTAAATCATTATGAGAATAGAGTCATAACTGTAGCGAGTAGAAGTCATGGCGGAACTTTTGATCAATATACAAATCGTTAACCCAACACCAGATCAATCCATTCGAGATCTTGAGCCTCCCAAGCTGATTTCATGACTCGCCCTAGAGCCTTCCTATATGCAATGCCGTCCTTCCATTCAACCCAGAGCACGTTGTAGAACTCATATTTCTCTCCTTTAGAAGCTTCAGGCCGTTCGGGCATAAACCACTCATCGATTGCGTGAGCAGGGCGGCCCTCAATTGCGTATCCTGCTGAAATCGCAACTAACTCGCAGGCTATCATTTCTCCTGAGTATCTATTGGAGGTTTCCATAGGGAGCGGTGTCTGTAGCCGAAGAGCCCCAACCCAATTTCTTTGACGGTCTCGAATTGAAATTGTCCCGCCACACGCCTTAAACCTTCCGGTCAACCAAAGCGAGGCTCTTCTGGTGCGAGCACAAAGTAGTGTATTGCCAGCGATCTCACATGGGGAGGTATCACCTTGTGTGTCATACCAAGACGGAATTGGGTACCAAAATTCCGAATTGGGATCGTGCTCATACCTGTAAAAGTAACCTAATCGTTCGAAATTTTTCAGGTAGGATCTGTCCACTACTGACTGAGTCCCTGAATTGATTGAATGTTCAAATCTTTTCCAGCCCATTGGAGGTTCTTTCCCTTCGATAGCCGATGTTTTGAGTCCTTGTATCACACCCTGAAAATGTGATATAGGGGTAGCCTCAGCCGTGCCCCATTTCCGACTGAACCAGCTGACAATAGGAAGAGTTTCCTCACAGCTCATACCCTGTAACAGATATGGAGACTGCTTCACATAGTCGTTGCCGTGTTCCCAAGCCCACAAATATGGTTTGCACTTCCAACCAACCCATGACCAGCTAGGTAGACCTAGTTCTGTGGGCTCTTTGTCTGTGTTCTCAGACGGTAACCTCCTCTCACACACGTTAGCAGAAGGCTGCCAGCATAGCGCTATGTCCAAGAACATCAACGGAATTCCACAGACAAAGCCTCCATAGAAAGTCAGGCTCAGAGAAGTCGTTATGCCAGCAAAAGCAGACAGTGCGTCTTCTGGATATGTGAAATCTCTCAAGTTATAGCTGCTCAAGAGTTCGCCGTACCCACGCAATGACGGAAACGGCGACGAAAACATATCTCTGGTCGTATCCCTATAGAGGAGTTTTGATCCGGGATTTGCCCGGGCATCTTCATGGAATGAGCTACATCTGCAATCCCAGTCAATGCCATCATAGCCAAAACAAAGGCGACGCCTGGCGAGCAAAGATTCTTGGTATGTCCAGCCTCTGTTAGCCCATACGCAAGGGGTCTTAGATTTTTTTCGAGTGTTCACGATATTGTAGCCCTTCGTTAGTGCGAAAATATCCTGGTTGAGATTTCTTGGCTGAGATATAGAGTGTAAGCCACGTAAACCATAGTTCGCGTCTTCTCCCTGAGACGCAATGATTGTAATTGATGCACCAGCAAATATAGAGGCCATCTTATTGATTTCACTGTGTCGAGTTATGCTATCGTCTTGAACAATGCACAAGGCATCAACCCACAAGTACCGCTCCTCGAGGAGACCAACAACTGAAATTGCGTCTGCGATAGTGCGAGGTACTCCAAGTCTTTGGTGTGAATTAATGAAGGCACCGTCTAATTGCAGCTGATCGAGGTTTTGTCGAGTAGTCTTGAAGAATTCCTTCGGACCCCAGACATAGCTGAGGGCTACGTACGGAACGCCTGTGGTTCCACGAACAAGACACATTCGCCAAGTATCAATGAGCCAGTTAGGGCACATATTTAATGATAGTCCGCTGGTTTGGGGCCATTGCCGGCAGGCTGCGTGATTCTGCTTGTCGCAGCTCCGTTTCCAGCGCCGGAGAAGGTTGCTGTCAATCCATTGCCGGTTCACTGCTATTGCGTTGTGTGTTATGCATGAACTGACTGCATTATGTATGGCTGATGGTGTGGGTAGGCGCATCAAGCTCGAATGATCTAAAGAGACGCGATATTCTGAATTGTGCCCTACTATGATGATGCAATCATCTGCTCCTTTGGCCACGAATTTAGTCGTATCGGTAGTATTTAGGGCGTCGCCAAAGACTGATCGCAACATTCGAGGGTGTATCTCGCATCTTGTTGAGACAATCACATCCTCAAAGCTACCAAGTTGCACCCAGGTCCAAAAAGCCCGTAGGTTCTTGATAGGCGGGGGCGGGAACGGAGTTCGGAAGAGCTTGACGATTTTGGCGCAGACATCGCACTTGGGCTTGAGAATAATGTCAGCATAAGCTCTAGTCAAAATCGCTTGAAAAGGCAGTTAAATCTGCTGGGTTTGAAGAGTATAGATGCTTGTACAAAGGCAACGGGCGTTGAAAATCGTCCATACGCAGGAATACCAAAATCGCCTTATGCGGAAGTCGCATCGAATCTCAACACAATACCCAAATATTTCTGAGAATTCCATATGATAGAAAAATAGTACTTCGATCTTTTCCAGGAATTTTACAATAATTGAATTAAGGGGGACGTTACGAGACATATCTGATTACGAGGTCTGTAGTCTACTCAAAGCCTCACCCAGTGAGATGGACGATTTTCAACGACGCCCATCAACTTCGTAGATGTGCGCAAGGCTGAAGTCGACGGCCAGGAGCCCCACAGCATCTACTCGTGCCATGAGATGAGAAAATACGATGGATGATGACGCGATAGACATATTAAATTCATACCTGTTTTTTTGCAGAAATCCTAGGCACCTTGGCCCTTTCTAGCCTGCCTTTATGACGAGATATAGCTCTTTTCTCCATCCTTTACTCGTAGGCACTGTTACCTAATTTGCGATGGGGGATGCAAGACACGTAAGATACGTAAGATTTACAACACATAGCTACTTTTCGAGTGGTTTGCGTCGCAAAATTTTCTAGCCAAGGGGAGGGAGGGGAATAATATAGATGCAGTGGAGGTGGCTATGCCGGTGAGGTGTGCGGCAGGCTGCAGCCTTGTGTTCGCTGAGCCCCGATGCTCGTCTCTAGATCGTGTCTATCGTGGCACCACCACATCAGGCGCCAGCGGGCAAAATATTATCATGTGATTTTGCAACTGAGCAAATCTATATGAACGATATAGTCGAACCCTGCCCGTTCCTCAATAGAGACCGGTACAATAATGCACGATGGACCCGCTGAGATCCTAACGGCCGATCGCGACAACTGGTGCTTAGGTCGTGGCCGAGACAGCTTGCTTGCTGATAGACGGCCACTAAAACTTTCTATGCAGCACCTTTAGTGAAATCGAAGCGTGATTTTCCAATCCTTGCGTCCATACTTATGTTATTGACCTACCATCCTATTTGAAGAGGAATATGTCACGTGATATGAAAGTGACAGCCCTACTCGAAGTCCAGAATCTGTGCGCTCTCGAGGCAGTAAACACTGGTTTCAGACACAGCAATACCGTTCACAACGTGCCTAACGTGTAAGCGGCTGCTGTGAAAGCCGAGGCGCAGGTTCTCGAAACGGCACGTGGCTGCGGTGCTTTTCCCGTGATCCCCGAGCTACTTGTTGCGATCTCGATAAGAAAACGCCATCTCCAAAATAGCGATGCGCCGAACTGGAACAAAGAAAAAGCGTCCACTCGGAGATGTTATCGCAAAACAAAGAGTCTGGTGGGCAACTTCCGTCCCGTGCCACTCTGACCCACTTCAACCTGGGGAGCGCCATCAGAGACATACTCGACGTTATCTATCACGGAACATTGGCCATGTTCTCAAGCCCAAAGCCACGCTCGGAGGCACAAGCGGTCCTTTTCTTGGCCGGGCTTGCAGAAGCTCGCTGCACTGAACGGGACACAAAAACTAGCCCCAACAGTTCACGGCTTCTCAATTTCCACACTAGGTTCTGTGCAACCACACCTGCGTACGCTTTGCCTTGTGATTGTGCATTTCAGGGGCACAGCTTGAGGCCTTATCATCGACGTCTTGAAATCTTCGCATAGAGGGCGTTCGTGACATCATTTAAATCGAAGGGTTTGCTTTTTCTGTCCCGCGGGGAACGATCTGATCGCAGCAACGTTCGCGCTGATTCGTTTGCTGCACGGATGTCTCATTTCATGGAGATCAATCTGATAGGATCTTCTGATCCTCGGCGCGATGTCACCAACATCGGGGTTTGCATCTGGGCTCGGGCCCTGGCCGATCCACTAGATCTTATCCGTTTTGACCTCGACCACTGGCCGGCCTGTGTTCGTCCTTACATTAGCTCCCGCGTTCAATAGCGCTGTCGATCTTCGCCCCCTCCAGAAATAATGCAATTATGCTACCAATCAACAACGGCTATTAGTAAAAAGGCGCAAGCTGGTACCAGGTAAGCTCGTTCATAAACTTCTTATGTGGGGAGCTGAGCACAGCCCGATCGGTGGATGGCCCGAGTTACACAACCGTCGGCGTCCCCTCGAGATTTGGATCGTGCATAGGGCCCGGACTTGGGGTAAACTTTCCTTCTATGTTCGCCGACTTCGAACGCGCCAGTCTTGGTGATTGGTGGGCTTTTCGGTCGCTCTATCTTGTTCTAGCGGTCTAGGCAAGCCCAGGAACTTTCTTCTCGCGCCGTCGTGACGCCGGACATTAAATAGCAAGTGCAACCTTGTTTAGTTCACGTCTCCTGCGTCTAGCACCCCTTGACAGTGTGCACATGCATGGCGAGGTCGTTGGCTCTTAAGCCGCCGCCCCCCGTGCACACCCCTTCTCCCATGTCTTGAATCCTTCTACGCGTTTTTGGAGACCGCATCTGAGGCCGTTGATCTAACGAGGTGATCTTCGTTCTGCAGCTTCGAGGCTGCTACGATCAAGATGTATGGCGGAGTTACTCGAGGTGCGCAGGTCACCGGCGTTGCCGTGTGTTCTCTGTGCCTGACCTGGATCTCGACTGTGCTTCGATTCTATGTCCGGATATCGATACTTAAGTTTGTTGGGCGAGAAGATTGGCTTACGGTCGCTGCAATGGTAAATATGACATGGAATCTTGGGTGCCTCAGTGCTGAGCATGCTCAACAGATCGTCTTCACCGTATTTTGTTCCCTTTGTCTTCTGGATGAGTACTATGGTTTGGGGGCGCACATGGAAAACATCGATGCAGGCTCCCTTCAAACTGGGTTCAAGGTCAGCTCCAATACCTTCATTCACAGACCAAGTACTGACTTGTTGAAGATTATTTTTATTTGCGAACTACTCTACGTCGCCTCCACAACCGTCACCAAGTTCTCAATTGCAGCCTATTTTCTCCGACTTTCCATCAAACGATACCAGAAGATTGTAATTTACACCACTCTTTCCGTCGTCATTGTTTTCAGCACGATGTACTTTGGCTTCCTCCTCTTTCAGTGCGCCCCGATCAGCTATCTGTGGACGAAATACGAGAATGGACAAGGGAAGTGTTTGAGATCACCTATTCTTGCAAGCGTCACATACGCACATTGTGCAATGTCAGCACTCACGGACTGGTCATTTGGGATCTTACCCATATTCTTCGTGTGGAAGATGCGGATGAACCCCCGAACGAAGCTGTCCGTCATCCTGATTCTGTCTCTTGGATTCTTGTAAGTCCCCATGACAAGTTCACCAGGAAAGCTCTAACATGAAGACCCTCTCAGTGCTAGCACAGCAACAATCGTCAGAATCGTGTACATCAAACAACTTACAGAAACCGACGATTACTCCTGGCAAGGCATCAACCTCGTGAAATGGTCTATGGTCGAGCCCGCAATCGCCATCACGGCAATGAACATCGCGACCCTGCGGCCAATGTTCAAGAACTTCTTCAACTTCGCGAGCAAGAAGCTCGACTCGGTCGACGAGGACGATGGACGGCCATCAGGCGATTCCCAAAAGCCATTCAGAGGACATGCGAACAGTGTCAACGCAAACGACTACAGCGTGGAGTTTGCAGAGCTGCTAGGGCTGAGTCGCGTGGGTGTCACGACAATGATCACGGCGGGTGGAAGTGATGCGGAGAGGAGTCAGATGCGGAAACGATTCACTATGCGGAGGGGGAGCTCGAGTAAAGAGAAGTATGACAGTGAGAGTCAGACGGAGTTGAATCCTGTGCCGGTTCTGAATGAGAATATTGACTGGGTGGGGGGAATCAAAGCAACTACTGTGGTGACGCAGAGCAGGCAATGAGACAGGCCAATATTTAATAAAATATAAAATAATAATATTTATAGATTTATTTCCCGAGAGTTTGAACCTCGAAAATCTCTTTCTTTGTCGTCCTTGTCGTCCACTGCCACGCCGCCACCTCACCAAAGCGAATTGGAGCAAGTGCCCTGTTCCAGCCGATTCCACTCTTCGCCAGCCCGCGTACTCAACACTTCATAGCAAGGGATTTCCAACTCTGGAATGCTATCATCTCGGATGTTTTGACCTTTCCAGGCTGAAAGATTCACAGCTTCTTGATATCTGACACCAGGAAGGTAGAGACTGGGCAGACAGACTATAGGGAATGGGACGAGCATCCCCGCACTTCGATGTATAGGATTATTTGCTTTTTTTCTTCTCACAAAGTATAAAGATAGTGTGATTAATATCTAATAGTTAGTGCGCCTCTCCTACTTACTTTACTTATTGTAACGGCACAGTCGATCACAAGCTGAGTAGAGGCATATAGGAGTGCGTACACTAGGCTAAAAGGATCGATTCCATAGTCCTAATATAGAGGAAATAAAGAAGATAAAGAAGAAGAAGGGAGAGAAGCTAGCTAAAGGAGAGGTAATATGCCCGTGCGGCCGCGCCGTAAGCTAGAACCCCCTGGTTTAGGGGGAGGGGGGCCCTAAACCGTGCACGTGATCCGAAAGCTCGTTGTTGCAAAGTGCCGCCCCTATTACCGGCGGGGCCGATGGTCCACATCTGCACAAGGGCAGTAAGTGAACCGGGACGCTTCAAACATCTAAACATCTTATGAGGCGCAGAATACGGAGGACGCGGCCATAAGTTATGTAACTGGCAGGGGTTGGCATGGCCGCATGCAACGTCACATGGGTCTGGCAGAGCAACGGAGCTTAGGGGCTTGATAGCCTGAAGCAATAACTCCTTTAGCGATGCTTATAGCGTCTGTGCACTAATGTTAAGCCCTGAGATGCCTATAAAAGCCTGTAGTTATAGCGCCCTCTCGTTGCTGTGCAACGACCATGCAACCTAAGCGAGTGTCGTGTCAGACCCTGGCAGTTACAAGACTTATGGCCGCGTCCTCCGTACCGGATGCGAGGATTCAATGTAGTGAGCCAAACCCCCCCCCCCAAAAATTTGGGGGTGGGGGGCTATCCCATAGTTATTCCTCTATTTGGATGCCGAATAGGGTTTACTCTATGAGAAATCAGTTATCTCTTCCTGGGTGACCACGATTGATCCCTTCGAGAACTTCCCCAACAGCAGGGCCAGTGCGGAAGGAGAATCCACAAATCCCAGAATATGCTGATCTGGACGAATTAAGACAGATCGGTTCCGCCTCGCCGTGAACGCTTGATTGAGCCACTCCTCATCTTTGACCTGAAAGTCCCGGCCGAGACTCGGGGGCACTACCCACGGGACCAAGCTGGGAGGTAATGCGGATTGTAGATCTCTTTCCTGGTAGATCAGCTCGGAAGTGGGAGGTGACATAATGCTTTTCGATTAAGGGTAAAGGGACGAGAGTCGTGCACAGGAAATTTAAACCCTATAATTATAGGCCTGCGGTCGCTAAATTTTAGGCTCTAAGCGCTAAAAATTAGTGATTAACTTTAGTGGGGTGCGGCACAGTAAGTCGAAGGTCGTCGGCCGCGTTGAGTGTTGCGTGGTGCGTTGCGTTGTGCGTTTCTGACGGATGCAAAGCCAACGGCTTTCTGAAACAGCATTCGCTTCGCATGTGCCGCTCTCGGCATGATAGCGCTTCCCCCCACGCGGAAAGTTTATTTTCGAGCTTGCCAAATGCAGAACGTCAAAGTCCTCTAGTATTCCTTTCGTTTTCAACCAAGTGTTGTGAGCTCTTACAAAATCATTATCACTATTAATCCTCTATTTGCTCATCATGATCGCTCAGGATCGCTCAGGCTTAGAGCGCTCGAGGAATTTTAGCGGAGGATTTCTGGCATGTTGAAGCTTTCAAGTTGGCTGCCTCCTCATCTGAAACGTCGAATAGAAAAATAGCCATAGGCGGGAAAGCTTTGCGAACGATTCGGAATGTGGGGGCCCAGGCCGGCTCCGTAAAAGCATCATAGAACCAGACTGACTTCTATGGAGCATTAGATCGGTGGCTGCATCCGCAGTGAGAGCTCATATGTACTTAAGTACAAGCAAACGCACGAAATACCGCACCTCACCCTACGCTCTAAACTGTCTTATTTCAAGTCTGTTGCTCGTGAAGCTAAAGATTGAAGTCTTCGAATTTTTAAAGTATTGGAGCTAGTCTCGGCCTTGCTAGAGAAACCATGCTTTCCAGTCTCTCGCACGAATATGACGCCTCCTCTCTCCTCCCAGGTAGTATTTTCCTCATCACCTCCGATGGGCGCACGCTACGCTTACCAATTCCCTCGTCATCTTCCAACGATCCACTCAACTGGACACCATGGAAGAGAGTTTGCGCACTGGTTGTACTGTTTTTCTTCACGATCATTGGGCTCATACAAGTGCAAGGCTTGAGTCTTCTACTTGTAGCACTGGAAGACGAGTTCATTCCTAAGGTATTTACATGCCGTTTCCTCCTCTATTGGATTTGCAAGTAATTTTTGTTCTGAGTATACGGGGAAAGTAGAAAAGGCGGGGGATGGTAGGAGAAGATCACGGACGAAGCCTAACTATTTGTAGGAGACGAGACCTTTTCAACTGAACATTCTACTGTCAAGCACCTCCCTTTTTCAGGGAATTGGGGCATTTGTTTGGATCCCACTCTCGCTAGCGATAGGGAGACGGCCTGTTTTCTTGTCTTGCACGGCTATTTTAATGGTAGCGACAGGTTGGGCTGGCATGTCAGAGAGCTTTTATCAGCACCTAGGCGCGCGATGTTTACAGGGTTTAGCCGTAGGAGTATGTTCAAGCACTGTAAGTCCCTGTAACAACCATCATTCGTATCGCTGTCTAGCGCGAAACTATTCTAACGGTAAGAAAGGTTCTCCTCATGATCATTGACCTCACATTCACCCACCAACGCCCCCAGGCCATCGCTAGTTTCTGGTCCATCTGCGCGGCCCTTTCAAACGCCATCCTCTCGATAGTCCCTGAGATCGTTACTGCTCTGGGTGGCTGGCACGCATTCTACTGGGTCTTCGTCCCTTTCACCATGGTAGCTATGTTGCTTGGGTTTGTCTTCTGCCCCGAGACGTACTTCCACCGTCCTGCTATAGCTTTCGACGGGCACGTATTGGCCCAGAGCGGGACAGAGGTAGTCAAGGTATATGAAGGATGGAACGAAGTACCCGGTGGAGAGCCCACACCAGAACGACCGGAGACGCCACTAGAGGCAGTGATGAAAGTCTTTCGAGTTTGGGGAACAGGGAGAAAAGGAGGTTGGGCAGCGATGAGGGCATGTTACCCAAACATTCTGCTGTGCGCACTGAACCCAATGATATTCTGGGTATTACTCCTCAACTCGCTAGTTTTAGGGGGGCTCATTTCAATCTCCACAACGTATGTCGACCTTTTACGTAGCGAACCCTACTACTTTCCGATCCGTCGTATCGCCTTAATCAGGATTAGCGCCACCGCCGGCGCCCTCCTCGCATGGCCAGCCTCCGGCGTCATAACAGCTAGAATCGCTCTCCGCCTCACTGCACGTAATAGAGGAATACGCGATGTCGAGCACTACCTCCCTTCATTCATCTTGCCAATCCTAGCAGGCTCAGCGAGTCTCGTACTCTATGGCCTTGCTGGGCAGCACCATTGGCATTGGGCCTGGATCTTCATCGCGTTTGGACTGAATTACTTCAGTTTCATTGCCTTATTCACCTCTAACACGCTCTGGGCCATTGAAGCTTTCCCACGCTGGGCAGCTGCAGCCCTAACAGTCGTTATCGGGGCTAGTAACATAGCGAGTTTCGGGTTGAGCTTTGGGATTACGCCGTGGATACAAGCACAGGGATTCGCGGCGCCGCATTGCGAGATTGGCGCGTTATTATTTGCCGTGGGGTGTGTTGCAGTTCCAGTGGCTTTTTGGGGCAAGCGCTGGAGGGAGTATATTCATTCTAGGTATGGGATGAATGAAAGCGGCGCGTTGAGGCCACGGGCGTAAATGATGCCGCGACCAGCTTTTTGTACTACGATTCCCAACCACTATGCAAAACTGTTTTATCGTCAATTCCTTATCTTGCTTTTTCTCGTCGTTGTGTTCGTCCTCGGAGCTCGATCTGCGTAAGAATTAATAAGCTAAGGGAAAACGAAGATTCACCTTTTCTCAATCCCTATTAGAAAGTCACGAAAGTGTTAACAGTTAACTTTTTTTTATAAATACTATGTGCTAAGCGAGCAAAGAGCTCTTCGTAGATAAAGACTTGACGCAATGCCAATGTAGAATATCAGAGAGGATATGCCACAGCGGAACTGCTCCCTCTGCTAATGGTATCTATTATTCAACGATATGGGTTTTAGATACAATAGGCGGTCCAATCGGTGTTGTTAACCTCTGAATGGTAGACAGAGACAGAGACACAGTAATGTCAGCAAATTGGCCGACTTTCGTCGTCTTGGAACAAATGCAAGGCACCGACTCATGGCCGGTAAGCGAAGTATGGGTAAGCAAAGTATCAAACAAGTTCACGCCTCTTCCCAACAGTTGATAGGAGGGCCTGCTACTGTTTTCTTTTCTCGTGATCATCAGGATACTGGAGCCAGCTTTACCCTCCAAGTAGCAGACTAAATCAAAGACTTCGGTCGCCGACGGGACGAAGTAGACCCTACCAGACTCGTCTACCGCCAATCGACAAGCGCTCATCTCGGATCCGAGCACGTGAAGACTGGCGATTCCTAGAACTTGTTCAAATAAAGCCACTGAGCCGTATGCTCGAAAGCCCTTTCTCAGGGGCATACTTATTTCTCTCGCCCGAGATGCCACCCCTCTATTCGGAAGTTCATGTCCGGACGGCTGAGGAACTTCGCTGTCTCCATTATGGAGAGAAGGCACGACACTGCTTTTGTAGACATGCCGAACATGCGACTTCCATGAATAGAACCGTCTTTTTGAATGGAAGCAATCCCTTATGTGTGGTTGCAGGATTTTCGGTCCATTTGTAATCGGCGTTTTTACTTCCTGGTTTCTCCATGCTCCTAGAGAGTCGCTAACATACGTTATGCGATCCAAAATACGAGGGCTTAAACAAATAAGTCCATCATATTGCGTGTGCGGCAACAGTCGTCCTGAGACCTCAAGCTTCACTGCCCACGTCTGATCTACCAGGTCATTCTCAGTGATTTGTAACACTTCCTGAAGCCTTTGTGCATACTGTAATTCAGACCCCCGCCACTGATGATAATGTACAACAATATGGTGGTCAAGCAATCTCCTAGAGATTTCCGATGGAGCCGAAGCGTAATCGATTCGAACTGCTTCTTTGCAACAAGGTAAAGTAAAGGCCTGGAGTCCGAACACTTTGTCCAGGCGATCTTCACACCTTGATGATTCGTACTGAATACAGAGCTGTAGCAGGGGTCGTGGAGAGTTCGATTGACGATAGTTACGCTCGCGCTCGAGCTTTATTGGGAGGCTCTGCATCAGTGATAGAAATGCTGATTCTCTCTCCGTTGAGTTTCGTCTTCCATTCAGCACTTCATCTTCTTCCGCCAATCTGAGGGCTGCTGTGAAAATGGGCCAAGAGCATGTCCAGATGCCGCAGTAAAGAGTGATTTTAGAAGCTACCACCAGTTCCTGAATGATCCAGAGCCTACTCCAATACTCTCGATTACAAAACGAGCTGAGAGCTACAATCTCATGGCGATCGGGAAGGGGTGTTTTGTGCCCTCGGGGCCACTCGTCTTTATCTGTTTCTCCGAGTTCCCTAAAGTTCGGCGCCATTTTCGAAAGATATCTGGTTGCGATGTCGCTGGAGTCGGTTGAAAGACCTAACCATGCCATGACTCCAGTGGCACTCTCGTAAACTCTCCCCATCTGTGCGACCTGATGGTTTCGCTCGTTAATGTCGTGCTGATTGATACACAAAGCATCTACCCAGATAATTCGAACGGTATCCGTATGGCGTGTATGCTTCAGCGCTTGCCAGAGATTGTTTCGAACTTCGACAATAGTCCCGTTGAGTCTGATGCATTGCGGAGAGTCTTGAGTTCCCCACATATAAGACAAAGCTTCATAATGGACTTTGTCAAGGAACCTGGAGTGGAGCATCTGACAGACAATCAGATCTTCCCCAACGCCAGGTAGCAAGTGCAGCAACCGAATTTCGTTGACATCTGCCAGTCTTTGATAGATATGAGCGACAGTATCCCCCATGGCGGCTCTAATGACAAGTTATCCCAAATAAAGGGTCATGTTGATTGCGAACAGAAAACAGAAGAGAAGAAAATTTGCAGGTTGATTGCGAAAAAGAAAAGTGAATTGAGGCATTGCTGTGGCGTGAGGCTGAGCAGTCACGTGATGTCACCGCGAGTGATTCGATTAGGCAAACCTACCCGAAACTGTAGAACAGCCAATCTGGCTTCTTAGCTCGCAGCATAAACGAAAGCGAGATAAGTAGCTAAACTAAGTTTAATAAGAATTGGTATTATATATATTTACTTATATAATAACTTAAACTTCTATTTAAACTTAGTAGAACTACTAATTTATATTAGGGTAAGCTTAGAAAAAATTCTAGGATATATATTATAAAGAGGGTTAGTTTATTATAAAATTCTCACTAGGATACTTGCTTAGGTAGGACACTTACTTATTCTAACTATAAGTGAAGCGAGCAGGAGAGGCGCACCGACTATTAAGCCGAAAGTCTTACTTAAATTTTTCAACATTATCATGCCCTTGCCTGCTTTTTAAGTCTCCCATCCACCTCCACCTCCCAAAAATCTTTCCAATCAACAACCACTTTTTCCTTCCTCGCCTTCTCCGCCGCAAAAACAGCAACATGGCTCCTGACAATCTCTTCAATCTCACAGCCTAGCCAGTGTCTCTGCGCTGCCGACGCCTCCATCTCGCCCGAAACCGCAGCTTCGACTGCTTTGCAGAAGCTCTCCGCCATCGACTCGTCTCCTCCTCCGTGTCCCTTTCCAGCAGTCTCTGTAGGGTAATTGATTGTTTCACCTGTAGCAAAAGAGTGAACGGAGATAGTCTTGCTGTCGTATGAGATTTCCCCCGTCGTGCCATAGATTCTACCCCTCCTCTCGCAGATCTTCTCCGTGGGGGCGATCATGTGGAAGAGTACTGTTTTGGCCGCTCGTCCATTGAGTGCTCCAACTTCTGCCACGCTTCCATTGACACCGTTTTCAGCGCCTGTAGCGGGCAATGAATCATCTTCCCATGTTATCGTTACGACTTGATCGTCGCACACATCGTTATCTCCATCCCAGACACACCGTCCAAACCAAGAGCGTTGCTTCACTTCTGAGTCTGGAGTTTCAGCTTTGTAGTCCTCGGCTAAGACTTCGAGTAGTCTCTTCTCTGCTGCTGGTTTCCCGTCGTTGAAATATAAGTCCTCGATCTCGGGGACTACGCTCTTGAGTGGCCAGTCGAGATTTTCGGGATCAGCGAGGAGCTTGTCCACGTAGATGCTTTTCGCGGAGTAAAGACAGCTCTTCTCGATAGGGCAAGAGATACAATTCGTTGCTTTACCTGCAGCGATTGGTTTCCGGGCCTTGCGGAACAGGTTCCGAGTTCCCGTGGATGAGATGAATGAGGGTACGTGTGGAGTGCCTGGTGAGTTTGGCGAAGCTGGAGAGCAGAGGAGCCACATCAGGAAATCGATGTCGTGACAAGACTTCGTGAGCAAGGAAGGAGCTGTCATATCCTGACGTCGCCAGTTTCCCCTATGATGCATAAGTCAATTACCCCAATGAACAGAAAGAATGATAACCTACCTCACGAAGCTGTGTGCCATGTGCCACCATCCAACAGGCTCCGCATGCTCAACACTAATCACATCACCCACCACCCTCTCCACTCTAACCAACTTCCTCAACAAAATATTATGCGGACTATACCGCAAAACATGCCCAATCCCAAACACCGTCTTCCTCCCCAGAACCTCCCATCCCCTCGTCACCGCCCCAAGAATATCAATACAAGCATCCAGACTCGTCGCAAGCGGCTTCTCGCACATGATATGCAGGCCTAGTGGCGCAAGCGCTTTCACAACCGGGACATGCAACTCATCCAGCACTGTCACAAACACCGCCTCCACGCCCTTGAACTCAGCATCTCCTTCCTTGATCTCCCCAGATTTCACACGTTCTCGTCTGTTGACTTCGTATTTTACGAAGTCGGCCCAGTCGGCGAATTCCTCGTGCGGTAAGGGAGTGCGATTAGAGAGGCCCCAGATGTAGCGTTGCCCGAATTCGGAGCGCTTGAAGGGGATGGGCTCGCATACTGCGACGACTTGTCCTAGGTGCAGTCTGGTGATTGGCTCTGCGTAGGCGTGGCCTTGGGATCCGGCTCCTATGAACAGGATACGTGGACCGCGACGAACTGGCTGGGGAGCAGGAACATCGGTGGTGAGGGATGGCATGGTTGGCGTCTGTGAAGATACAGTTGGCGCAAGAGAGGATGTTCGTAGCTATGGTGCTGTAATAAATACCCTGAATCCCGCGTCGAAAGTTTCCCTGCAATGAGGACTTAAGCTCAGAACTTCAACGTCGGAATATAGAGATACCCAGCTCGACTTGACCCAGCTGTCCCGCGTTCATCAAGTGATCAGGACCCCAGAAAAGCTTCTTCAAGACGAATGAGGACGTCTCATCACAGCCTCACGGTACCTCCCCAACGTAGCGTTGCACTGCAGCCGTCACCTTGCCTGCCACTTCCGGCCAGCCGGGCCCGCTTTAGGCTGCTCACAGGGCTGGCCTGCATCCCCCGATAACACGACCCCATTCTCGGGACCCCACTAACGTCGTGCAGCTCGGTTTGTCCAGTGGGGCAACACAACATGAGCGCGGGTCGTCAGCGTGTGGATAAGTGGGGGGACCTTGCTGTACACCGGGAGTTGTGGCTGCGGCACAAGTGCCGTAACGTTACCTCCTTTCTACCAAGCGAGGAGAGGGGCAGGAAACAGAAACCTTCTTTTTGGGACGGAGCTTATCGTAACTTCCTGATTGATCGAATATCTTTTTGGTGTTGAGGAAAGCTCTATCCTATTGTGAGGATCGCGTTTCGTACAGATGAAGTAAGGTATGTCTGGCTTATTATAGCTCGGTTGGTCACGAGGACGAGGCGTTGGGCTGTCTGGCGGCGTTTATTTTTATGTTTAGACCTGACGTTTTCCAGGTCCATCGTCGTTATTTACACAGTTTTGCTGGTTTAAATTATGTTTAAGATCTGAACCTCGTCTTTCAGATGGCTTCAGAAACGCAACTCTTCTCAGCGGATCTCATATCGCCAAAAGTTCTTGAAGCTCTTCCTAAAGGGTACACAGCTCGCCCACTCCAACGAACAGACTTCAAAGAGGGCCATCTGGATGTGATCCGAGACCTGGCTTATGTTGGAGACATCACGGAAGAGCAGTGGACAGAACGATTTGATTTGATGCACAGGTGTACTGGGACGTACTATGTTGTTGTGATCGTGGATCAAAACCGTGAAGGGGGCAAGATTGTGGGGACTGGAACATTAATGGTGGAGAAGAAATTGTACGTGCTTTATCAGGGCTATTGCAAATCTGGTGGAAAACAAAATAATTCCCAACTATAGTTTGTTCAAGCTCGCAACGCAGGGTCACATCGAGGATATTGCAATAAAATCAGATCAGCAGGGGAAGAAGCTGGGATTGAGGCTCATAGAAGCTCTGGATTATGTTGCGGAGAAGGTCGGTTGCTATAAGGTACAATCTTGTTGCTGTGATTTCGGTTTGCGATGCTGACAGCGTGGCTAGACTATCCTGGATACTTCTGAAGAGAAGGAGGGTTTCTACGAAAAGTGCGGATATGAGAAGGCCGGCTCAGAGATGCACCATTTCTTTGATGCGGAAGCTCAGGAACGAGGCATTTGAGACATGATATAGAATATGAATAGAGATTGAGTAATATTTGCCCTAGAAAAGAAGCCGAGAACTCATTATTATTACGTTTAGAAGTATGTGTAGGCAAGTGTGGATTCAAAAGATATTACTGGGTATTTATAGATATTGAATGTTATGCACTATGTCAATAAAGAAATATAAATAGTTGAATCTAAAGAACTAATTTCTACTCTAAAAGCGAGCGAGTGCTACATCGATATATGTGGGACAGAGGTCAGCGACTCAATGAGATATACTGCCAGGGCATGGACTTGATCATCACTTCCAGAAGTTGCTTCATCCACCAGAACCAGCCGCCGTGTACGGATTCTGCATGCAGTAGTCGAGGTTTCCACTATTGTAGTTATTGCCCCAATATGGTGGGAATGTGACCTGGATCTCGTCAGTAGTTTTACAATGTGGGAAGTGAACGGGGGAGCCGGAGGGAGGCGAACCGGATTGCCAGCACCACCTTGTACTGCGAAGGCTAGAATAAACACAATCACTTGAGTTCCTCCGTCCATAGCTGCTGAAAGAATGTAATTGTACTTGATAAACCAGTTCGGTCTGTATTTCCTCAAGTACCATTGCGAGATCACCCCGACGTAGAACCAAGGCATTGTCACGCTGTTGATGCCAACGTAAAGCAAGCCAATGAAGTTCGCAATGATGGCGGTATTCCAGTAGTCCCAACGCATCTTTGGGAAATACTTGTGTGCGATCCAGAATGGCACGGGCAGTGTGAATCCGATGAGGAAAGCATAGGTGACCCATTGGTAAGTGCCACCAGCTGAGAAGAGTTGTTTTGCTAGGCCGCCCCAGGCAATTGCTTGCGAGTTGTAGGTTTGCGGGCCTTGGCCAGACCAGATGTTGGTGCCCTCGATTGAAGTGAGGATTTCGCGTTGCGCGGTGGTGATCGTGTTCATTAGAATGTAGGAGAATATGCTGCCGATAATTGTTCCTGCCTGGTTGCATGGTCAATGAAATTGAATCTTAAATGCTGGTACACTCTGGATTACCATTTGCGCAGTGAAGGTCATTCTGGGACTCAGATGAGTGTATTGCCCGAACTTCAGGTCGCTCAGCAATTGTTGTCCCTGGAACACGCTGTTGTATCCAAACAACACAAAGTACATGTTAGCCATTGGATGGCCAGGGTGTAGATATCCACCGATCATCTGAATAACCGGTTGCACGTTGTATTGGTATCCAGTCATTGCATATTGAGCTCCGAAGAACAAGATGCACACATATGATAAGCCGCAGGCGATGATGTATGCCCACCATGGCAGTGTAGAACTAGTCAAGAACAGCAATAAGAACCCAAGCGCCAGGCAAAACACCAACACTATGCCATACCACCAGTTCGGCGCATCTTTGTAGGCTAACATGAGCTGGTAATGTGGGTCGTTTTCGTGGTCATCGACACCGCCTCTCGAGTCGCTGGCAGTCCAAAATCTCCAGTTCCAGGCCCATGGCGTGACTATATGTTTCAGGTTGGCCAGCGTAAAGAATTGAAGCGCAGGTCGGATCTGGGCCCAGTTCCAGAGACATATATGCGTGAATGTTGCCGTGATTGACAAATTTGTAGCCAAGATGTAGAGTGCGAACGTGCAGGAGAAATATGGAAGTCCTTGTTTTGCAAGCAGAAGTGGATCGACTGCTCCGTTCTCATCCAGAATCGCAGTTTGCACGAAGAGGGTGAAGTTCGTGCTGGTGGAAGTGTTTGTGTAGAGTGCTTGGCTGAGAAACGGGAAGTCCTGTGCGTGCCAGATATTTCCGTAGTAGACACCTACAAAAACTCCAACGCACAGTACATAGCCGACGAAACTGTTGAACAGAGTCTGAAGGGGATACCAGAGGGGACTGGGATTGGATATGTATTGCCAATCGAATGACAGACCCATAATTCCTAAACCCTCGTTTCCATTGGATCCGCCAAACAGATTCGTGAATAGCAAGCTGTCTCTCTTGGCAAGGCAAAAGACCGAGACACCAACCAGAGTTGGCATGATAAATTCCGGGATGATCTCGTAGAAGAATAAAACTAAGAAGCCAATGTAGAACACCCGAAGTTTCTTCTTGACTTGGCTTTTCTCTCCGTGTAGTGCTTCGAGAAGGGAGACCATGGGTAAGTTGTTGGGGAACAGCATGGACGTTGGGTAGACAAGCGTGCGGCGGAGAAGACCTGCTATGCCATATCCCAAACACTGTGAAGCAAAGACCAAGAATATACCAACCGCAGCGTTCGGTTCTTGGTTGTAGAAAAGTTTTTGGACCGATAGTAACTCGATAGCAGCAGGAGCAGTACAGGCTGCTGAGCCCATGATGATGATTGCAGCATGCTCTTTGCTATTGAACTGGAATAAATGGTCAATCATAGAACACACATTCATCTTTAAGCATCTTACCGGATGAGGGTTCAAGAACCGTCCAAGCCATGTCTTTCTCGGTATGAAGTTTGACATGGCTTCTCCTAGCACATAAGCAATGACGGCCAAGAAGACAGTTGACACCACAACAGTTTGAGGCTTGAAGTAATAGATTGTTGCCAACACAGCTCCAAAGGTGGCCAACCCAGTGCCTAGAAAATTAGCATCGTTTTGGAGAATCCCTAGTAAACTTACCCAAGAAGGCGGTTCTGAAAGTCCATGGGTTCAGTGCTGGATCATCACGGGCATGAATGACCTCTGTCACGAAGTCTTCGGCGGTCTCAGGTGGAAGCTTGTAGATCTCGGAGCCATCCTCCTCCAAATACACTGGAGATATCTCTTGTCGTACGGCTGGCACATCTTTTTCATCTTTCTTCTCCACCAATTCCGAATCATTCGTTTGTGCTGTATCAATGACCTCTTCGACATCCAAAGAGCCCGGAACTCCTGGACCTCTACGACGAAGATCTGCCATCGTGATAGTTGACGACACGAGTTTGAAAATTGACGATAACGCCTAAAAAAATTTCCCGGGAGAATTCATAGTTGCTTATGTGGGGTTTGAATGCAGTGAGGATGGGTATGTAAGGGTAACGTGCCTTGGCATATCTTCCCTTGCGATATGGACTTCCTCCCTATCGGAGCAACGTTAAACATTCGCAACCAGAGTATCGCTCGAAACACCAATGAACGATTGCCACTCTGCAATATGTAAAGCCTCAAATGGCATGTCTGTTCTCGAAATAGCCGAGGCTCCTACCTGGTACAGCGATATCTTGCAGGGTGACCACCATTTTGCCTAAAGCTTATCGCGACTTGCCTGTTGGGGGTGCATACAAGCTAGGGCACCCAACTGGATGGGAACTGGGGTTTGGACTGCAGATTGTAACATCCTAGGTCTCTCCGTAGTTCATGTTTCGTCAAGATCCGAGTAGATTGTGTAGGTTTCTCGGGAAAGCTGGAGTGGGGGATGCTTTGCTGACTAAGAAGTACGTCCAAGAGGGGGTGAGCCACGTGATGGGAGAAGAAGAACCGTATAGGTAGGTAACGGAGAATATGAGCTACTTTATAGAGTTCATTTAACTTTCTAAACAAGAACAGATAGCCTGAAAGTGGGTGTTAAGCTAGCCAAGTGAGGGAGAATACTTCGTCGCAGAGCAGCAATGGGAGTACCAACTTAAGAAAGAGAGTGAACCTTGCGAAAACTACATAAGAATTAACATTTTTACTTTCTTGTAAGATCTTATATTCTCTTGCTGTTAATTAAGCGTACTTTCGAGATGTAAACATGTTATTGCCAGTTGTGCCAATAACCGGCCCCCCTTTCACATCTCAAAGGTTAAGCGAGACGCCTTGCCAGATTGGGATAAACGTCTCGCCTTCAAGGCAACAGAAATTGTTGCCTTGCCTTCCCTATAGAACGCGCAAGCCGTCTGCATTTATTAAGTATCATAAGCCGGCTTCGACCTAACCAACATCGTGCTACACTCCCGAAAACAATGGAAGGTTCTATGTCTTCTCCTCCTTCAGATGTCGAGGCTGTCCGGACAGCAGCAGAAGCAGTCGGGAAGATTCTTGGGGATACAACATATGCAATTGTAGGAGGAGCTGCATGCGCACTCTTGGGATCACCAAGGACCACTACCGATATCGATATTGTCGTCCCAAGAGGTCAAACAGTGGAAACTAGGAAGCTATTCAGGGACCAAGAAGGTTTTGTCGTCGAGAAAGGGACGTTGCATACCTATTTTCGGAGCGAGCCCAGAGTCGATATCGAGATTCTAACACCGCCGATATTGTTCAGAGAAGGCTTTGATTCCTCAACTCCAACTATAATGGTTGGCTCTGCGAAGGTTTTGAAACCTGCTCTACTTCTGAACGCGAAGTGCCACTCGATCTTGGGCAGGGGAGAGGAGAAGACAAGAAGTGATGCGCACGATATTGGCTTCATCCTCCGTTGGTGTCATGAGAACAACCATCCTCCCATGGCAGGGGAATGTCCTCGTTTGACTCGAGCTTTTGTTGCGTGGTACATTCAGAACTTTGGGTGCAAGAATGATTGGAACAACGCGGGATTCGAGTCATAATTTGGGCCTGCTTATATGATTTCTGAAAATGGCCAGGATATTGGGCACGGATGTTTGCAAGGCATTGTGCTTTTGTTTGCGAATGCGCAAAAATTATCTTTCTCAAAAGTTGATCTGGTCTACCTACCAACACTTTCAACTGCCTCAAGCACAGATATCGAAGTAGCTGGTAAATTTATTGACTTCATAAAATTCCAAACTCATTCACGAATTTTGGGTGAATGAACCAATGAGCAGTGCATCCTGTAAATTTCAATATTTCCAAACCTGTTCCAATTCTCGATATGACCCTCTCCATATACCACGCAGACAGGACCCAACATTCTCTCGACCCTTCAACCACAAACATGGCGACACAGAGCATCTTCACTTCCTTTCCAGCCATCAAGAACTGGTTCGCGGCCAAGATCTTTCCTATAGAAGCTCGAGCTAAGCATTTTCTCCACTGCGGCATGAGGTCTTCCAACTCCTCCGTCCCCATCGCCCCATGCATCTACTGCGATCGCAAACTCGACATCCTGTGTCAAGACATCGCCTTCTGGAAAATGAGATGTGAGATGGAGCTCAAACACTTCTGGGGAGGGGAAAAGGCAGTCTCGTTTGCTTGCAAAACCCAAACAGCGATCTGGAATTTGCATGCGCTTCCCATGGACAAAATTCAGCGGGATATTGAGACTTGGACGCCATTTGAGGAAAGCGAAAAGAAGTATCCTGAGTTGAATGGCCTTACGGTGAAGGAGTATTTGCAGAAACAGAGGTGGAAGTTGGAGGATTGGGCGAGGAAGGAGGATATTGAGATTCAGATCGCGAATGCAAAGGGCTGGACTTGACTCATCAGGAGGAATAATCGTGTCTTTTGGGAATGGTCTTTGGAAACCGTCGATCCGTGCGACTTGGATTGCTTGGCTACTGCAGCTCATGAAACTCTTCTTGCAACCTCGTTTCAGCCCCTACCTAACTTTTCTTGGCGACTTTCAGTTTCATATGCTGTAGTGACGTTGAGCCAGACCTCCCAGACCTTCAACTCTGCTGTGTCTGTGTTGATTCTTGCTGTGAGTTTTCGCACCCTATTCTCAGTTTCTTGCTTAGCTAGGCGTAAATCTTCCAGAGATGCATCGACTCCCTTGAAGCTTTCGTAGCTAACTTGGTCATCTTTGTTGCCGGTTTTCTTATCTACTCGCAGCCGTTGTACTTGCATTGCTTGTGGTGGAGGACCGCTTGACTGTGCGTCCATATTTTTCAAACTTTTGTCAGAACCAGCTTCTGGTAAATCTTTTTTTGGAATTTTCTTCTCTACTCTTAGTCGCTGTACTTGCATTGCTTGTGGTGGAGTACCACTCAACTGTGGGTGTATGTCTTGTGGAATCTTGTTGGAACTAGCTTCTGGTGAAGGTTCGACCTTTCCTAAAAGAAATTTCCGTAGTTTGGAAGAAATGTTGGGCATTGTTAAAGAAAGAGGTGAAATGTCCCAAGTGGTCCTGCCTTTGATTCAATCATACCAAATGTGGGCTTACATTTTGGAAGTAAATAGAACTTCACCGCTTGTGAATAATATAGATCGAAAGACGCCAACATCAGTGGAAATATTACTGGGCAAAGGAGTTCCCAAATGAGGTGAATCAGACCAGATTGCTTGCTTCCTTGCAATTTCTCAGAACATCCTTCCAGCTTCTCCATCTTCGAGCAAATAACTTTTCCCATGGTAATAGCATCCCCATCGCCCATGTCGTGAGAACCAGTATCGTCAAAGGAATAGTGACCGCCCAGTAGTACTTGAATCCAGATCCAATTAATGTAGCACCGTCCTCATCCCAATTGAATACAGGCATCGAGAAGATAGCCTGCAATTCTTCTTAGTGATACTAGATGGAAGAACTGGAAAGGGTCTCACGGCCACGAATGTCCCAGGCAAAAAGATCATCCCCAGAAGGGAGATCGTTTTCATACCAGAACTATCACGCTTGCTTTCTATTGCGATTGTCCTCATCGCTGCACTGTCTTCTTTACTAGCTTTGGCGATGATTGCAGATGTTTCAGCTATGCTAATATTGGCTCTTGCGTTCTTGGCTGCCATGTAGTGGTAAATCTAGTTTCTGCGGTAAGCATTCTCCTTGGAACAAGATTTCAAACAGATGGGACAGTGAGAACGTACAGCTTGGCTGAGATCCCGAATCCGGCTTTTTGCACAGGCTGCTTCAAGCAACAGCACGTTGCATGTGTCCTTGAGATACTCGGCTTTTGCCTTCATGACGGTAAAGTCAAGGTCGCTGTTGTTTTGCAGATTCGACTTCTCAGTGGTCTCTCTCCTAGATTCTATTGAGTGACTCCACTTGGAAGCTTGTTCCAAGGCCAAGAGAACGCAATTGACTTTCACCATGTCGTGAGCGGTACCGTGACCCATGCCAGTCAGACGCCGGGTCGCCGCTACGAAATCTGTTGCAAGTGGATCGGGAAGATCACTGAAGGGCGTGTCGCCATACGACGTTTGTCCACAGTTAACTGCTATTCTCTCAAGTGCCAGGTGGTTATTCTGAAGCCAGCGGGTGACAAGTTGAACATAGCTATCAAGAATGATTAATGGGAGCAACAATGGTTGCGAACTAACTACTCCAAAAGTCGTCTCATAACCAGTTATGGTATCTAGAATTAGATTATGACCCGAATGAACGACTGCGAATCCTGTCGATGAGTTTGTTCTTGCGTCATGAGTAATAGCAAGTTGAACGAAGTCAGGATCCCAGTAAGGACGTCGTAGAAAGAATCCGTCTGATCGCCATGTCATATATGAACGGTGTGCCAAGAAGAACATATTTTTGAGAGCTTACAATTTGGTTTCATGTCATCGCAATGACATTGCCTCGAAGATATCGGATACTTGAATCCTCGGACGTGATAGCTGGTAATAAGCGAGGCAAAGCAACCAGGAAGGTAAAGGCGCTGGTTTAGGCCGGTGAATATATCTTCCCTGATACTCATTCTCACAGAGTTATCATTTCCATCAAAATCTGCGACTGCTATTCTTATTTATGAAGTCAGCTAACACGAAGGGGTGAAGACAGACTTGACTAACAATAATCGTAATCTCGAGCCGGCACCTCCACAACTGGCTTGGCCCGGCTGCGGTGAAAGCTATCAATATTAGTCAAATGTCTCTATTTGAAGATAACGATATTACTTACTTCTTCAAGCCATTCTGATATTGTCTCGTCATTGACACTCCCTACCAAGCAGACAGGCTGGGGAAGGCTGTTCGAGAAATTGATTTCAAGCGTGGAACAATGAGTAGCTTGGGCAAATTGAACCCCACGCTTAATGGCGACCTCCCAGGGAGTTGTCTCATCCATTTCGTGCCTTCTTGATAAGTGAGTTTGTCTCCGTATCTACAGGTGCCCCGATACTTTAGAAGGAGGGTAATATTAGGAGGGGCGGTTATCTATTATCAGGCTGCTGGAGCCTACCGTAGCCGGGCGAAGAAGTGGTTGGCTCCCTCTCTGCTGTGCGACCCCAGAATGCAGCAAGCTACGCCCGAGCCTACACACAACCAATTACAAGAAGAATGATTGAAAATCCCGCATAAGAGATATAGCCAGTAAATGCTAAAGCTAGGTGAAGCTTCCACTCTGTTGTCAAATCCTCTGCAACTCGAGCTCTGCATTGTCTTTTGATCGACCAAGGAGCTTCGAGAACCACCTTTGCCAAGGCAGCACCATTGACAGAGTCCATATTGCAAGGACGCAGATTGTCAAAGGTATCGCCACTGCCCAATAATACTTGAATCCGTTGTTAATGCTCGGAGCCTCCTGCCCTTCCCAGTTAAAAACTGGCATTGCAAAAAGTGCCTGTTACAGCCTCATATTAGCAATTGAAATCAACTTGTCGATGCTCTTGACTCTTTTTGGCGCTCGTAAATATGCATCTAGGTAGAACAAAACTCACCGCAACGAATGTGCCAGGTAGAAAGAACATGCCGAGAATCGAAATGGTCTTCATCGCAGCGCTGTCCTTCTTACTCTCTGCTGCGAGTGTCCTCATGGCAGCGCTATCGTCTAAGCTAGCTTTTGCAATAGTCGCGGAATTCTCAGCTAGTCCAATGTTCACCTTTGCGTCCTTCTGGGCCATGAATTGATATACCTTGTAAAGTGTTAGCAGCAGCTTTCGGATTCAGGTTTCCACTTAAAGGTATACTCACTACTTGAATCAATGCGCGTACACGCTTTTCTTCATATTCTGCTTCGAGAAGTAACACAGTACAAGAGTCTTTGACGAACTCAAGCCTTGACGCTATCATCGGCGACCCCTCGAACTTCTGAAGCCAATCTCCGCTCTGAGTGTCTCCTGCTTGCTCCTTCCCACCTACCGTAGGATCAAATTTTAGACTCTCCAATATACACATACTCATTTTCTCTAGTGCTAAGAGGAGTTCTCGGAGCCTCACCATATCAAACGCGACTTGGTGGCCGATCGCGTTAAGGCTCCTCGTTGTCGAGACGAAGTCAAGTTCAAGAGGGTTTCCAATAGGACGACCAGTGTGGTTATGTTGACCCATTGCTTCTTCCAACTCGTCTAATTGTGCATGTGCGTCATTCAGGTGTATTTGTGAGCCTTCAACATTGAGTTCCGCAAGTTGAAGAGGTGATCCTAACGGATGATAAAGCATCGCTTCATTCTCTCGGAGGCGACTCATCATGATTTCGGCATGTTGACTTCTTCGACGAATGACCATCAAAGCATAAGTTATGTTCGTTTCCAGGTCGAAGCATACCTCGATTTGGAAGAAGTTTGGCATGAAGAACGGTATCTTGAGAAGAAACCCTTATGCAATATGGTCAAAACTGTGGGTGACGCATCGAAAGTGATACAAATCACAAACCTTTAGTGAAATGAACATTAGCTTGCCATGCGACAGTCGCAAACCCACGGGTGTGGCTAGTGGTGACCAGTTTTACGAATTTGTCGTGCATCTCAAGCTGTTTGTTGAGTGTACAGAACGTCTCTTCTGTAATCGAGAACCCGATCAACTTTTGTTTGAAAATCCAGTCACAGTCGACAATTCTAAGCAGATTAGTCTAGCCAATAATCTGTGGAAAGCGCTTTTTGCATGGCAAATTCTTACATTAGTCGTAGGCCACTTGAAGGTTGCTGGACTTGTCCAGAATCACTAGCAAAAGACATGTCCTACTCAAAAGTCAGCCTATCTTCACCACTATTGCTCAGCGCCGCTTTTCTTACCTCATCGAACAAAACTTGAAGATCAGTGCCTTTGAGCCTTCTTTCTGACCATCGCGGGGTCTCAAGGCAGGGATATCGCAAGACTTCGACAAGCTTAAGGTCCGTCGTGTCAGAATCGGAGAATACAGCGCCGTGCTTGAGCGCTTCGTACCAATCCCTCTGGTCCCCCTGGGCCATGATGTTGATGTTGTTGATGATAAAATAACAATCAGGCTTCCAACTTCGACGTTGCGCATGGTGTTGCCAGCCAGCCTCACGCCCAGCTCGGACTTGCAATTGGCCATGTCTCTGCATGCAAGCCCATCGCCCGATCGCTTTGTTTGACCTATGAATGCACGCAGAGTCCACACCACATAACCTCCACATATCGAGGCTGTCCTTTGGAATATAGATCCAATTATCAAGTCAATAAAAGAATTTTAGGAGTAATTTGAAATACCAGCACTTCCTGGAGATTCCCTTCTCCCAGCAAATGTTGCCCACTTGATGCAATTCTCTCGCCATCTCCAGGAAATCTTGAGAAAGGTGCAAAACTGAGTGTTATGCCAAAGATACGCACGAAGGTTTTCCATTTTTGCAAAACTGTGTGATCGTTATTCTAGCACTCATTAAATTATCAATTGCCGTCATCAGACAGTGAATGAAATGTTCAGTCTGATCATATCACATCATCATTTCCACCCATTCCCAACACCACATTACTTATACGGCCTCGTCGGCGTCAACCTCACCGCCCCGGGCGTCGCACTCCCAAGCACAATCTTCCCTACCGGATCATCCGGCCTCACATCCTGCATCATAACCACACAATCACGCGTCCGCCTCGCCCTCTCCCCACCACTCATCGTCCCATCCACCTTCGGCAACTTCACGTACCTACTATGTCTCGCCACACTAGAAGCAAAGCCAAGAATATCCGGCGCGATCGTCCTGCTTTCCAGCAATATACCGAAAATACCAATCAATAACAGCGCGGCGGCGCAGCCGATGTAGACGCCGAGCCACTGCTTGTGTATGCCGTACAGGGTCGGCGTATATTCATCAGTGTAGTCGTGGATCGCCATTGTCGAAGTCATGAGCTTTTGTTGTATTGTTTCGCCGGTCGAGGAGTCCACGAGCGGCACGGTGGCGTTCACCGCGATGGCGCCGACGGTGAAGTTGTGCGCGAAGCCGGTCGAGTAGAAGGTGTTGACTAGGTAGGCGAGGTCGTCTGTGATGTCTGTGGAGTTTCCTTTTGACAGGTCGCAGTTGTCACCCGCTCCAGGAGCAGTTGCGGTATATTTGTTGTAGAGGTAGAGTTCAGTGATGGAATACGGCGTGTCGCCGATGGTTGGGTAGAAGGAGAGTCCTGTGTCAGAAGCCTTGATGAACTCGGGCATGAAGTTTTGCATCTTGGTTGGTTGCTCCGTGGGTAGTGGTGTAATTTCGACGACTTTGCAATTTGTGCCCTGGCAGGTGACGTACGATTGAACGAAGGTTTGCTGGAGCGAGCAGTGGGTCCAAGCATATAGTAGCTTACCATCGTCGTCCTCCAACTTGCTGCATCCGGAGACAAATGTTATGTTTCCGGGCTGGGCTATACTTTTTGGGGCGGTCATGTTCATCCATAGTGAGTCGCCCGTTGTGGAAGTGTAGTCATCAAGGACCTCATTGCTTTCTAGCAGCTGGTCGGCGATATCGTCCCATAGCGAGAAATTAAGAGGAGGACAGGTGAGTGACAGGTACGAGGATTCCATTGAGAAATTCCAAGTTCCATCATACCCTCCATCAATATCCTCATTAACTTTGGCCAGAGGAATGCCATAATATGAAGCATATTGAGCTTTTTTGACATCAACGTTAATGGTCGAATTTGGATCTTGCCCTTCCGTCAAGATTCGCGGCAAGTCTTTATAAATGGGTATCAGTGGGTTGCCCCATGGGTCAGACTCATCTGGCGTATATAAAGAAGCTTGTTGGAAGACAGCTGAAAAGAGAACATCCATGGAGTCCGAGTAATTATTCACAGCTAGATAAGCGGTAGAAAGACCGGGGTTCTCCTGAGTCGTGTTGAGATAATAGACAGTGGCTTGAGGTGTGTAGATTGTGTCCGTGTATGTATAAATGGTGTATTGTAAAGCTTGCGAACCCAAGGGAGACAGAGACCAGAGTGCGAAGAGGGCAAATGTAATCCAATTTAATTGTCGAAGAATGAATGGTTGCTTGAGAGCACCAGCAACTGAGTGACTACTTATTAATTGTTCAAGTGTCTATAAACCGGTCAGCTCATTGCATGAAAGAGAGATATTGGTGGCTACCCCGAGACGAATTCCCCTCTCAACTTGATATGTTGCCACTGCTTTCAAGGTCTGAGCAAGGATTGCCGCGAAGACAATAGACCAAGTCGTAACTGCAGCCCTGGTGACATGGGTGACGGCAAATCCCCATTCGGACCGGCTGTAATATGATAAGCTGTAGCCAAATATATCAAAAGCGCCGTAGTCGTATTCTGTCTTCGTCGCTTGCCCCTTCAATCTAGCAATGGCGATGCCAAGCCCTAGATTGAAAGTCAATTGTGAACTCACCAGAGTGCAACTATTACTCACCAATGAAAGCGAGAGGAAACAGGATCACAAGAGTCCATGTGATGAGCCTTCCCCAATCAGTGTAACGTTTGGGAAGCGGCCTCGGAGGACGAACACCTGCAGCTTCGGCTACAAGCGCTTTGAGAGGCAAAAGCTCTTTCTCTTGCACCGATGTCTCCTTCGAAAATTCATTCGAAGTTTGGCTTCCTCTTTTCTCCTCTACCGTGACTTCTGGTTTCTTTGAGGTCGCCGTTGCATTTGCGGTAGTGCGTGGTGGAACATGACCAACGTTTGCTACAACAGCTCGGGTCACGTTTCCGGTTGTTCTGTTTCCAGAGCTCGAATGGTTGTTTTGTTGAGTATCGTCTTCTCTGTCCGAGTCGTCCGACTCACTACCGCCGTCATCATCGTCATCATCATCAGCTAAGTCGATGTCTCCATCTTCGTCAGCCCCTCCGTCTTCATAATCATCCAGATCACCAAAGTCGGGGTCGAAAACAGAAGCGAGTATCGCAGCATTCCTGTGAAATCGGTAGAACTTTCCGTAGATTCGAGCTGACTTGCTCACAGCGTCTAGCTTGCTGGTATGGGCTGGAGGGGCAACTACTTTCTCGCTGGCGGTTGCTGGCTTTTTGGGCGTTGTAGCTGTGGGAGTTGTGCCAGAAGAATTTGTCGTAATTGCTTTTGGAGCTTGCTCAGTATCTTTGGTGGGAGTCTTAACTGTAGATGAGGCCCCAATAACTGGTTTGGCAGGCTGGACGGCATCTTTGGCAGGAGGCGTGGAAGTGGAAGCAGCATCAGTTGTAGCTGGCTTCTTGATGGGCCGGAGGACTATTTTGTGAGTCCCGTCTGGTTTCGCGATCTTGACCAGTTTATATCCCTCGGGCACTTTGGCGCCAGTTTTCTTTGAAGCTGCTGGTGTGGGGGTCATCTGTTCAGAGCTCTGGGGAGCCTTGGCAACGGGCTCACTAGCCGGGAAAGGAGACTTTTCAACGTCCATCTTGCGTAGGGATGAAAAACCAAGCAATGTGGTGGAAGTGCTAACAGAAGAAAACGATTTCACACAAGGAGAAGTGGGCTTTCATGAGAAGTAGCACAGCTTGTGGCAAAAATAATCGGAGCGTGCAAGACGGCAACATCTTCCGAGGAGAGACATCTAGATCGGGCTCAGACTGCCTGAGCCCAGATTGAGAAATGATCTGCCAATCTCCAGAATTCCAGCTGCGATCTTTTAGATGCACATTCTCTAATGGGGAAGCATGAAGCGAGACGCCAGGGCAGGCAAAGTCGAGGCCATTGGTCGCGTCTTGTGGTGGATCAGATATCGGCCGCTGCGCGCAGCCACTACAGCGGGTTGACAGCTCAACTCTCAAAAAGAGTCAAAAAGCTATCGCTTTCAACCCCTGCTTCTCAGTGTAACTGCCTTCCCCGAGAAACATTTTAAAAAAAAAAGCACCTCATGACTCCGAATATCTGGAAACCTTGCTCCAGATTGGACGTGTTACGAGGAAATGTGGAGAAGAAATCAAGAATAGCACGCTCTGGCAGCTCTGCCGTTAAGTCCACGCGGTCCCACGCCGAGGGCTGAATTCTACGGGGTCTGAGACCGCGTGTGGCGTTGCCAATAGCCTCAAAAATTCCCAAACGGGCGGTAGCGGGAAGACAAGCAATGACCAGCAACGGGAAGCAAGAACAAGCCTCGCCAAGGCCTGTCAAGCTTTCTCGGGTCATTGGTGCTCGCTGTTACACAGACGGTGTGGCGGCCAATGGCTGAATTGGTTGGAGGTCTGGGGCTGGCTGAACACCGCCAGTCTCCGCAAATGTCCAGCACGGCTCGTAGGCGTCCCAAAACAGCGTAGAGCCCCTGAATATCGCTTAATGGCCGCCCAATCGCTTTTCGCTGATATCTCAAAGGGGTCGGTCGCCCGCGCATAGAGGAGACATTATCGCGTGGCGGCTTCCGTGCGCCAGACAATAATGGTGTCTCTCCTGGGTGTCGCGGCCTTGAGCTTCAACTTTTGATTCGAGCAAGATGCTGAGCTCAAACTCGGTGGCGCCGAAAGTATTGCTCGAGGCTGAGATCCAGAACTGGATTGGGACCGGCTGAGATATTCTAGACATTTGCAATCGGTGAGCACGCGATGCTGGACCCGAAGTCCCGAGATATAATATTCACTTAGCTTCTCTGTAGAATTGTCAGCCTTCTCAACTTTTCAGAGTGAACTTCTCTTGTCTTCAGGAATCGTCCTTCACACAGTCACACTTGACATCCGTCATCATTGGCAAACAACATGGCTACCACTGCACCACCAGTTCCTGCTCCAGCAGCTCCTAAAGTCGCTGCACCCGCGGCAAATCCAGCTCCAAGCACTCCAGCTCCAAAACCAGCCTCCGTTACTCCTTCAACTTCTGGAGTAACTCCAAAGCCAATTGTTAAAGCTCCCATGTCTGGAACATCAGCACCAAAGCCTTCTCCTGCTCCTGCTGTGAAACCGCCTGCTTCCTCGACAACTCCGGCGGGCTCCGCAGCTCCAAAGCCAGTGGTCAAAGCTACCCCGCCAACATCTCAAACTGCATCTGTGGCACCAAAGCCCGTCGTGAAAGCCCCACTCCCTGCAGGAACAACGACAGCTCCAGCTTCGAAAGTTGCGCCAACATCTGCAACACCTCAGCCTACAGGGACGGCACCAAAGCCTGTCGTGAAGGCTTCAGTTCCTGCGACAACGCCGAAGTCCACTCCAGCACCAACATCTGCCGTTAAGCCTGCCGCTGCGCCCGTTCCAAAGCCAGTTACAGCTCCATCGACTGTCCCCTCTTCGAGTGCCACTGTTGTCAAGTCACCGCCGGCATCCACTCCCGTCCCTGCAGAGCCAGTGGTGAAAAAGAAGTGGTACGAGAAGTTCTCCGTCGACAAGCTCTCTCACGGCGTCGACAAACTGAACTCGGCCCTCGATAACGTCCAGGATCTCTCAACTCGTATCGATGCCGCTGTCCACGGAAAGCCTATCCCCCCCAAGGCCACCACTTCTACACCAGTGAAGCCTTCAACACCGACTGTAGCGCCGTCAGTAGCTCCCAAGACAACAACTCCAGCGCCGGTGACTGCGCCAAAGACAGTTTTGGGTTCTTCCACTTCGAAGCCGCCTGGGACTACCCCAGGAACTTCGCAGACTCCAGGTAGCACAACCACAACTGTGAGCAAGACCACTACCCCAGCCCCGAAGCCTAGCACAGCTCCTACCAGCACGCCCAAGCCCACGACAGGCACCTCAGCTCCAAAACCTGCCCCCGCGCCTGTCAGTACACCCCGAGCACCGACCACAACTCCCACGAGCGCTCCTCATCCAGTTGCCCCAGTATCTCACACAACTGCTCCGGTCTCTCGCACAGTAGCCCCAGTGTCTCACACAACTGCCCCGGTCTCCCACACCACTGCTCCGGTCTCTCGCACAGTAGCCCCAGTGTCTCATACAACTGCCCCGGTCTCCCACACCACTGCTCCAGTCTCTCGCTCAGTTGCCCCAGTGTCTCACACAACTGCCCCTGTCTCTCATACAACTGCCCCCGTATCTCATACCGTCGCTCCTGTATCCAGATCAATTCAATCTCCCCATCCCCAAACCGGAGGTCAAAATCAAACAAACTCCCAGAGTCAATATCAAAACGGCCAATCTCAGTACGGCAATGATTACAATGGCTACGACGGACAAGACGACGGTAGCGGAATCGGCGGTGCCCTAGCTGGAGCCGCAGGCGGGGCAGTACTTGGCGGCGCCGGAACAGAGCTCCTTGACGGCGATATAGGCGGCGGATCGGGCACCGGCAGTGAATGCGGTGATCCCCCAGGACCAGAACCGACTCCTGAAGAGCTCGATGGAGGTCCTGAGGAGGTCGATGCGCCACCTTCTGATGCAGGAGACCCAAATGCTCCGCTTGATGGAGAGCCGGCGCCTTACGATGACGGGCAACCCGGACCAGACGATGGGCAACCCGGACCAGACGATGGAGAGCCGGCGCCTTATGATGACGGGCAGCCGGGAACAGATGACGGGCAACCAGGACCGGATGATGGGCAGCCAGGAACGGATGATCTACAGCCTGGAACTGATGATGGGCAGCCCGGGGATGACGGAGCACCTCAGACTGATGATGTGCAACCGGAGGATGGTGGAGCACCTCAAGAGGACGCTCCCCCAGAGGAAGATCCAAACGCCGATGCTCCTCCCCAGGAGGAAGGTGATGTTGAAGGCGATCTTCAGGAAGGCGACGTCGAGGTTCAACCGGGCGAGTACGAAGGCGAGCCTCAGTCTGATAACGAAGACGCACCGCCGCCTGAGGATGACCAGCAACCGCAGGCTGAGGACGACCAGCCACCGGAGGATGATCAGCCACCTGCTCCGGAAGACGACCAGCCACCTGCACCAGAGGACGATCAGCCACCGGAGGAGGACGATCAACCTCCACAGGAGGAACAACCCCCGTCTGATGATGAGCCGCAGCCAGGTTCTGATGCTGGAGATGATTATGGAGGACAAGACGATGGAGACTACTAGACTTAGTAACGTTTACCACGTAGGGAAGGTGATGTGATTGCTTTTTGTGTATCTCAAGGTCCACAATGATAATAGATTCCTTTTCGCGTCTGCAAAACAATCGTGGTGAATTAGCGAGAAGTAGCCATCGCCGACGTGCCTTAATGAGATGAGAACAGGCTGCACCAAGATCCCTTCGCACACGCATGCCGTCTTAGTAATCTTACAATCATCCTTCTCCACTTCTCTGCCATTGCTGTACTTACAGCTATACGCTATGCCTCTGCAGACTTCTCTTACCTCCGCTCCATACACTTTCCCAAATACGCCCACGGTTTTCCCAGCGACAGATCCGAATCCTCTTCCTCCATATAGCGATCATTGTCCAATCGATAACCAACGTGCATGACGGTAAATGCGTGACTCTCGAGAACGGTCACATGGAGTTCGCGTATCCTTGTAGAGACCACGGCATGCACAAACTTGAAATTGCCCTGACCAGATTCCTGATCTTGGCGTTTAGGTAAGAAGCCCCAAAATTCTGACAACAGAGACAATATGACAGCAGAGACAATACTGACATTTCTTTCCCAGAGTCTAATCAGGGGAGATCAGACCATTGAGGCCTTCCTGTCTTGCTTGATTGCTTGTTCCCGCCTCTGCATCTGCCCGGAGCATCTTCGCCCAGAGACCCAGACAGTTAAAATAAATCGGAGACAACGATGCCACAAAGCATACCACATTGTTCCTAATTCGGTAGTAGAGTATAAACATCAAATGACATGCTTGAATCCTGTCACACAAGCTGCCGACGCCAAACCTTTTGGCCACATAAGCTGGGTTTTCGATTTCCGATATCTCGATACGGTTAACTTGAACTACTTCGCTTTAAAGTTTAATATTAATTAAGTCACTAGGTTTTCAGCCCCATCTAATGTGCACCGAGACAATACGCTTAAGGAGGAACAGGTAGTACTTGGCCCTTATGGTAAGGACGTGGATGACTTCGGCCCACCGTCATCCCTTGATCGTACGCCTCCCCCTCCACCTCCACCTCCGTCGCTCATACCAACGCCAGTGTCTAGAACGCTACCACGCCGACACCAGTCGAGCGTACTCTAATAAGATCTCATATAAGGATCATGACAATGAGCAAGACGGCTCAAGGGGAGTGGCGCAAAGCACTTCGTCTATTCGTTTGTACACAATGCAACTCCCGTATTGGCAACTGGGAGGGTCACATTGCGCATTGGAAATTTTTCCACCCCAATTACAAGCTTTTGTGTTGTGTTCTTTCGGAATGTGCTCCTGGGGACTGCTCTTGTAGTGGAATCGGCCAAACGTCTTTGAACTCTTCCTGCTTACTATTCGGATGGAAAGTAAGCACTTAGCTTAACTCTTCTGATTGGTAGTCGGTCCGTGGTTGACAGTGCTAATACTTTGTCCGTTTCTTTCTTTTTATTAATGCGTGTCATTTGTGTTTGGCGTCGCTGTTCACTATACGTTTCGAGACTTGGCGATGGGGTTCGGGCAGTGGAGATGTATCTTTATGTTCTCGAGATTTCCCCCTTAGAGGATTGAGTCGGTTTAATTTCTGCAGTGGAGAGTGCAGCATTCTTCAAACAAAATTATATGTGGGAAAGGGTATCACGGTGACGAACCAGGAGGGCCTGTATATATATTGCACCATCGACTCGATGCCTAGCATATTTTATTGTTTTGTTGCTAGTAAAAATAAGTCTCATTCAAACATCTCACTACCAGGCACTTGAGCTGTAGGCAGTCCGTCTTAGTCTAGAGTCAAGGTCTCCGAGGATGCTTGTTATAGACTAAAGGGATCGATCGCTGTCCTTAGATACCTCGCTCTGTGTTACAGCGCTGATCATCTTATATATTCACATAGAAAGACGCAGGAACTCAATTCACTAGAAACACGGGATATAGGTAAGTTATGGGCCAATTTGAGATCTATTACCCCTATCGGATTAAGCGAGTGGTAGCTAAGCAAGCCCCTGAATCACTTTCGAGAAATGGGAGACAAACGCGAAGTGGTAAATAACTTCTCTCATATTTTCCCTCCACTATTCGAATCATCTCCCAACCCATATTCTTAATTATTCTTCGGAGCCTCACTCTATAACCTCCTTCCTGATAATCCTAAGCTTCCTCGCCTTACTCGGTCCGTACCTTAGGACCAACTCCACCATCTCTAAATCCTCCCTTCCAAAAGCAGGATGTACTGTACTTCCAGATCTGTAAATCTATGAAACACCATGGCAACTAGAAAATATAGCTCGGCCATTACGAGGTTGTGCCCAATGCAATTGCTACTTCCTCTGCTGAAAGGAACCAGAGGCCGCTCACGGACGCGGATTTCATCCGCGGAGCCGAGCCAGCGGGAGGGATCGAAACTTTCGGGAGAAGGGAAGGCAACGGGGTCAATTTGCATCAGCCAGATGCTCATGCTTACTGCGGTGCCAGGTGGGAGTGGGATGTCGTTGAATATTGTGCAGCTGGAAGGGATAAAGCAACGGAGGTGGCCTAAGTCTCCTGGATTAATTCTGAACTTTACCTACCGATGAGCTTCCTCTGGATACAAAATAAAAACAATTCTTAATCCGCGAACAAATCAATGTCATCTATCCCACCAAGAAGCGGAGCAAGAGACATGATAAGCCGTTCGCTCAAGGATTATACGATAACAAAAATCCGTCCTGGAGAAGCTGCAGAAGCTTGGTGTCGTAAGTTCTGGAGATATGAAACAACAAGAAACCAAATATGGCAACAAAAACTAAATTTCCAGAAGCTGTAAAAGCTTGGTGCTGTAAGTAGCTGCTGTGAAGACCTACTTGAAATCCATCACCGCTAAACTTTAGCATGAAAAGCTACCATTGTTGATCGTGTCAACTTAGACGAATAAATCACCAAGTACTAGAAGGAGATTGATCCGAAGCAAGAAGCTGTCCTTATTTTACATGATGCAATGGGGTACGTCCGGTCGTCTTAATTAGATAGCAAGCGTACTAAAAGAGATCCATGTAGCAACGTGCCATATTTAAACCCTTTGACTCCGTCAAGACATTTGGCAGATTTCAAGGGTCCGATGAGATTATTGACAGCCAGTTTTTGTACTCACGTTCTGGTTTGCTCGAGAATGCCCTAACAGATGCGCAATCCGGCCTCCCGCCTCTCTCAAACATCCTCTTCGGTGCTACAATGAATCCTTAGCAATGATAACAAGCAAGTAGCGCTGTAGTTTATACTCTTGTTGTTACTTTCTACTTCTGCGCCACGGAGTCTGGTTGAAGTGGGCGGCACTCTTGTAAGCTTGACACAATTGATTCACAGGTTCCTGGATTACCATCTGCTCACACATTCGGAGATGCTTAAGAATGAACTCAAAGCCGCTTATCTCTATTCTATATAGACCGCTGGTGAAATCATTGTGCTAAGCAGCGTTCTGAGGTGTCTACGAGTATTAAACTATATTAAATATAATTTTATACTTAGGTTCTAAGACCTTGGAGTTAGAGCCCCTTAGTTTGAGACTTTCCTGCGTGGCGAGTAACGCTATTAAGGATATCGTTTTTTGGTAATCACTAGACAATGTTCTTTGTCACATTCACGACGCAGCTCCTTTTACTATTTATAGAGGTCAAACCTACTGTTTTGTGATTGATGCAGTTTAAAAATGTGCGCCTCGGGACTGCATGGCTGGCGAAAGAGCTGGCAAGGTCATCGCATAGATAATAATACTTTTTCATAGGTTTCAGGCCCTCGCTATGGAGAATATTCAGTGAGATATTGAGATCTAGGAGTAAGCTTTTGGAGTTGGAAGGAAATGATAATGAGAGTTTAGCCATAAAAATAGATCATAGATGATAATAAATCATTCTTCTACTTTGAGAGAAGCTTCGTAAAAGCTTAAATACTATTCAATTACTGTCAATACACATCCTGCTTTCAATCTTGCCTAAGTATTATAGTGAAACAAGTCCGCAATTTCTTCTTGAGCCGGTCTCATTACCTGCCTGGGTAGATTAATAGAATTCTTAACTAAGTCATAAGTACTCCGCAAGCAAAAATTTGACATCACGTCAAGAAGGCAGCATGCAAGCTTGCTTCGGATTATTCTCAGAGCTTACATGACCTTAAGCAATAACAGGTGCTGAATAGATACTCTACTTCCTTCAAATCCAAGACTCTGTCTCAAAAATATCCTATGGTGATTTTGCGAGACTACTAGGGAAGTTAGACTCTGATCTCATCATCGCTACATCTGTTCTAGTTTCCGGACGTAAGCAGCTGTTACTTTAACCTGAGCTAAGGTGAGTATACGGGAGCCGAGTTTGAGTATGCCTGGGCAGAGCCTAAGCAGAGCCGGAGTATCCTGAGCATGCCCTGAGTCATTGTACTTTAGGTCCTATTTTGGCGCTTTATGCGCCCCAGCTACAGTTTCCTAGCCGAGTTTGCCAAGACACCCGATCTACTCACCCTATAAGGCTCCCTGCTAGAAATGATTTGGGATCCTAATAGGATTACTTCACATAATTCACATACAAAACAACAATATCGTAGAGTTGCTAACATCTGATATAATATTTATTTCAAGCTATTTCAAGAGCCCCTTTTGCTTTGTGATTCCACCTATTAGCGTATTAGTAGTCATGACAATCGTGATAGGCGCACATGCCATTGTAACACCCGCAGATACTGGCCATTTAAATTTAACACATAGAACCGTGGCCAAAATGAATCCAACGAAGCTGACAAGACAAATCAAAGTAATAAAAGTATACTGGTCCCACTCATATTCAACCTGAAAGCCCCAGCCGAGCTTATGAGTAGTGTTGTGATTTGTAAGCTTTGTTTTAATCTTTCTTGGGAGGCCATTCCAAACTGGTGAATCGGGATGGGCATGATCCGGATATTTGACGTAATGCAATAGTACATCACCCTCTGCGATTACCCCCTTGTATTTTACTAGGTCCTGACCCTCCAGCTTAGAGTACTCCCATTCCTCCAGGTGCGTATCCGAGTTATTTGATATTGACATGGTTCCGACAATATCAGTAGTTATAGGCTCGTAGGGAAGCTTATCTTGCACATGAGGCGTCACCAATTTCGCAGCATGGTGTAATTTAAACTAGTGAACATCAGCAAAGGAACCACATCTCAATTTCGAGGGTTAAGGGAAGACTGTTATCGAACCTCCCAAAAACTGAGGCTTGAGATCTCAATAGGAACGATCCAGTTGAGCCAACCCCGAAGAACGGACCTTCGACTTCGTAGAATCTTCTCACGAAGTGCTTCGAATAACTTTCTATCCATATATCTCGGACAAGCTATTGGTAAAGAATTGCCTCCCTGAGTCATAGCCGGACTCCGGTTCTCTTGTCTGCCTAGAAGCGATATCTCTTTGTTTCGGACGAGTTTGGCATGCTTTAATCGACGCTTGCCTCGAATATCATTGAACAAGCAGATGTAAACGATTTCATCGCCTTCGCCGAGCTTTTCAGATTTAGATATATTTGGCTTTGTGTTAGATCCCACCTCCAGTGAGTTCCCAGAGTCCGGTGGAAGGTTTGTCGAGCCTGGAGGTGGTCCACAGGCTTCCAGATCTATCTCCTCGGCCGCCTGCCCTATCTGCACTTCCCACGGAAAACGCCCCAAAAGGCTGGGTGCAACAGTCCATACCAAATTCTCGATCCAACTTGATGTGAAACAAAGTTGGATCCTTGGGCCATCCCTTTTCTCGTTCCAGTCCATACTTTCGAGAAAATCTTCTGCGGCTCGTCTGGTGCCGGAAATGCGAGTCGCAAACTCGCGGCCACAACGCTGTGATTAATCAGAAAATGGGTTAGAATCTAAAGGAAAGAGCGAAAACTAACACATTTCCAAAGGACTTGAAAGCCTTCCCCGCCTTTCAGTTCCACAATTGCCCTATTTCTAGGTCCCGCCGGCTGGAGATCAGAAACAATTTGGGGTATCTTTTGCGTATCACCCTGATTCGGGCCAGACTTGAGTTTGGCCATTGCCTTGATCATTGAGTTCCAGTCCTTCATCGATTCTCCAGCTACAAAAGCCTCGAAATTATGCCTAAATAACTCCAGAGGCTTTCCGTCAACCAGAAATGCTTTTACATCTTGGAGGACAGCCGGCATGTCTTCAGATTCGGAATCGCTGGAGTTCTCCACCTCGTCACTTCCTAGCCCATCATCGCTTGCAACTGATCTTGCTGGTAACTCAGCGGGGGAGCCGTCCGAACCTCGGATCCACATCTCTACCAAAGCATTTTTCTCCGCCGCGCTTGTCTCCACTCGTTCTTCATCGATGGCACCATCCAGTTCAAGGGTTAACGAATCAATATTGTGGCAGATAAGGCTAGAAAATTGATGACATCGATGTCGAAGAAACCGGATACCTTTCTTTTGATTTCGATTGGGTGATTTACTACTGAGAAGAACGCAGTAGCCGGAAATGAAGCCTGCAAGATTATTTACGACTCTTGGCCGCTCGAACTTTTTCAGTGCTTCCTTCAATAGTGGATTGAGTTTCTCATCCTCTTGCAAAACCTCTAAGATCATAGCGAAGGCCTTCTTCTTCACCATCTGGTCCACTATTGAGGAAGTGGACAAGAACCAGGTATCTGCCACACTTTCGACGGATTTTTCCGACCTTCGGTCTTCTACGAGTGTCTTTATTTCTTCTTTTCGGAAAATTTCTTCATCTGCAGAAGGATGGCAGATATCTGGTTCAAGGCCCTTATTAATTCTTGGCGGGGCAGAATAAATCGATGCCAAAGTTGTAGGAACGGCTTTTGAAGAAAAATCATTAGAGAGCAAAGTCGTAGCACTTAAGCTCTAGAGGCACAGATTATTTTGTTAGTCTTTCTTCTTTCAAATAGCCCAGTAATGAATAGAACAAATACTAAACCCAGGAATGACTTACAATTTCGTCCTCAAAGTCTGTTATAGTTGCAGCAATGGGTGGTACTGCAGGTGAAAGAGCCGGGGTCGGATCCTCTTGTGAAGGTGCGCTAATCACAACTGATTTCTCCTCTTTGAGGTCCAGGATAGGACAAACAACAGCACTGCTACCTCTAGAAAGCCTTAAGTGTTCCTCCACATGCTTCAAGAGTTTTAAAAGCTGAATAGCGTCTGGCCTCTTTATAGTGTCAACCACAAGAATCCGTCGAATAGTTCCAACATAACATTCTACCCAATTCTGAGAGCCCGCCGCAATTCGGCACCTTTCATCCAGCCAGCTGAGAACTGCAGGCCGAACCTCATACAAGCTCGATAATTCTTTTGAATGGTCAGCTGTAACCAGGTATTGGTTGCTCTGGGGGACCTTTTCGGTATAGAAATAATCGTCTCTTGCATCCTTTTTGCGGGCAGACTGGAATTGTATCACTAGTCTATCATTTCCCAGTGAAAAGGCAAGTACTTCAGCAAAAATACAGCCGAAGGACCAAATGTCGCTTTTGCGGCCATTTACTCTTTGATGTGACTTGGATTGAGAGAAAGTGTCTTCAGCAAGCCTGACCTCTGGAGCCTGGTAAGTTCCCGATGCCCGTCTTATGTTCGTCATTAGCAATTGTGAAACATAGTTGCCGATGGACCCGTATTGCGGATCTGGCTGCTGGGTCTCTTCCTTGAAGACTGATATGCCAAAATCTGTTATCATCCACCTTCCCACTGGAGATGCCGCGTCTGGCTCGATCAAGATATTGGCGGGCTTGAGGTCCGTATGAGCGCAGAAGACTGCGTTAGAACTTGCCTTGATATATATCTTGTTGTGGAGCCATTCAAGCGCATGGGCAAGTGACCCGCACTCACCCAAGAGCTGAAGTGTCATATCGCCACCCTTCACTCCAGGGAAACATTTGTTGAAATCATACTTTGTCTCCATATCAGGTGATATCCCGCAGTGGAGAAATAATTGGAGATCACCAAAAGCTGCGTAAGGTAGTAAAATATACTGGCTAGGCCCATGCTCGATTATGGTGAGGTGCTTCATAATTCGGTTGTGGTTGGTTAGACTCTCTTTCAAAATTTGGAGATTCTGTATTTCTTGGTCGAAGTCATGTCGAACGAGGATTTTTTTACATGTAACTTTGTAAACCTTAAAATGTCAGCTATGAAATTTGAGACTATAAGGAATACTCACGAAGGGCGATGTGAACCCAGATTCAAGTTTGATATAGTTCGGCGATATTCCAATACAATCGAATCTGGCGTATCCGCTAGCTCTAATATCTTTCTGTCGAATTTCGAAAGGCAGGCGCTCTCTTGGATGTACTTTCTGGGTTATCTGGCCAGGCTTAACCTCAATAAGCACAGGCTTAAAGCGAAACACTTGCTCCAAGAATTGCTGTTGCAGGTTGAACTCCGACTCTTTAAAATTGACCGTTTGTGCGTCGAAAGGGAAATCTTCATCAGTAACTAGCGCTTGGCCCGTGATTGGATCAAAGAATCTTGAACTAAATGAGAAAAGACATTCAGTTGCCCCAATATACACTAAAGTCGAAAGAATAATAGTCATTTGTTGTTGAATAAACTCGATTTGATCATGAGAAAAATGATTAGGTTGGAGTAGAATTGTGATTCTCGACTTGTCGGACCAAATGCGATCAAGATCGTAGTTGCAGATGTAGGCCTTCGCCGGTTTTTCATGGCGCTTCATCGCTGATTGGATCTCCTGTCGAATCCTCTCCATCACTTGCTGTACTTGTGTCTTCATCTCCCTTTGAAGTCTTGCAGGCGTACGATCTGGGAATGACATGGCGGTAAGACAGGATGGCCCAGGAGCTCAAATGTGCGATCTTGGCGGATTCCGAGTAAATTGCAGCCTCTAAAGGAGGTAATCGAGCTGATGCGGCTCAAAGTTTCAGAGGAGCTCGAAAATTGAGTCTACGTGATTGAGCGGGGCGTTTATTCGGCGATACGTTGACGTGTGTCGATATAGTAGCTTTGTTATCCCGAAACAACACGGTAGTTGGGATGAACAGAAGGGGTCGGGAAAAGGTCAGCAGATATGCAGGACGACGCTAGTCCTCAGCTGAGTCACGAATTGCTGCCTGTGAGATAGCCTTGTAGGCGCTCCGTGTATTACAGCGAATGACGAGAGCGCACCGGGCGTGGCTTACAAAAGCAAATACAGAGTTACTTCCCTTTTAGGACACCTACATAAAGCCACACTCCATTAAACAAAAAAGGTCAGATGTGCTGAAATCCTGTTACCTAAGGTCGAATTCATAAGTAGTACTGCTACGTCTGACCGTCCTTATTAACCTTGAGCTTTGAAATGAGACAATTCAATTATCATTCTAAAATCAAAAAGTCTAAACAGAGAACTAGCAATATGTTGTTATATGGCAGCACCTTGTGACGAAACGGTCATAACCCCTAAAGGACGAAATCGCAAAGGCCAAATCCTATATCCTAAATCCTAAATACGATTTACAATTTACGATTTACGATTTACGATTTAGAATCCCAAATCCTAAATCCTAAGTAGTATCGTTTTCTATACCCCTCTAAAAGCTAAACTCCTTACTTAGTCTTATCTCTTTCCCCTTCTCCTCTCCTCCTTCTACGTATAATAAGGAGGGTAGAGGAGGGGATTAGGAGAGGGGAAGGGAAAGAGGCAAAATCTAGGTGTTTTAGCTCGTGGGTAAGGTAAGTTAAAATATAAGCACTAGTAAAAATTTCCGAAGATCCCTTCTCCTCCCTTCTCCTTTCCCTCCTTCTCTTCTCTCCCCTCCCCCTCTCCCCTCCTCCTCCTCCCTCCCTTATCTCCTCCCTTCCTCTCTCCCCTTCCTCTCCCTCTCTCCTTACCTAGAGTTAAGTATTCCTTCCTTTTACTAGGTTACGTACGCGAGTGATTAGGAGAAGAAGGTAAGAGGAGCGGGGAAGAGGGAGAGTAAAGGGTAAAGATAAGGGGAGAAGGAAATAGGAATTAAAGATATTATAGCTTTTTTAGTAAAATTCTATAATTATAATTGATTTAGGATGTGAGATTTTTAATATGAGATTTGTGATTTACGATTTAGAGGGTTATGACCGTTTCGTTATTGCATGGTGCCGTAGTTGTCAGAGATCGGCTTTTTGTTCAAACAAGGAAAGACACTTTGGATTGGTATTCTCATTATCGGATCTCCTCTTTCAATCATCTTTTCTTTACACAAGGACGTCCTACCAAACTCAAATTCTCTACTGCTTGAGAATTGTATTTCATAAAAAACGTAATAAGGGGCTGGAAGATCCATAAGTTCCCGTGTGCTGATTCCCGCGAGAATCGAAAAGTATGTAGGAGCGATGGTTGAATCTACTGGGAGATGCCCTTGGGACCTTCTTGTAAGTAAATCGAGCCACTGCCAAAGAAAACACCCCTTCCTTCCTCTGTTGCACCAATGGCGCGAGTCAAGCTGCAAAATAACCACTAGCTCAATACCAAGTCCTTAAATACAGCCCCGCGTCTGCAATTTTTGATCTCTACAGAAACTCAGAAAGGGCATAACCGAAAACTAACTGGCAAAAATTTGCTTCTATCATAAGGAGAGTATGCGGTTTGAATTTATGGTCTGGTTATAATCAGCCAGTCTCATTTCATAGCTCAGATCGCGATTTGAGAGAGCAGCTTGATAAAGCTATGAGTTTGTTGTTGTCATCTGTTTTTGCATTATCAGAAACCGGATGATTCTCTCGTCTTCCCTCCCGGCAGCCAAGCATGTACTATGTACCAATGGTAAATGAGAAAGATTGGGAGCATAGAAGTCTCTCCGCTGGCAGTCTCAGGAAGCCGTTCATCGCCGGTCGAAGGCGAGCTGGACAGACTACGCTTTTGGAAACCACTGTTTGTGCTGAATTGTGCAGAGACATTTGGCTTCCTGAGGAGGTATATATATTAGGTGATAGGCGTAGCTGACGCTCACTGGCGCTGAGAGATGGGATGCGAAGTCGATAAAGCATGCTAAGAGATGGCCATGGAACATCAGCGCTCAATTGAAATCGACACTTGTCAATCTTGAAATATTCACTTCTGCGAGGAGCCATCCAAAAAGTCTTCGTCAATGAGATGAGATTCGTAAGAGACAGCTACCAGCTATCTGCTCTGCCAAGACTTATTCCCAGTTTTGGATTCCCAAATAATCGTCTAGCTGTATGGTATTCTATGCCCAATGCACAAAGATACGCAGCCAACGCCAAACGCCTCAGATGTCAATGCCATCAACAACAATGCCCTTCTTCCAATCATACTGCAAGATGCGCGCGCCCTCGGCCGCCGCCTCCTCACTGACCATGATGCTCACCAAGTAGAACGCCGCGTCCATGCCGCAGGTAACCCCACCCGTGGTGATGACTCTCAAACCACCAAGTCTCAACGCCGCACGTCTAGCATTGCTCTCTCGACGAGCATTGCTCTCCTTCCAAGCATTGCTGCCCTTGCGACCCATAGACGGGCGTCTAGCATCAGACTTGCGGCGAACATACGGGTTCTCCTCGGGATTACCGAGATCAAAGCGCAAGTTATTGACCACGTATCTCTCCTCAACGACATCGCATCGCTCCGCCAAATCCCGCTGCGAGATCTCGCTGCATATCTTCTCGAATTTGGCATATGAGTCGGGATGTGTGGTGGCCGACAAGCCGGACAGAATGCCTGCCTGCGCGAGGAAGAGACTGCCGGTGCAGACGGACAGCAGTGTGCGCTCCTTCTTTGGGTCCTTCTTCTGCAGGTCGGAGAAGGCGCGGATGAGGCCCAGGGGCTCGGCTTTGGCTTTGAGGATGGGGTCGACGCCGCCGCCGGGGATGATCAGGATGTCGAATTCGGAGAGGCGGGTGTAGGCTTCCTTGAAGTCCATGTGTGCGCGGAAGCTGGCGCCTTGGGCAGAGACGGTGTGTTCGGTTAAGGAGACAAATGTTGTGGAGAAGGCTTTGGTGGCTGGAGGGGGACGCGAGTCAGCTTTGTTTGCGGTGGGGAGTGGGTGGAAGAGTTTTGCAGAAGGGGAGAAGGGATGGAGGGCTCGCGGCAGAGGGCAATTGAGGGAATAGGATTCATTGAGATCTCCGCCATTGACTTACAGTCATCATTGATGTTGTGCTTGGCATGGCTCAACACTTCGAGAGGGCCGACGAAGTCGAGTGCGTCCATGCCCTCGTGCAGTGTGAATAACACCTTGATGATGGGGATGGAGTCTGTTGCTGCCATGGTTGCGACTGAATGGTTTCTGCGGAGCAGTGATGTTTGTGTGAAGTGGTTTGGGTAGAGGAAATCGATGCTTTTGATGTTGTTGAAGGGCGGAGGAGAGAGTGCGTGGACGGTGCATGGTCACACACGATGACCAGATTTCCCTCACGTGAGTTCAATGCGGGTTAGGGAATGCGGGGTAATCGAGTGGAGTCGGTAAGCTAGCGGCCGGCTAGGACAAATCAGGCAAAGCCCAGCCGGGGAGTGACGGAGGTTTCCGCCGATGACAAAGAGGCGGACTTCATGGTTTCCCTTTCTCATCTTCTCTTTCTTCTTCTCAATAGCACAACTCGCAGCATCCTTTGAAGTTTCTATTTGGACATGCAATTGGATCAAGGGGCGTTTTCCTTTGCAAGGTCTCCTCACTAGTGTTTTTCAATCTACCTCAAAGGATGAAGCTGCTCCTGTAAGCTGAAGACCGCACAGGAGGTCATGCACAACGTCGCTGGCTTTTGCACATGATCCTCCTCCTGCTGACCCCAAGTTGCGGAATGATCACAGTCTTGGCTGTGGGAGTTGATTCTCGCTCAGCTCAACGCCATGTTCCCCCTTTGAACAGTGTCCATGTGACAAAGTATCGACTTACTAATTATCTACCACACGCACTTCAATGGCAGAAGCCTCTAAGCCCGCCCAAGGAACCCCTTATACGAACGAAGTCAAGACATGGCGATCATGGATCTTCAAATGCCGGAAGGACCACAAAAGCTGCCTTGCTCTAGGGACAGAGCCTTTCGTTCCTACTCGACTCCTGGACTTACGGAACTCGGCAGTACGCCTGGTCAACGGCCATGACCTAAACCTTTCCGATGGAGGCTATACAGCCTTGAGCTACTGTTGGGGCAATAGCATGCCGGAAAGTAGCAAGACAACGACGGAGACCTGTGGCGTTCAATCAGCATGAGAGAACGAGTGGCCTTATATTAGAACGTATTGAAGACGGCACCAACACCAACAAGTATAAGCGCGTTGGCTCCGCTGCCGACATCCTTATGGAATGGCTTTTTTTTTTTTTTTTGGCTTCAGGACCAGCCGCTGTCGGAGATCTTGGTCTATTGAGGTATTTGGGTTTTGATGCGCACTTCTACTGGTTCTTTCACGTACGAGGTAGCCCTTGCAAGTGAGCTTGGGATATTAATATGCCAGTCGTATTATTATCGTGGAATTCTGCGAAATCAGATAGTTGTGGCCGCTTGCTAATACCGCTCATGCGCCGTTAGCTAGCTAAGTAGCTATCGCGTTTAGCTACGCTATGGGAACGACACACTTCCTCAGTTCTCGATTATTGTTTCAATTCTACAGATCAGCCTATTTGCATTGGAGATAAGTGGCCTTTTGTATTGGCTGAATGGTTTGCATTTTCAGTCCAGCCAAGCTTGCAAATGAGTCAAAAAAAAAATTTTATGTGAGCAATTATTTGCACCTCTTTCCCACACCTAGGACCCATAGAGATCAAACCGCTTTCCCGAACGAGTTCTAGAGCCTCGAAGCAATTGAAAAATGTCGGTTTGATAACACCGAAAAGTCTTACGTCTTAGTATTTGTTGAAGTTGAAGTTGAGCTCTCCTTTGTATCGGCCCGTGCAAAAGTCTCTTCGAAAAATTGTTAAACGGCACCTAGGTCCCGCCGAACTTCCCCCAGATTGCGTAAAGTGTAATTAATTTAGTTCTAGAATCTTCAAATTCGACTCAAAATTCTTGTTAGACTAGTCTTTATGAGTTCCTAGAAGCGGGAGCTAAATTGTCAAGGGAGTGACGGGAAGTGGGGGACTTTGCCGCAACGTTGCTGAACCATCTTGATTTCCTCTTTTTTCGCGGCGACACCGAGGAAAACTCTCGCCTATTATATCGGTTCCATCGTCCTGCCTTCTATTTCGGCATGTTTCCAGTTCTCATTGTTCAAATTTTGAATAACAAGCTGATTCAGTCCATGTTTGCATAGTAGAAAATCTTGACAGACCGAACAGCCCCTTCTGAATTCCTCGTTTAAGGTCCGCTAGAATATGTGGTACGCTAAGGCTAGCTCACCGCACAACCTCCATATATGATTACTCCACTGAGAATAACCATCATCTTTAGATATAATTTATCGTCAAAATAACTATCACTCTACCATGAATTAGGGTTGTATCTCAACAAGGTTGAACACCCTTCTCCTCTGCCTGTCTTCACATGGCGCAGTGGAGCTTTGAAATTCCTCTTCGTATGACATATAATTAAGATATTCCCAGGCGTGAGTCTCTAGGCTTCAAGTGAGGATGTGACGTCATTCGAACTTTGCTATTCGGTTTAGTCTATATAGACTAGGTTGTTGGGAGTGAAGCTTCGATTCCCCCGCTTTACGTTCAAATGGGGGAAAGTCCTTGACTGAGCGGGCCAGTGAAGCCCACTATTCCACCAAGTTATACAATTATTTTTTCTTTGCCTTTGTTATCGCAGAATAATAATCTAAATTGTATTTACCACATCGAATTCATTCAAAATCCTTTACAAGCATGTTACATTGTGCAAGATTTCACATTTAAGCTTCCGAAGTCATAACTCTTTTCGCTCCGCAAGGTTTGGGTCCCAAGCACAATTTGTGGAAATATGTTGAGAAAATGCACCCGATCAACCAAGCCCTACTATACTTCGCCGCAAAGATTATAGCTGCCGCACATTATCCCACCTCTACTACTATATATAATAATTACTAGCCACATTCCTATTATTTTTTCTCACTACATTTTATCTTGATCTTCCACAACATGTTTAATCTTTTCTTGATTATGTTAGCAGCAGAATTAATATTTCTGCTCTTCCAATTCCTCCCACGCGAGATACAACTCATGATTTGGGAATATGCTCTGCCAGCACCTCGCACAATTCATCTCTGCAGCTACATTGCCGATGACCGGGACAGAACGGAGGAGCTTTACGAGCCATGGGACAGCAGACAACCCGAATCACCGCTTCGCACGACTTGTCGAGACTCACGTTGGATATTCAAACGTATGTATGTCCATCTGTACGGAATCACCAATCGCGAGCACAACCGCCCTTTATTTTTCAGCCCAAAAGTGGATACTTTGTATCTGGATGTATCGAGCGATATTCTATACCATCCTGTTACAAACAAACGAAGGAATGCAGTACTAAGGGCCAGAGACGAGGCACAGGTCGCTGACAACATTACGACGCCCGACTCGACTGATCCTCCTTTCTGCGACGACCTTCCGATGAATGCTTTCGGCTTCTTAGCGAGCCAAGAGATCCTCAAATCAATCCGGCACCTTGCAATCGAATACAGACCCTGGGGTCGTTTTTGCCTCGAACACAAAAGCAATATGATAAGCGAGTTCTTCCCCTGCTTCCCCGCATTGGAGACATTCAGCTTTGTGGTTGGAGACTCTATGATTTTCCGTCATGGGGGAAGAGTCAAATACCCACTGGAACTGGAATACACGAAGCAAGGCACGCTGGCTGAGCTCTGCGCGCGAAGAGTGCTAAGGATAGAGTTTGCTGCTTTGCAAGTGACAAGGAGGAAGCATCCGAATCTCAAAGCACCGAAATTCGATGTTAAAATTCTTAAGAAAGTGACGTACAATTCGGCGCTAGGAATGCTAAGCACGGAGCGCCGGAATTCCAACGTTGGAAACCGTTGCTTTGAGCCCGCTGCGGCACACCAAAATTTCGAGTCCGCAAGCCTGCGTTGAAGAGAAGATCAAAGACTGACAGGCACAGAAAGACGGAGGTTTAGATTGGGATAGGCGCTTTTAGACTTTTTGACTAGATATTGAGTTTTGAATATTGTTACACTGGAGAATGGTTAAAATTGAAGAAAAGTTTTGGTTTATTTGTAAGTAACTCGCTAGATGGAGGACGATGACTCAACACCTGTACGCGGTGTCCTCTACGTACCTGCAGCGCTTCTCATGCGTCTGCAGAGCCAAGATTGAGTCGCGAGCGACACGAAGAGGTTTGCTCTTATCGATCTACGATCCGAACACCCGGTCCTTTACAACCGACTATCGAACACATACACACGACAGAGGGGCCTGGGGAGGGGTTTCGCGGATATGCGAGAGGGAACATACCGCGCACGATGACACGTTATGTATAGGGAGAGGGAGAAAGCTAAGGGAGAGGGCTGGAGGACGATGTTGCGCTTTTGTTCTACGCGCTCACGATATATTACTATTGTCGAGGAGTGTCTACGGCTCTATTACGTTAGAGTCAATAAGGAGGGTTTTAACTCACGTTAAGCTACCTGGACTCGACCCAGATACCTCTCTACAATAGTATACAATTCCTGGTGGCTACCTCCTACCTCGAATTAGAGACGAGGTTGATGCTCGCAAACCGTGGGTCTGGCACACTCGCTCATGATCGGCATGTTTTCTATGAGATATACCAGGGCCGCCGGATGAAGAGACATGGGACTGTTTGGGCGAGGACGTCTTTTCCCCTCTTGGTTTTGACTACTCTATCAAACAAAACTCTGCTCATAACTCCTAAAAACTTAGCACGTCCTCAGACTCTTTAGGGATTTAGTGGTCATCTATAGACTACGGAAGTAAATAACTATCAAGTGAAGTGAAATCAAACACCAGCTAGATTATAGCAACACAAGCTATTTCAGTCTTGACCTCTATATTAATGAGACTAGCTAGAAAGTGAACGTCAGATCAATGTACCTCGATAGCCTCAGCGGTCTCAGATAACACCTCTACGTTTTGTTTCTCAACATCCGGCTTAGGTTGATCCCCTAGAAGAGCTTTGAACTTCTCGCGTAGAGCTGCATACTGCTCCTTCCATTCCTTTGTATGCCCTTCCACCGGTTCTCCTCCAGCAGCCACTATACTAGGATTTATCCACGCCAGAAGTTCATTCACGTAGTCCACATCCTTTCCTCTCAAACTGTGAAAGATCCTACCGAAGCCCTTCTCCTGAACTCTTTGGTTATACTCGGCCCTCATCTCTGTTTCTGTGGGAAGATGTGCTTTTCCCGAGAACACAGCTGCGACTGTAATAGCCTGAAAGTCGAAGAGTGAAAAAGTCGCTGTATAGTATGGCACCCCGATGAAAGCTAGAGTAGGATCCGGGATGTAGAATATATCTTTGTGTAGATTGTGCATTTGCAAGCCATCCGTTACTAGTACTGTCTCGTCGGCGTCAGTTGCCGGCACAGAGTCGCGATGGTATTGGGAAAGGAATGGGAAAGTGCAGTGGTAGCCAGTACAGATGATAACCCTATCGATATTGGTGAGGACTTGTCCATCGACTAAAGTTACCGTGCCGGGAATAGGCTCGTCATCGAGTGTAGATCCAGAATTTTGCTCAAGGTTGAATGAGGCGATTTCAGAAACACGTACTGCTTTTGGAGGCAGCATTGAGGTAGGGTGGTCGAATAAGCCGCCTCGTGTTGATTGGTATATGTTCTTGGCAATATCTCCTAACTCTTTTGCTATGTCTGTTGACGAAGTACTCCCACCTATCAGAAGAACAGTCTTTGTGTTGAAATTTTAGTTGAGATATCATTAGATCTAGCAAGGAATTCAACATACCTTCCTTTCAAATCCTCTGGCACTTCGATATCGCTTCGAATGCTGTATTCTAGATGGCCACTTTTTCTTCCAATCCTTCAGCCCGGGAATATCTGGGACTTTAGGGGCATGATAATGTCCCGTTGCTACAATCACGGCATCGAATTCCTAAAAGCACTTAGCTTTCTGTCGTTTCCCTGCATAAAGGATTAAACACTCACCCAATCTCTATTCGTCTTTTCTAGTTTTCCGGCATCTAAAGTCGAAGTTTGAACCTTCCAATGACCTCCCTCCTTTACCACGTGCTCTACCTTTGTGTTGAAATGCGCAACTTCGTTAACTCCGGTCTTTGCCGCTGTGTCTTGGATGTACTCTGCTAGTATATTATGCCTGACATTCTGCTCGGTCCCGGGTGGCCAAGAATTGAGTGTTATCTTCATCAGTCCCGTGGGGACATTGTTTGTGAGTAATTCATAACATGGCCTAACCCTCATATCAATCTCTAAAATGGAATCCCAGAATGTCGGCACTCACCCAGGAGGTGCATGCAAGATAACCACTTCTTCATTCTTTCCAACGTCATCGCTTGCTTTCTTAGAATGGACTCCATCTTCGGCATCTTCGTAATACGCCGTTTCCGCTACCGACGCAATAAGCGAGGGATAAGCAGGCTCCGGTGGAACTCGCGGATCAAAAACCCTGGTTTCCTGTCAGTATATTTATTAAAAAAAGCGATTGAACACATACCAAACTCCCCCTGATGTATTTGTGCGTTCGAATAGTGTAACTTGTACATCGGCAGCTTTGAGATGAGCAGCAGCTGTCACGCCAGACACTCCTGCGCCTATGACGGCTACACGCCTGATTGGCTGAACCATGTTTTGCGCTATTGCTTTGAAGAGATGTGAGAGCTCGTCACGTATATTTAACGGCCGGTATCGTTCTTTATGTTGTATTCAACTGTACTTGATATTTGCTTCTCCTTTGGTAAGTGTGGTGTGTATTGGACTCCCCTAGGTTCCACTACTGCCTCCTTATCGCCCTATCATTCCAATAATCAACCCCGCCATTCCGAAGTACTTACGATCATTGCCCACCGAGCCCCGCATACCCGCACCTACTATGTATCTATTGAGTGCCTTGCGCTCCTCTTATTGGTTCTCTGCCGCTTCCGTTGAGACTTTGCAGAAAGACGTGCTTCCTCGGCTTTCGCTATGATAGGGGTATTCATACATTCTAGCGGGGCAGCATGCATAAGTTGCACAAATAGCCGAGTCCCGAAGATGACAGAATGTACTTGTAAAATTGCATCATATGGGATGTTTTGCTGAATAATTAAAGGTCTCTTAAAATTTTGATTTGTAAACGCTGGTTTAAGTATATATTGGAACCATGATTATAGTGACTGCCAAATTTCGAGGAAGTCAAACATTAACGAAGTATCGAAAATTTAACTCACTGTGGAATAAGGGATGTAATATAAAATAGAATAAACTTCGCTTAGTCAAGGGTATAAACTTTGAGATTGTAAGGGTTGGTAATGCTGCCATGTGATATGGCTTAGTGTAGGCCGTTATTCTCTGCCTCTTGCGCTGTCTGGAATTTAAACTTTTAAAAAAGCTTCTATTGGTTTCATTTAATTGGCTCTTTTGACCGAAAACGTTTATATATTATATACGAAGGGATCAAATTACTACTATCCGTAACTAGTACCTTCTGTACCTCAGACTTTTAGTTTGTCTATCACATCATTAAGGCTTGTTAAGACGCAATTTTCCTCAAAAGGCCATAAGCTCGGTTTACGAGGCACCCGCTACGTGCATATTGGCTGCAGGAGCGCTAAAGAATTGATAGCTCATTAACAACACTGATAAGCAAAGCTTTATGAATACGTCTTGCTGAAATTCATTCTGAATCACGCTCAATCCCGCCACCGACTGTCAACATAGCTTAAACGCCTGAAAAGAGTTACTTATCAACCTGAAAGTTTCTGAAAAGGCTTTTCTGCTTAAACATGGCTCCATCAGCAATTGATCCCCCAGCGTCAACTCCTGCGATTCTCCCCTTCATCAAAGACACCAAAGAACCAGTAACTCATAAACTTTCCATTCCGGGACCAACACGTCAACGCCTCGAGAAAGCAAACGTTGATCTCAGCAACGGGTATCCGTACACTCCCGGCCAACCTCTTTATGTACAAGACGTTGAGCAGATTCGCAACAAACCCCGCGAATTTATTGACGCAGGATCTCGTGCCGATCCCGAGAAAAAAGCGCTTTTTAATGCTGCAACAAAAGTTATCCACCTCACCAATCATATTGGAACTGAGATTGTTGGCTTGCAGCTCAAAGATTTGACCGACAGACAGAAGGATGAGCTCGCTCTCTTGATTGGGGAGAGAAGTGTGGTGTTCTTTCGTAATCAAGATCTTTCGCCTCAGCAGCAAAAGGCCCTTGGCGAATATTATGGAGAGGTTGAGGTCCATGTAAGTGTCTAGGTGATAATCTGAACCGCAAGAACCAAACCTTTTGATTGGTTGTTATTTACTAACATAATGCCACAGCCTCAAGGATCATATGTCCCAGGCATCCCTGGAGTATCCGTTATTTGGCCCGATCTCTATGCCAAGAATAAGAAACCCGACTTTCGTCACCCCGGAGGCGCTTCCGTTTGGCACACGTTAGATCATCTTCTCCCCCTTACTAGCATTTCTAACCTCGCCGCAGGGACCTCGTGTATGAGCGCCAACCTGCTGGTATCACTCATCTCCACAATGACACCGTGCCAAAGTTAGGGGGCGATACCTTATGGGCAAGTGGGTATGCCGCGTACTCTAAGCTCTCTCCCGACTTCCGCAAGTTCATTGATGGAAAACAAGCTATCTTCCGGTCTGCAGGAGAATACCTGGATCGCAATAACCCAACTGCAGGCCCGAGACCAGTGGAAAGAATCCATCCAATTGTTCGCGTACATCCTGCAACGGGATGGAAGAGTCTATTCGTGAACCGTGTTTGGACCGGCAAGATTGTGGGGCTGGATAAGGCTGAGAGTGATTTGATATTGAATTATTTGTTCGATGTCTATGAGAATAATGTCGATATTCAGGTCCGATTCAAATGGACTCCAGGAACTTCGGCTCTGTGGGATAACAGGTATGTCATGAATAACTTACAACGCTGGAATTGGAACTGATACAGGTAGGATCACAATTCATAACGCAAGCTGGGATTATGAAGGGAGCGAAGAGAGGCATGGGACGAGAGTCACGTCTTTGGCTGAGGTGCCATACTTTGACGAGAAAGCACCTACAAGAAGGGAAGCTTTGGGCTTGGAAGACAACTAAAGGGCCTATAGCATCCCTCTGGGCTTCCTCTTAGCCTCCCTAAAGGTATCGAGATCCTCTTCATGAAAGGTTCTCTTTCTCCCGACCATCTTAAACACTTTCTGCTCTGACCTTCTTCGATCTCTCTTGATTACAACAAATGGTTTCCATATTTTATCTAAAGCTCATTAGTTCTAAGAAAGCTTTCAATTAAAGTAACAAATACGGGGGCATTTTAAATTGATAGATCGATATAAAAAACGAACAAGAAAATGTAAAGTGACAATAGTTTCTTATTAATTATTTTACGAAAAGATGGAAAATGAAAGACAAAGAAGTAGGATTACTTAACAGATCTTGAATAATCTATTTGTATCCGCGGTAGTTTTTACGAGCTATAGATTTCTGCTAGAGTTGATCGAATGACGGGACTAAAGAAAAGAAGTTTTCAGGTCTTGATAGTGTAGAACAGGAAAGAATTTAGAGACAGAGCAATAGAGCCCTCCTCGTGACGATCTGATAGACTTGCTCAGAGTGCTCGGGAGAGTTGGTTAGATTACTTAGGCTGTTCGGGCGAGTTAACTGACCCGGTAGTGAGCCGAGAGTGATTAGCGCCTAAGTAAGAGCGGCAAGCTTAATTACCCTATACGACGTAAAAGAGAGAGATAATTGATTCGTGATACCTATAGACTCGGGATTAATTTCCCTGTTACTAGTTCCGTTGTAGTCTACCGACGTGAGCAACTACTACTTTAACCTGAGCTAAGGGTGAGCATGTCGGAGCAGAGCCTGAGCAGAGCCTGAGTATGCCTGAGCACCCTGAGTTAGCCTGCGCACTATAACGTGGAACCTATTTTGGCCTCCTATATACCCCGGCTACAGTTTCCTTGCCGAGTTTTGCCCGAAAATCCATTTCTGCCCTCTGGATCCCTCCCGAGGAGGATGGGAGTGAAGAAGAAGAAGAAGAGGCGGAGGAGAGTAATATCGAGGATGGTGGAGATCAGAACAGGATGGAGCGGAGTGCTTTTGAATTTGCTGCTAATTATTGCTTAGGTTGGAGGCACTACTCGTTTCTGAATGCCTACACGGGTTCGACAGGGAATCTTGAATATAATTGGATTTTGAATAGGGCAGATCTTTATGTGGGAACCTTTAGTCCAGTGAATTGGGCCTTGATTGTCATCTCAGTTCACTACCGGCTGCTCAGCGTTCCTTATCTCTAGTCGGTAGTATAGCACGACTATAATATTCAATCAGAAAAAATCTGCATATCTCCTTAGTAGCTAGCCAAGTTAATCACCCCAAAGCTTCTAAGCAGGTTGCAGGGGTGTCCTGCGCCGCTCGAGACGTTGCCTCTCGTCAGCGTTGGCGGCATAGGGGGTAGGTCGTACGCGAACCAAGGATTGCCCAATACCTTGAGCCAATCGGCAATCTGTTGCTGATATCGTACTGAAGGATATTTAACGCCACGATAATGTCCACCTTGCAACTCTCAAGGTCGCGGGCTTCGACTGCAAGGCAACCCCGAACTTTCAAACCTCAAATCCGCAGCTCACTTCCCCATTCTTCACACTATTTCCCTACGAAGTGCGTCAGCAAATTTACAACGAAGTGATTGCCTCCTCCGGCTGGGGCAAGAAACTGCACACCCTATTTGAGAGTGACTTTATAAGATATGGGGATTCATGCTCAGAGAATGAATGACATTCGCTCTCTCATTGAAATAATCCAATCCTGTAAAATATATATGTAGAATTTCTTTTATTTAAAAAAAAGTCAACGTTTCCCAAATGTTTCGGCCAAAGACCCATGGCTTTCACGACAGCAACGAACGAGACCTTTCAACGTTGGGGAATAATTAGTTCCTCCTGACGCAAAAGAGCAGCCTTCCCAGCCTTCTTCCTGTCCTCGTATTCCTAGACTGTCATATAACGAGACTGTTGAGTAGTCTCAAAAACCTAATCACAAAAGTGCGTTGCAAGGCTCATTGCTACGTATAAAGAATCCCAGTTGGCTATTGCACCAACAAATTCTGCACTTACCAGTCGACTGGCCTTACACTTTTCACGACGAAAGATCTCGAATTCACGATTTTCTATTTCATTTCGAAATCGTTTTTTTTGGCGGAGTCGACTTCCACTTGTGGATGATTTCGTATTTCAAGAGGAAGAGATGGGTCTACCAGAGGAGGTGTGTTTGCTCTAGTTGTTGATAGCCGAGGAGAGTTGGAGTAGAGTCGGAGGAGGTCGATTCAGCTGTGTTGAGAAATCATCTAACAGCATAACCCCGGTCCATTTCTCGACTCATTAACGATCCATTATCCCCAACAGCGCTGCCCCCTGAATTTTCCTGATTCAATGCTTGTTCATCTAAGTGCACGCGCATATGTTGAATTTCTGTTTCGATCCTCTCAGTTGCACTAAGGTTCTGTGATACGTTTGCCCTCGAAAATTGTTAGTTATCAAACAATGCTAGCAGAAGTGAGACAGCGAGTCTTACAGATTTGCCGTGGCCAATGCTAGATTGACTGCCATTTTGTAGGCAGCTAAGTGACTCCTGAGCTCCATGATATCCTTTTCTTTGAACTGCCAACGAAACGCTGTCCATTTACTTTGGCTCATATTTCCGAATGGTTTCGTGTATCGGCCAAGTTTGGAGGAAGTCTCGACAAGTAGGTGGAAGCAATTTTTCTAAATTCAGTTGTAACCTCTCGAAGATTGGCATGAGATCCGGGGGTAGTCGATTGGCGTCCAAGTTAGGAAGAAGGCCTTACAAATCCCCTGGAGAACGTAAAGTCCCTGCAAATCATCTGAAATGTTCTGTATATGTCGTCGTGCATTCTTGATTCCATTTATGAGACCATGAAGATCCTTGCTGACTCTCCAAACATTAGTCACAGTTGCGGCAACTCCGCCGGTGATAGTGAATACTGGTTTAGGTATTGCATAATGAGCCTATTAAGGCTGAGGAGTGGAAACCCAGATATCGGGATTGTAGCACGGGCTGCAGGAGCGAGGACGTCCAAAAGCCTCGAGTTGTTCGACATAGGGGTTCCTTCCTTAGATTGTCAAATTAATTTAACGCGTTATTCATTCTCTACTATTAGGTTGAGGTAAAGATCGTTACTGAGGATGCCACATATAATCTTTAGCCTCACGAACTAAAAGCGCCACAACTAGAGACATTTAGAGCACGTCACGTGAATTCAAATCTCCTATGCCCAATAGTTTCCTTGTTCATCAAACAATTGGTCGCCATCCTAGTGTGATAGAGCTCGCGGATGCTCTCACACCAAGGTACCAACGTTTGATCGAAAAGAAGTCTTGGCCGCGAAAAATATTACTTTTGTGCGATTCCGTTTCTCGTGACTCACCTGAACATGCTGCTTTTACCGAGGCGAGGAGAGGTCAAACAGTAACACTACCAAAGATAGTGGTCCATGAGCAGCAAATAGTACCACTATAGTAGGTAAGGGGTACACTATTACTCGCAGCCATTGCGGTGCGGTTTTAAGGTTTTTACAGGCTACTTTTCGTTGACTTTGTCGTCGCCGCGCTCGCGGTTCTCCTACCGCTTCGCTAACTGATATCCTATGCAAAAGCACGCCCCGCACAAAAAGTACACTAATTTACACCAAAATACCTGAATTTTAGAAAATTATATCTTTATAACTACCCTATTAAATAACCTTAAACTTTAAGAATAAATTTAAATTGTTTTACTTAATAATAATAATTAAATATAATTAAATTAATATTAGAATTTAAGCTAAATATTTTAACTTTTTAAATTTAGTTAAAAATAAAATAATAATAAAAAACCCTATATATTAAAAAAAAACACTTTTCTATATACGTAATTATATAGCTTTATATATAAGGTATAAAAGAATTTTTTAATAAAATTATATTTCTTAAGCTTAGTAAGCTTAATCTTAATTTTAGTTTTATAAAATCTATTATTAACCTATTTTATATTATAATTTATTAAATAGGTTCTTTTAATATTATTTGTAATATTTATTTCTAATTTTTTAATTTTAGGTGAGATTTTGTAGTAAATAGCTGTGCTTTTGTGCAGGGTGTGCTTTTTGAATAGGATATCGGTTAATACATAAGCGCGCTAAAGGTGGACGTATCTCAACATCGAAGTCGTACTGGAAGGCTCTCGCAGTCCTCAGCCTCCCTCACAATTTTTCAAATGAGTGACTTAATGATGGAAGCAGGTAAAGTGGATCTAGATGTCTCGATTCCCCACCGCCTCGGAGGTGTTCAAATCTCCTCGCTCGTGTCGTTGAGGATCATGACGCGGGATGCAACAGAGGCTAGAACATATTTCCACCCACTCCTCAGGTCGCAGCGCAGACTTGGACCTCGGCCATGGCGCGGCGAGAGAACAGGTGGAAATCTAGAAATCCATCCGGGTCAGCTTTGTCAATATTGCGGGAATCTGAACCTCCTGGGCCTATGGGCAGGAGGGGAATCGGACGATAGCTTTGACGATGACAAAACACTCGAGAACCGTCAGGGACATCATCGAACACCACAGTGCCTTGAGGAATCTGCGATCAGATGCCTATTATGCCGTCTTTTCTACCGTGAGCTGAGCGATTCGTTGAGACGATGGGATCGTCTTGTACAGGTGGCATCACCGCAGCCAGTGGCGCCTAATTGGGGCAAAAGTCGGTTCAAGATATGGGCTTGGAATGGAAACTATCATAACTACAATGATACACATCTTGGACTGCGTTATTTAGTTTTGCAGTGGTGTGGAGGTGGTCCGGATGTGAGAGCACAGATTCTTCTAACAGCAAGAGCCGGTAAGTACCAGATGTTTCGTGCCTAGTTGGATCATTGGTGCTCTTGAGTGCTTATTTGAATTTCGTTGTAGGCACGGCCTTTGCTGAACGTGGTCATATCATATCGAACGCCTCTGCTCCCATCATTGATGGGATAGGATCCCCAAGATCTTGGGATATCATTCTGATGCACTGGAAAGAATGCATGAGGAAACACGTCAACTGCCATTATGACGTTCCGGGGTGGGAAAGCAACGAAACAGTCTCGCCACGACCTGTTCCTCTCCCAACTAGAGTGATCATTGTGGATGTCGACAACCCACGCCTTCTTGAAACCAAAGGTGCTCTTGGGGTTTATGCAGCACTGAGCCACAGTTGGGGTGATGTTCATACTATTAGAACCACTCGACGGAATTTTGAGGACCACAAGCAGCATATCCCGTTGAGTCCTATATTCGGGACTTTCATTGATGCCATCGCCACCTGCTCGGTCTTGAAAATTCCCTACCTTTGGATTGACAGTCTATGCATCATTCAATACGACGAGACAGATCCTCTCTCAACTAGGGACGATTCTCAACGGGAAATTCAACAAATGGGAAAGATATATGCCCAAGCTGCGTTGACCATCGCTGCCACTGGAGCTTCGGATGATCCTACTATGGGTCTTTTCAGAGGTGAGCGGCATCGTCTGCGCCAGCTTGTCGAGATCCCATTGAAGTATAGTGCTTCTGATAAGCCTGGTGAGTTTATTTACGCATCCATCAAGCCAAAAACGCTCGCCGAAGAAGTTTCCGATAGCCGTTTGTACACTCGGGGCTGGGTTCTGCAAGAGCGCGTTCTATCACCCCGCTATCTGCACTTTGGCCGAGAACAGTGGTTTTGGCAGTGCCGAGAATCGACAGCCGCAGAGAGTGATGGTATTGCGGTTGTCATCAATAGCCCTGTCAATGCATTTGGTGCTGATCTGGGGATGGTGCAAGCTATGAGAGGAAGCAGTGACGAATTTAGTTTCTGGTGGGCGCGGATTGTGGAAACCTACACACAACTCGACTTCTCCTATGTGAATGACAGATTCGATGGGCTTAGGGGTTTGATGGACAAGCTCAAAAAGGAAACTGGTCGGCAACATGCGTGGGGCTCGTGGACAGAGAGTCTTCATCTCCAGCTTATGTGGTATCCTTTCCCCGAAGATGACGAAGACAAAGTGAGAAATGCGAAGATAGATACTGGAAGTGAAAACTCCCTCCCTCCAGCCCGTCGACCGCGCACATGGTCTTGGCTCTCATGCCAATACCCTGTAGAATTTCTCGTACAAACATCTACTGATACCACGAGGAAGATTGGTTATCCTAGTGGCACGAGACAGCATGCCATGTTCCGATCAGGCTTTCAAAACATCAGGAAAAAGCCAACCACGCCAGGCGAAGGAAGAGCTGCGCACTCTGCTTCACCTCCGTCCGCACCTCGAGATCTCTGGGATGAGGATCTAATTCTTGAAGGCCTGCTTCGGCCAGTCCTCATTTCACCTACGAAGTCATCGTCAAAACTCACAATGCACGAACGGAAAAAGCATTTGAAAGGCCGTATTGGACCAATTGCTGCACTGATGGCTAAAGTCAGCTATACGGTATACGATTACCATCTTCACGTGGAACATTCCCAGCCCTACACTGAGATCCCTGAGACAGAAGTTGGAAATGCCACGATCGATGACCTTCCGTCGTTCTTACGATTCGCATCGTTCGCACAAGACGGAGAAAAAGGCTTGCCATCCGATGCCACCTGGCCAATGACGGTCATGTGCTTTTTCGTCTCAATAAATATGGTCAAAAAGGATTCTCAACTACTGCCTGCTGGACAAGGCAAAGGCGCTGGAACAGAGACGAATGATAGGTATGTTGGTTATAATGTGCTATTGCTGCAACGTATACGAAAGGATGAGCAGAAGGTCAATATGTATCGGAGGGTGGGGATCGGCAAGGTGGATGGAAAACACACTGATTTCTGGGACAATGTCGAGAGATCCACAATATTGCTTGTGTAAATTTTGATGATGGATTTGACAGTCTCGGACTTAGAATATTAAAGAAGAATCATGAATAAATCACAGTAACTAGGAAAGAGCAAATCGACAATATGTTCGCCGAAGCTTTTCTCGGTCACTAACAAAGGTATTACAATCAGTTTCTTTCAAGTTCGACTTAAGATAACTGACAATTTGAAGAGGGTTGGGCAGTGTTTAATCTCGGTGTTCTTGATTTCTGGCTCAATATTCCCTTTTTCGGTGTGCCAAACCAGGGGATGGAGATTATATGATGTCGCCAACCGAAGTCCATGTAAGGTTGATGTCGAACCTCAACCATTGCCGAACCTTTGCAAAGTGATCGGAAGTTCCAGCTCCTGGGCTACAGATTCTTCAAGGGACTTGCAGGCAGTCGATTGTGCTTCTACTCTAATTGTATATCTAACCAAGTTGTAATTCTCGTCTGCTACTGCTTTGACCCACAAGCCGCAGGTGTCCCTTTCTCTCGTTTAGAGGGAATATTAGAGGTAGATTGGCCTCTTATGCCGAAACCAATTCTTCCAAGGGACAGCAACTATCGCAGACTATATACCAAGGTGTTTCTCCTAACACCGATACAACCGGGGCGATGCAGTGCGGTGTATGCCAACGGCTCATCTCCATAGCTGAGTAAAAAGCATCTGAGGCCCTAAGCGAGGCCACCCTGGAGCTAGGAGGGTATAAGACCGGGTCTTACATAGTTTCAAGGTATAATAATCGGGATTTTATCGTTGGGGCATCGATGCAGAAAGCTGACGAGCTTCTTTAGGAAGACTTACAAAAGCCGTCGAGAAAAGTATAGTAGAATGGATAGAATGTAGCCACGTTCTCAAATGCTTAGCGACTAATCGGGTTTACTGAGAGCAGTGACCACAAGGCTGTAACCGAGATCCACAGATAATAAGTATAAACGGCGGTGCAAGTAAATAGTAACTGCTGTAAGACATTTTACTAGGATGGCGTCGGGGAATATGCCTCTCCTATCTTGGTTTTGCGCTTGCTGTCAATAGAAGGCTTATCTGCACCCGAAACTCCCCTCTAGCACTAGCTAAGAATGGAATCGATTAGTGTTTCCTCTGCTTGTTTGGTGCCTTTTAAATGGACTCACAATGAACGCTAATAGTTGCCGGAATAGGGATTGCAGGCATTCTGATAAGCAGGCCATATGCAAGTGCCTGCCACTCAACTCGGAGCGGGGGAAGCTCAATTAACGTGGCTTAGGGCTGAGCTGCTGCCGTTCAACTCGATATACCACCAAATGCAACCCTCCCTAGTATCGGACCGTACGCCCTGACCCCGGAAGATTTTACGTTGGTCGTAGTGGTCAAAATATTCGTTTGGGGGCGGCTGATACGAAAATTCCGGCGTCATCTGATAATAAAAGAGGTCGGCGCTGAAACATGACCTACCGCTCAGTCCCAGAGCTAAGCCGCCAGATCCTAAGTTGAGCAGTATAAATTCCTCCAGTGGAGAAACAATGCTCACAGCGCTTATAAGTGCTTCAAGTCACGGCTACTTCGTAGCGGCGCAAGTTGGGTTTAAAGGCCGTCAAATGTTTAAGGTTAAGGACCCTTCACTAAAAACAGCCGCAAGACACCGCTTTCCACTGGAACCTACTCTTTTGCGAAGGGGAATAGCCCGTTTGGACAGCCAGAGGGCAGCACCTCCGATGGGCTTCCGATGTTGGAGTGGGATCGACGATCACTCTCAACTCGGTTGTTGCGTGCTGCATGTGCACAGGTTTTGGCTTTTGAGGCTGAGGAAAGCGGCCCAGGGTGCTATCAGTTTCTGTTTATTATTAGTCGCCACACACATATGTGCAAAGAAAGTAGCCAATCGTGTACTGTCACACAAACGGAATCACCCGTCAACCGCTCTGCAAAGATTCGCTTATAATTGCCCGTTTCTAGCTGACCATAACAGCCATATTCCCTACGCCACCAGTTCAGCCCGAAACTCTGGCTTTCGCAGCATGGGCGGTTAGTTGAGGGGCCCAAGTACTCGGCCGTCCTTCATTGTAAAGATATAAAGAGGACACTCACTCTTTAGCGCCACTCTGTGGTTTTTAACTTGCCGGAGGCCCGCTTTTCATTCCAAGTCCACATGCATATCCTCTCAACTGTGCTCATACGGTTGTCAGGTCTACCCTTCAATCAACAAAATAATTAGAACAAGACATATAATCTAGAAACCCAAGGTTGCCCGTGGTCAGTGTTAGTTCCTTAATAGCCAGTCGCTCTTGATGCTATGCTACTCTCCTAACAAGAACCAGGTGTACTGTACAATGGAACAAGAAATCAAATCAGAATACGCTACCACAGAAAAGGTAGTGAAAGAAACTCCATCCTACGAAACAGCACGAATTGGAGAACCATGGGTGCCGGGGATATTCAAACGGTTTCCTTGGCGTGGGCTCCTGGCGCTGGTTGGTGTCGCCATTTGCTCTCTTGGCCCAGTGGCTATCCTTAAAGACTCCGACGGCAAACCGACTGCAACCTGGCCCGACCGAAAACACCCAATCCAACCTGCAGTTCTTCTCTCGATATGTGCAGCCGTTGGAAACACTCTGCTGCGGTATGCATTGTTTCAAGGATGGACCATCGCTTGGTGGGTCGAGGCACTCCGAGGCAGCACAGTTGGGGATCTTCATCGCCACTGGGAATATGGCACAAGTGTCTTGGCCTCAATCACCTCGGCCAGGCACTTCAACCGCATCGCTTTAGCAACACTCATAGCGAGTATTGTTGTAATTGATGGTCCTCTTCTCCAAAAAGCTACTTCCTCTACGACGCAATCACTGGCTAGTCGAGCAAATATAACAGTGCAGATCTCGCCGAACTCATTGCCTGTGGGATACACTGCGGTGATGACAGGCCATTCTGGGACAGTTTTCCCCAAATTCGATTTTATTCAGGATGTGATGACGGGTTTCAATAGTCGGACTGCTATCCAGCTCAACTATACCGGGTGCAATGGCGTATGCAATACCACGCTTCAAGCCGCTGGGTTTGACGTGCATTGCTCACATAGCACTCAGCCATACAACGTTAGCGAGTACGACGCGGGCACATCTTATGGGATGGGTTCCACGAATATTACCTTCAACGATGATGGGTATGATGGTTTAATTCGCGTGAAAACTGCATACAAGTCTACTCCAGGCTGCATAGGCAATCTAGTCGTTTCCGATTGCCAATACAATATTGCCCAGGTGAATTACCCAGTCCTGCTCAGCAATGGCACAGTCGATCTCCTGCCAGCCGGTGCGAACGATACGATCAAAGTATGGCAGCTATATCAAGAGGTCTACGGGCTTGGCCAGTGGCCCTCCACTCTAGGTGGCATCTGGAGCGTAGCGCACACCCAATACGAGTCGTCTACCAATTTTTACATCGATGGAACCCCCTTGTCCCTTATGTATACAGGCGCAATCCCTATTCAATACCTTGTCGCCAACTCGAGTACCCTGGGCACTTGTGATATGTATTGGACAGACCCGACTCCAGATATAATCTCTGGTATTCGAGAACTTGGGTTTCGCACCGCGATCGTCGCGACCAACATAACCACCAACCAGATTTCCGAGGCAACCGAGATCGCTGTTGTCCAAGTGTACGTCTCTCACTACCACTACCTAGGTGGTGCATTACTCGTCATGCTCCTTGGAGTTGTGTTAGTCTTTCCAACTTTCCTCGGTTGGTGGCATTTAGGACGAAAGATGTCTTTGAGTCCAATTGAAATTGCCAAGGCTTTCAACGCGCCGCTTTTGGAAGGGTTTAGGACGAATCGCGAGGTGAAGAAAATATTGAAGGAAGCGGGAGAGTTAGAAGTGGTGTATGGAGAAGTTGTGATGCCTGGTAGTGAAGGGGAAAAGAAAAGTCTTCAGATGGCGAACCCGGAATTCGCTATTAGGCCAAGGGCTAATTTTACTTATGCTGGGTGATTGTTCTGGATTTCATGGCCCGTGTCGGTGAACTAGAAGCTCGGTAAACCCGTCAAAAATTCGATCCATCACTTGTAAGTTAACTAGGTAATCGATGTTCTGAGAATGACTTCTTTTTGTAAGGAAGTTATAGTTTAGAAATAATTAGACATAGTGATTCTAAGAATTTCGGTTTAATAGTAGACCTACCAAAAAGTTATAATGTTTTATTTAATAAATTCTATTTCTTATTAATATTATCCCCTCGTCTGCTGAGACATTGCCACATTAGCGGCCGCACGCGAATATCCCTAATCTAGATTATTTTTCTGCCCGAATTAGGGATATTCGTGTGCGGCTGCTAATGTGGCAATGTCTCAGCAGACGAGGGGATAGAGTATGCCTGAGCCCAACCTGAGCATCCTGAGCATCCCAGCCTGCGCACTATAGTGTGGAACCCATTTTGGCCTCCACTGCCCTGGCTATAGTTACTTGCCGAATTATGCCTGGGAATCCGTTTTTGCTCCTTCGCACGAGCAGATTTTTGATCCCTCCTGCCAAATAGCAAGCGACTCGTAGTTCAGCTTCATAATTTACCACGAGTAATTCCAACAGACGAAGTGCTTTCGCTTTCCTAATGTTCAGCATCGCTTCTATCTTCGCAACTATCTCGAGAAGCCAACGTCAAATCTACGCAGACATAGCCTAACACCATAGCGATAGATCCCGATCAAATATCATTAAAGCCAACCTTATTGGCAATACGCTTGATGTATTTCACGGTTCTTTCAATTCGATTTGTGAGAAGCTATGAAGCGAGTGTTCTACAGACGCGTGTTAGCAGGAAGATCAAGTGGGTTGTGAAAGGACTATGGGAAAGCAGGTTAAGGACTCGAACCTTAATGAAAAGATTCGTAGGGTGGGTATGCGGAGGATAGGCATGGAACTGGCGTGTTTGACAAGTAACAAGGTGCTATGAGAGACTTGTGGATATGACAGATGCATAGTCGTGAGAGACTTATAGATAGATGCATCATGGCATAACTCAACCATATCATTGATTCAATCTGTGTATGTGCCTCCTAAGTTCAAAGAAGCTTTGCATCTCCTTGTTGTGTCAGTCTTATCAGTCTGTTCTTTGCGAATTTCTGTCAAAACTCAGCGATGGATAACCGTCCAAGTCTGGAGTTTCAACTCTTCCCCCTTGATAGAGTAAACAAAACAAGTAACTTGCCATTAATCTTGCGGCCTCAGCTTCTCATAGCCGAACACACTAATTGACCAAGCAGAAACGTTGCTCTGTCAAAACCACAGTCAGGTTATTTTCCACGCTATCTTCAATATTCCAAACATCTAAGCAGAATGCTGCCAAGATACCCCAGCTCGCCCAGCTATGGCACACTAAGCGAATTGTGGCGCGAAAGCACCTGACGAGCGCGTGGCGTCGCGTCCACCTCGCGAAGCGCCGAACCCTCCTCTAACACCAACTTCAACATCGACTCTCGCAACGAATCTATGCCATATCAACGCGCCTCACTATGAGTAATCCACCTCCGGCTCCGCAGTTGCTGCTGCCCCTCGGGCTCTCCAACGCCACCGATGACTCCGACTCCGACTCCACTGGCACCTGGGACGACAACGGCACCTCCTCAGATGACGGCGATGAGGAGGCATGTTCGTTTCCAGACGAGGGATGTGCAGACGAGGGGTATTGGGAAGACGAGGCTGCTGCAGATGCATGGCTGGCCAGATTCCCTGGCGGGACTTCTGCACTCTATCAACAACTCTTCCTTGTCAAGCCCCGAGGAGGAAAGGTCCTAACACCAACCCGATATCCGGACAGAACCGAATCTCTCCTTCATCTGCCCTCCGAAATCCGAAACCGCGTATACAAACACTATTTTGATGTAGATGAGGAGGTGAGACGCCCCAAGGAAAACTATGCTCCGTTCCAAAATCGTGACGGCATAGAAATGCAAAGAATCGTCCTCGGCAGTGAGAATGTGGAGCTCAAGTTCTGGTTGTCGACGGCGTTATTGCAAACCTCGCGACAGTTGCGTCACGAGGCAATGTTTATCCTCTTCGGTAACCGTGCCATCACAGTGGAGTGGCTTCCCGCCCTCCCACGCCTGGTTGAGTTCTTGGGCAAGGAAGGTTGTGCGATGGTGCAGTACCTGGACATATGGGACACGCTAAATGCCCAAGGGGAAGACATTGCCGGCTACCGAAAGATCATCACCAGTATCATGAGGCTCCCTGGTCTGCTGCACCTTCGTATCGTTGTTTCCTGGGGCATACGCCGGTTGGGGCTGTGGAGCGATCGTACTTTCTCATGGCTTGATGCAACTGAATGGAACGCAAACGGTACTCCCAAGGAAGGCGCGATTCCCAAAATGCGGGCTGACAACATTGATTTGTATTGGCCGGAGTGCGACGTTCTCAAGAAACTGAAGGCGCAGAAATTCACTCTTGCTGCGACAACCTTCTCGACCGACAGAGACAGATACCTCGAGTTCGACAGAAGCTATGGGCCTCTACCCGATATTATCAAGTCGATCCAGTCTGATCCTCCCCCCATGCAGCGGATAGCCTCAGCAGCGACCCTCCCCAGCTCTATTTCACCTCAAGTCCTCGACCCTTTCGAAGCCGTCGAAATCCAACCGCATAGCAGTGCCTTGACACCCAACTCGGAATTCGATAACGAGTGCCTCGACAGCCCTACTTGGCAAGATACTGATCTTCTCACCAACAAGACCATTCCATTCTACAACTTCTTCCGCGAGTTCTTCCACAATAACCCACCTTACGGGCCTCGGCTGGCATATGAAGACATTTCTTTTCAAAAATTTGTCACCTTTCCAACGGCGCGGAAGTCCACCGGAGCGATCATGCGGGACTGCGTATTTTGCTACTTCAGTGAGCGGCACTGCGAGTATCACGCTATGCCAGACCAACCCCCATTTGAGCCGAAGGTTCAAGAGGACAGGGAAGAGGGCGACGAGGACGAGGCCGAGGGTGAGCGTGAAGGCTTTAAGGTGGAGAAGGATGTGAATATATTGCAGGCGCAATTTCAAGACCTCTCCTATGTGGATATGCTAATGGTGTGTCAAGATTTGGTTCAATGGATGGAGGACCATGGCTACCATGGGACCATCTATTATCATAATATTTTCGACTTCTCAAAGATTTCCGCATTTCTCGACTATCAAGGTTGGCCCGATACGCCACACAGCGAACTCTTAGACCAGCTTGACCGTGCGGTTGATGCTGGGTGGACAGGAAAGAAAGTGGATAAGGAGGAAATACCGCCCTGGGATATGCTGTATCGTGAAATTCGTTCTCATTACAGCCATCGCCTCAAGTTCCGAGGTGAGGCAAGGGATAGCTAAGAACAGAAATACGGCTATTTGGCGTGGTTAACTGATGTGCATAGTCTCCTAGATGCTGCCGTGCGGTTCAAGACCTGTGAGTCTTCTTTTAAGGCTATTAACTAATGTCTATATCCTTTAGATAGTGTTCTACTGTCTATTCTTGGTGAAATCCCATCTAATCACACTTTCGTTTCTGTTTGTACGACCTCAATTGTCGAAAGTCGTGGATCGGCGTAGTACAGACAAGTTTTGAAGCCGAATACGGCCTATTCTGCGAGATGGGTACACCTATCTAAGGGTTAGCAAGCGAAGTATCCTTTCTTTTCAGGCCACGGCTTATTGCTGTAGAGTTAATGTCCACTTAAGTAATTAAACTATAAAATAGCACTCTATCGCTCTCTCTAAAGAGGTACTTCGATTCCAAATTTCCCGTATGGAAAGTCTTCCAAAGTCGGCAAATACTCCCCGAAGCCATCATCAACCTCGCCTAGCTGCTCCTCATTCCCAATCTTGACCAATCCTGTACGTCCAGCCAACACAGCCTTTTCCCTCCCTTCAAACTGAGAAAATAGTCCTGGATGAGGAACCCACACCACCCTCATGCCCGCTCGTCTTCCAGCCTCTACACCGGGTACGCTGTCCTCGAAGACCAAGCACTCCTCTGGAGTGATATTGGAAGTTCCACCGGAGAGCTTGGAGTTGATTGTTTGCAACGCTAGCAAGTAAATATCCGGTGCCGGTTTTCCCCTTCCATGCTGCACCCTTGGATCATCGCCCAAAACCCGATACTCTTCAGGAATAAGATCTAGAAACTTCTTCGTGTCGGGCTTGGAGGCCTTGAGATCGTATTGGTACTTCTCGCTACTTGATGCCAGGGCGACCTGAATTGGCATGCCGTTTGTATTATAGGCTGTCTTGAGATCTAGCAATAGTTTTTCGGCGCCAGGTAGAGCCGTACATTCTGGAAAGAGAAGTAGCTCTTGCTCCTTTCGTTCCTTCTCGAATTGCTCTCGTGGAATGGGGAGTTGAGCCCAGTTGTGAAAGGTATCGCCATTGTTGCTGCCCGGAACGCCCATTAAGTGGGCTTTGATGGACCACGGGAGACGAGGGCGGCCATATTTGAGGAGGACGTTGTCAGCACATAATGTGTATATGTCCTCCGTGTTAAGGAGGAGGCCGTCCATATCGAAGATACAAGCCCGGATTGGGGGGAAGCTGGGATTCTGTGGTACCATGCTAGATAGTGCTCAGCGAGAGCCTGAGGTGAGGTTGAGATCAAAAGGTGATATTCATTATTCGACTTGAGGTGGGATGGGCTGAATTTCAATGGGATCTTTATTGGTCAGGCGTTATCTTCCCCGCTTCTGCGTTGACTAATGGATTACGGACTGCGTGAGCCTCCCTGCTCGGCGATATTGAAGGATCGAATTTCCTTGAACGCAATCATATGTATGCAGTTGTAGTTGCTGGTGTAAGGATTAGCCTAGTTTAACGAAGTGGGCTCCCAACCGCTCTGTATGCAAAGTTTAGGAGTTTAAAAAGTCTCTGCACAATTTTAAGAGATAGGATTACAAGTAAAAAACATCAGTTCGCGACGCGTAAGGCATCAACTTTAATCGCAGCGAACATACCACAACCTAGGCAAACTCCACTATCACCGCATGATTTCCCCAAACAAAATTTTTAACTTAGCTAAATTCCTTCGCGCGCGTAAGTCGTAAATAATAGTGGAACGAAACTACACAAATTGCGTGTTTTTTATATATAAAAAAAAGAAATAATATAATAACATTCTTTAACATTTAAATAATTAACTATTATATTCCCAAACAAATGATATTAAGAAGAGTATTCTAAATATATAAGGAAAAATTCGCAAGGAAAACGAAAACGTAGAATTACTATTCATAAATATTTATTTGAGTTGGTAATTCTATTGCTTTTGTCACTAGTTGTTTGTTCTCTCTTATCCGTTTCTCCAAGTCTTTTGGGAAAATATTATTCTTCCTCCTCTGCTTCTTCTTGTTCGTAGAAATCATCCTCGGCCTCCTCAATCTGTTTAGGAATTGTGTCTCCTTGGAGGCGTGCTAGAAGTTCTTCGCGGCAGAATCTGAAACAGAGGTCTTTCATGCCTTCATGTATCCTAGATGTTGTTCGAGGCAGTAAGTAAGGTGCAAGCATTAACGAATTGGATTTTCATAGAAAAAGTTACTTGAGAACAAAAGCTACTCACGCGTCGCGTTGCTTCATTGCAGGGTAGAGAATGGCAGCGCTTGTGTTGTATGTCAATGAGTAGAGAAGATTCCTGGCATCCCAATCTTCTTCTATTTCATATCAGTAAGGGGAGTTGGCGATATACTTATGTCCATACCTGGCTCAGAAACCGGAAAGTTCCGCTGATATTGTCGCACGTATATCTTACTGCTCAAACGGTGCCGTGGCGCGCGCCAATTTCCAGTCTCGTACTCGTTGTGCGCATAGAATGACTTGGGATCGAAGATGAACGGCTCTCCCGTCTCCATATCCGTTGCCGTATTCCCATCCCAAAGATCACCGTGCACCAGGCACGGCTTGATATTCCTGCCGTTGCTCTGCAGTGGTCGCAGCAGGCGCGGGATGACTCGAACTTTGGTAAGGTGTTTAATATGCTCGAATTCGGGCCACGGTTCGTTCTTCTCGCCATCAAGGTCTAAAAGGTGGCCCAGGAAATTGCCGAATATCTCTTCCCACGAATCGCTCCAACCGTCATTGTGTTGTTGGATCGGGCCAGCCATAGTTTTCATATGGAATCCGAATTTGCCTGTTGGAGATACTGAGTTCTTGTGTAGTTCTGCAATGCGCTGTGTGAATCGAACGGGCTCTGGGGGCTGCTGGCCTATTTCGCGGAACTCGGCAAGCATGAAGTGGCAAGCTGCATCACTTTTGTATACGCCCCATTTGTATGGGCGTGGAGCGAGGGAGGGACACGCATCGTGGAGAGCCTTGAGCGACTCGAAGTCGGCCTCGATCATACGCGCGCTCATTTCATGTTTGATAGCCTGCAGACACGCTATTAGTCAAGTTTTTTTTGCATGGTGAGCGGTGAGGTAGCTGGCTGACCTTGTGAAAGTAAGCCACCGTTTTGTTGTCCGGTGTTCGACAGATGATCTTTGCGGTGCGTCCCCAGAGCGAGTTCCCGTACGTGTTTGCATATTCAACCCTGGTCCCTGGAAGTGGAAGAGCTTGATGAAACACGAGCATTAACTGGAAGTCTATGGACAATGGCTCCGAGAGATTTCTAACCTAACAAGACGTTTTCGTCGACCTCAAAGTTCCCGCCGACTTTTGGACGCTTGAATGGTGGGAATTTCTTCAAGTGCTCATCATCTTGGAGCGTGGAGTCCATATTCGATTGAAAGAAGTTATGTCTCTTGGAACATATAGTTGCCAAAATAATTATTGTTCCGTAGCTTACTGAGGGAAGAGACTCAATTCAGCCGGAAGAAAGGGATAGATTCTATACTTATGAAAGTTGCTTGACCCCTCTTGCGACCCCTCTTGTGACCCCAGCCCTGTATGCGCCCCCACGAGCTATTTTGGCTTCCGTAGTGGGGCAGGTCGGTGGGGTTAAGTTTGCCCTTATGTTAAGCTACTTCGATGCAGAAGAGATCTCCAACTTCAAAATATAACTCATGACGGGCTCTCTATGATTTCAGCACTGCGAATGACCACACTGACCCATCCGCGAGTTCACATTTTGTTTTCGATACAAAAGCAGCCCTCCATCGACAGTGACAACCCGTCGTACTGCATGTGCGATTATGCGACTCTATCCCATTGAACACTAGTGTCAGGCAGCCTGTTCCGATGAGGGCCGGGCCTGTCCTTCGTTTCTTGCCAAGTCGGGCGTAGAAGGTTTCATCTCACAAGCGCCCGTACCTCGCGACCGCCTAGCCTAGGAATACCAAAATTTCAAAGTGCTTGGAAAATTCTAAAAATCAGTAGAGTCATCAAAGTGAAGTGGCCGATAACAAATATCTAGTTTCGAGATCGGCTTTCCTTCGTTATTGTGGTCATTTTTAATATTAGGCGGTTGGTGGTACAGGCGCTTGCTGGAACAAACATTTTGTCGCCCGGACAGGCGGTCTCACTGGCAGCAACCTTTGCTTTTGCCACCTATTTTTAGCTGCTGTGCCTCAAATTCGAGGAGTAGAGGACGGGGAACTCAACTGCCTGTGAGACTCTGGCTAACATCCGCGATTCTGAAGACGATTAGCAGTAGCCTTCGTACACAGAACATTCGTCGTAGCTCCATGCTCCTAACTTTGACTCTATGACTGTCTACCTATCTTTACCTGGTGGCGCCCGATTATGGTAAGGCAGACTTGCGCTGCATTTTATCGCCTTATATTTTCACGTACTGATTTTTATTCATTCAAGTTTCGAAAGCTCGGCAAGCGAGCATCACAATCATCTCTCAGCTCTGACAACTTTCAGAGAGGGGCAACTGGCGTGGACTTTGACGACGAGTCCTTCGATGACCAAGACGACAAGCCTCCGAACAAGTATCGATGGTCCTCCGAGCCCGTAATATCAACCTCCTTTTCATACTCCTCGTCCAATTCTACACCTTTACTTGGAGGAAATCGACCGCGGCATGCCTCAATACCAGAAGGATTCCCTTTGAGGAATCAATTACACCTACAAGAACACAGTGGAACTGGAACAGTTGAAACCCCACATCTGCTTGATAGTCTGGGTCTGAATCTTGTCCACACTTGTAGCGACCCTGCGGTGGATCTCATCTTCGTCCATGGGCTTGGGGGCTCATCCAGAGGAACATGGTCTTGGCAAAGAGACGTAAAGAACTTTTGGCCAGCCTGGCTGAGTCAAGAGGCAGATCTTTGCAAATCCAGAATCTTCACTTTCGGGTACAATGCGCAATTTTCTGGGCAAGACTCGCCCTTAAACATTTTGGACTTCGCGAAGGACTTGTTGTTTCGCATGAAAACTTACTCCAATGGAGGGGGTGTCGATGATCAGCCAATTGGAAAGGTGAGCATAATAGCCTAGGAAAGAAATGCCGTCACACCACTCACCTCTGATAGCACCCCTTGGTTTTTGTTATGCATTCTATGGGAGGATTAGTTGTCAAAAAGGTACAATTGTCCACCATCGGATGGTTGTATCGTATAGGACTCTAACCTGTTCTAGGCATATATCATCGGCAAGTCCGACGAACAATATGCTAGTCTCATATCCCAGATTCATGCAATGCTCTTTCTTGCTACTCCTCATAGGGGTTCCGCAAATGCAGAGTTTCTCAACAATGTATTGCGTACCACTCCTGGCCTCTCCGCTAAAACGTATGTGTCAGAGTTGGAGAAGACATCTACTTCATTGCAAGACATCAACGAGCAGTTTCGTACAGCATGTGGTAACATCAGGCTGGTTTCGTTTTATGAAAACCAGAAGACATCCATAGTCTTTGGAGTCAAAAAGATGGTACGTCGGTCGATAAAAGTATTCTCGCAACTGCTAATGTTTGCCAAGCTTGTTGACAGAGAGTCCGCCGTTCTCGGATATCCCACTGAAACCTCAAGTGGCCTTAATGCTGATCATCATGGCATATGCAAGTTTAGTGACACAAGTGACCCGAATTATGTGCAAGTGAGAAATGCTCTACGCATGTTTATACGGGCAATAAAGCTCCCTGGTACGTAACTCAGTCCTTTGACGAGAGATTAAATATGGCTAACGAATTACCCGTTAGAGAGTACGACGATTTCCAATGCCAGTAAGAAGAAACTCGAAGAACTTCTTGGCATCCTCGAAAATCCGGCGGACGATTTCGACATTATTTGCGAGCACATTATGGAAGGATCTTGCCAATGGATCCTTGGCCGTTCGACATATTTAGACTGGAGAGACTCTACGGATGGCAACTCAAGGATCTTATGGCTCACAGGCTTGCCTGCAGTCGGCAAATCAGTACTCTCCAGTTTCATTATTGACTCTCTTCAGAAAGATCCTTCGATCAGGAATTGTTACTACCATTTCTTCAAGTCTGAACACCAAACGAAGAGAACTGTGGGCCAAATGCTTCGCAATATTGCTTTCCAGATCGCGATCTCCTGCCAGTCATTTCGAGAGAAACTGCTCGAATTGTACGACTCAGGTACATTAGCTTTCGGTCGACAGAAAGTGAGCACAATATGGGAAACCATTTTCGAAGGAATACTCTTCCGTCAAAGATTTGATGAGACATTTTTCTGGATCATTGATGGTCTTGATGAGGCCGATCATCCCGAGGTACTCATCAAACTCCTATCAAGACTGCAGTCGCGAAACCATTTCAAGATTCTCATAGTCAGTCGACTGATGAGGGAGCTTGCCAGGAACCTCGGGAACAACATTGAGGTTGTCAATGATGAAATATCCTTGTGCGATACTTTTGACGACATCAAAGCCTACACCAACTCAGCCCTTTCGGCTACTCTTCACACCGACAGAGCCAAAGACGATATAAGCACTAAAGTGCTTGAAAAAGCTCACGGCTCATTTCTATGGGTGACCTTGGCACTCGAGCAATTGAAAGATAACTGGCACACCCAAAATGACATTGGCCAGATCTTGAACGACTTGCCCGAAGGCATGGAGCCTTTGTACGTACGAATGATACAGATGATTTCGGAGCAGGCAACAAGGCCTCGTGCCATAGCCTTGAAGATCTTAACGTGGACGCTCTGTGCCTTCAGGCCCTTGGAGATTGCAGAACTCGAGGTCGCTCTCGCACCTGAGTTTGGAGATTTCCTCAGTCTCAAAGACACCGTCCGACAGATCTGTGCAAACTTTGTCACTGTGGAGAAGTCTAGGGTTACGTTAATACATGACACTGCGCGGTACTTTCTGTTGCATAGTGAAGGGCTTCCATCAACAATTGACTACCGTTCGGGGAACAAACATGTCGCCTCAACTTGTTTGAAGTTTCTAATGGACCCAAAGAAGAACTGGAGACATAACTTTGCTCTAGCAAAAAGGACTCCATCATCTTTTGATCCGTTTTTGCCTTATGCTGCTACATGGTGGGCATACCATGTCAGTCTTGCCCCACCAAGCTCAGATCTCATCTCCCTCGTTCTGGAGTTTTTGGAAAATTCTTGCTTGATCTGGATCAATGCTGTCACTCTGCTGGGCGATATAAGGACCTTAACTCGGGCGGCTCAGTACCTCAAGTTATATGTCAAGAAGAATAAGCGGAAGACATCTAACGACTCTCTCATGAGCCTTACTGGAGATAGAGATGAAGAGCTGAAGCAATGGGCAAAAGATCTAATTCGAGTGGTTGGAAGGTTTGGAAATATACTGACGCAAAGTCCACAATCGGTTTACAGGCATATTATACCCTTTTGTCCCCGAGGATCCATCATTAGCAGAACCTATAGCCGCGTGAGCGGCCTCTCGGTTGTGGGTATATCAAGTGAGACGTGGGACGATTGCCTTGCACGACTTACTATGGGAAACGATCAGTATGCCTCCAAAGTGCTTTGCAAGGGGACATATTTTGTTACCCTGATAGGAAGTGGAGTGCTAATTGTCTGGCACGCGGAGTCATGTGGAGAAGCTAGAAAAATAGACCATGGGGAGTGGATATCCGTCATGACATGCAGCAGAGTCTCGCCATGGGTCGTCACCGCCGGAACGAAAACCATTAGAGTATGGGACATTACTACCGGCGAAGAAATTTTCTGTTTGCAAAAAATATACGAACGACGAATTCTCGCACTTTCTTTTTGTACCGCGGACAATGAGCTCCTCATTGGGTACGACGACTCCTCTATACAGTGTGTTGATTTGATATCCTCTACGGAGAAATGGAAAGTCCTTCTTGAGGAGAAAGGCGATTTGGAACATCTTTGCCCGCATCTGATCTCTTTCAGTCCTGACAACTACCAAGTCCTCGTCGGTTATCGCGGGAGACCAATGCTTGCGTGGAGTCTTGACCAGCTCGGCCGAGAGCCCCAAAAATTCATCCGGCCAGAAGACAGATACGGCAGACACCACGATACTTGGAAAGGTGGCACACCAGAATGCGTTGTTTGGAGGCCCGATTTGCCCGTGGTTCTCATAATTTACAACGACACAACTCTTTTCGAATGGAATATTGAGGATGATACGCAGAGAGAGATTTCTGAGATCAGAGCTCAAGATATGGCAATTAGCCCTGACGGTAATCTACTTCTAACAAGCGATTATAACGGAACTCTAAAGGTTTGGACTGTTCCTGAATTTCAACTTGCATACCAACTTCAGGATAACGATATGGTTCGCAGCCTTGCATTTAGTCCCGATGGGCAGCGATTCTACGACATCCGCGGGCCATTATGCAACGTTTGGGAGCCTGATTCACTGATCCGGCCAGATGATCTAGATCGAGAGGAGCTTTCGAGCACACAAGAAACAATGTTCTCCCAGTCAAACGCTCCGGCTATCGAAGCAGGTCGCGTTCAAATCACGGCTCTCGTTTGCGACTCCGGTGATAGATTTTACTGCTGCGGAAAAGAGAGCGGGGCAGTAGTTTTACATGACATGATGACGGGAGAGAAGATTCGCAAGTTATACGGCCATTCTCCAGTTGTTTCTGTTCTTGAAATAGCCTGGTCAGCCTCGAGCAAGTATATTGCATCTGCTGATGACTGCGGACGTGTCATGGCGAAAAGGTTACGAAAGCCAACTGGTCAAGGATCTAGCTGGGCAGTGTATCCGCTCCTAGACTTTCGTCCAGGCGAGGCGATTTCTCAATTACTGTTCAGCTCATCGGAGGAGTATCTTCTGGCCTCAAGCTCTATCTGTGATTGGGTATGGAGTTTAAAAAATAGAAACGAGGTGTGCAAATTGGAGCATCCTCTCAGGGCAGGGGTCAGATGGAGAAATCACCCTCTCATGGAAGACTGCCTGGTACGCATCGATTCCGAAGAGGTTCAGATATTCTCCTGGAATACACTGAAGAAGGTCCAAAGTATGGGCTTGAATGATGTCCAGGAAGGCAAGGAAGATGACTTTGTTCAGACGAGCGGACTAGGTGCCCCAGACCTTGGTCTCTTGAACCTCCACCGTACAATTTCGGGAGAGAGGCTGTTGTCCATCGAGCGGGTTGTCCAGCTACACTCCACGCAACTTCTTTTCGAAGTCTCTGCTCCCACAAGATACAAGGACACCCATACTTATCCTCAGCGGATACGGCTTATAGACATTAATTCATCACAGCCCACAATACGTCAACAGGAGACAATCAAAGACCTATCGGTACAGGTCGACCGCTTGATCGGGAGTTTCCATGGACAAGTCGTCTTTCTGGATCAACACTATTGCTTTTGCACGTGGGATTTGGACAAAGGGGCCAGTTCTCTCAAAAGACATTTTTTCTTGCCCAAGGATTGGCTGAGCCCAGGGATGCTGAAGCTATGCATCATGAACAGCTATGGCACAATACTTTGTCCCAAAAATGGCGAGGTCGCCATCATTCGATCGGGGGTCAAGTTGTAGTTTTGTTGCTTAGCGTACAGCTCATCAAATACATGCATCCAGCAGCTGCAGTTCCTCGCACTCGAGAATCGCTATGTTCGGCCTTTGAATTTCCAGAAGAACATCGAGTTGTACTGGGCCACACTAGAACACAAGCCACGTTTTCAGAACCTCAGCATCGTTGGCTCCAATGCTTACTTCATACGCAATTTTGGGCCCTCGAGAGACGAGCTTAGAGGGACTGTCACCTTCAAACGTGTCGATCAGAAGTGTGAGAAGGATAATCATGCTCTGTATCACGTGGTTTTAGTCAAGAAGTTCTTGGAAAACTTCAAGTTCTTCGTTGAACACGCTGAGATTATCGATCATGAAGTCCAGGTGAGGCGCCAGCCACTTTGCCGTGGTGGAGTTAAGATGCTTGATCTCTAAGTGGTTTACGGTTTGCGGTTCGCAACCTCGTTCTAAAATGGAGCTATATTGGTTGTGTTTAGCTAATGCTATATAAGATAATAATGGGTCTAAGAGTAGCCTTATGAGGATTTTGACAAGAATTGATATTTTGGCAGAGGCCGCAAAACCTGGGGCATATGTGGCATAGACTCAGTGAACATACGCTACGTGGTATAAATGGCAGAGAATATGCAGGTAGCAGGTGCGCTAGGGCAGCTATAAAATTCAGGGATTTTATACTTTGGGCTGCAGCTTTTCATAATTATAATGAAGTCTGACACCAATTTTTTGACTTAGTAACTTATGTCACAAGCAGCAGTGTGGTCTTTGGCCTTTGAAGCAATGAAAGAGGAGTTCGTTTCATCGGCCAATGAGCGGCGGGCATTGACCTTCTGTTTACTATTCATGAGTGAATAGCACTTCATGTGAATACTTTCCCGTAGAGCTCAATTCACCAAACATGAATTTATTTAGAGTTGGATAAGTGTGCAATTTGTGGGGTTTGGACTTCCATCGGCAAGCATTAATGGCACATTGTTCAGAGAAAATTTGAGAACCTAGACGAGAAAATTTAGGCAGATCGCCTGCGAACCCATTTCTTCAAAACCACTTCTTCCTGTCTAGCTTTTGCAAAGCAAGTCAACCTGCAACTTCAACTCCTCCATAAAACGGACCCTGTAGTCGCTGTTGGTTGCGCACATCACATCGCGCATCGCATCACACATTGAAACCCTAGAGAACCAGGCACATACGGTGATACCTAGCACAACATGGATGAAGCATTCTTCGGAGGACGCTCCCCAGGAGACTCACCTCAAGGCAGCTCCTCCAACACCGCGAGCTCTGCCGGCAAAGTCTACGAAGCCCTGATGAAACGAATTCACGAACATCAAGCTCTCACAAGCCAACAAGTCAAGGTCGATGATGACAAAACCCCAGTCGTTTTACACGATGACCTGACGCCGGTCACCTTCGATGGTGAAACAAACCAAGTTGAAGTTTCCGAAAACGCCCTTCAAGGAGAAGCATCCACTCTTTTCCCAGAGCTTGCTCTTGAGCTACGTCGTCGCGTCTGGTAGGAGCTCTCTCTCTGTTATTTTCCAAAATTTTCCACATCGTGTGACATTGATTTGGAAGAATTGCACTGCGAAATCCTGTGCTACTTCCAAACCAATTGTACCACGCAATTCTGACTATAGACTCAATAGGTACTACGCTCTGCCGGAATCGAGGGTCATCGAGATAGAGTGGTCAGATGGCAACGGTGGTCTCCCCGGTTGGTTCTACACCAGAGAGAGCATACAGCGAACCCCAAACATATACCGTGTCAACAAGGAGGCAAGAAAAGAGTTCCTCCGATTCTACAAGCCTATCACTCTCAACGCAGTAAACATCCCAAACATCCGTTTTCCAGAAGAGCGAATCACACGTCCAAAGCAATACGAGATTCCGTTCACCCCAGTCCGTTATTTCGATGCACGCGTTGATGTTCTCTACCTCAGCATGGGAGACTATGAAGCCTTGGTGGCCGCAAGAATGGTGAATTATCTCAACACCGAGCTCTTGAAAGAAGTGCGCTCCCTAGCAATCATTTTTGAGCAATCCCTGAGGTCGGCATTCGATTTAGGCCCTCCTTACAATCTCTCTCCGAATACCTGGGACATTGTTTGGGCCGGTCAAAATAGATATCAACATCTGTTCCAACGACTACCAGCACTTACGGAGCTTGTTGCAGTTGTTGGAGATATTGACCCTCCGATATTGTATGCTGGACAGCCATATTACAAACAAAAAGGGCATGTTGAGTTGACCGAGCTAACTCGTAACTCGAGAGGGCTCGATATCACCAACAGCACAAAGTTGAAGCTCCAGGCCTGGATGGAAGCTGTTGTCAAGGTCAACCTGGGTGCGGAGAAGTTGATGCCAGTTGTACATGTCAAGCAAGTCTTGAGGGGTGGAAACTTGATTGCAGTTGATAGTTTCCTTTGACTGGAGTGGAAGGTTTTCTGATAGTCTTGCCATTCGAGCTCAGGTTTTGGGAGATGTCGCCCAACCAAATGGCTTGCGGTTGGAGTTGCTGCTGCAAACACAATAGGCATTTGGAATGGAGGAGACTTTGTTAGATTGCAATGACTAATTGACAACCAGCAGGTCAATTTGGTTGCACAAGCTAATATTTGTAGCTGACTTATACATCAAATATAACCTAATGACCCTAACGTCATATTCTGGTCAAGATTTAGGCTATTCCATATCGTAATTATCGTATAAATTTTATTATTTTATATAAGATCAAAACTAAAACTGTTAAATTTATGTGCATATTGTTCCTTTCATTGGGTACCTTTGAACTCATAGCAGGAGAAATTTACTGAAATATTTCCTGGAACTTGAGAGAACTAGGCTATATAGATTGACGACTTATTTCCTTTCTACTTCAAACTTTCAACAACTCAGGTCCTCAGTATCTCTAAGAAGAAAGAAGTTCAACCAAAGACTATATCAACCTTTCTCGATCATTTAACTCAGCCTTTCTCGGTACACCCTCTTCAAACCCTAGCTCAATATGTCTTCGATCGAGTCTACCACGATCACATCCGGAGCAAATGACTCCACCAACATCCTCACTCCTCAGAAGTTTGGAATTTTCGATCACATAGAGCTTGGCGTTGTCACTTCCATAGTATTTCGTCGTCCCAATTTTGCCAGCACCTTCTATGGGGATATTCCAGGACCTTCATCCCAGATGGATTGAAATTCCCCAGCAGAGCAAAGACTAATCACTCAGCTCCCCCTGTCGTCTAATCTCCGGCTCTCTGCCATAAATTCTTTCTTGATCATCCATTCTTCCAAGCTTTCTTCTACCTTGCCCGGGCTACGGTCAAATCGCTCTTGAACTATGGCGCTCAGCTTTTCCCAGCTTTCTACCATTTCCTCGTGATCATATTCAAATTTCAGTCGATCTTGGAGTAGGCCCACTAAATTGCTTGTATCGTATTCGACGCCTTCTTTCCATTCGGATTCTTCATGTTGGTCTGCGGAAAAGATTTGCAACACCTTGAATTCGGGCTCCACGTCATCGCATTTCATTGCTAGGAGATGCTTTTCCTCCGTGCGTCCACGGTCCTTGCACTTGGCTCTTATAGCGCGAGTCAACCAAGAGCAATTTACTTGAATGACAACAGCCCAACTTGGCTTATTGGGGCATTTGATATCCCAGTCCCACTCGTGCAAATCGTTGTTCCTCACAACGTAGCAGTAAAGCAAAGTTTTCGTGCGTAAGTCCACGGCCACATCGAAGAACCGCTGGACCCCAAGAGCAATCTGTTCTTCGACGTATATCTCATTCGGAATATCCCAGTCAACTCTTATGAAATAGTCTTTCAAAATCGATGTGAATGGGGTTTCATATTCGCCATTTTTCCCCAAGACCGTGAGATTCGGGTCAGCGCCACTTTCCAAAAGCCAGGAAATCAGTTTGTTCTTCCCAGGAGCCATCTTATCCTGGTAATCCTGGATATCAAGATGCTGTGTCCAACTCCAAAACCAAGAAGATGCAGAATACAGAAGAAGTGTTGTAGTCTCGGTAGGGAGGCGACCGTATTGGGACTCCAGTTGCTCTACACGGTTACGGGTGTAAGCATAGCAGCCAAACCGAGCCGTCAAACAATAGAAAGTGGCAGAAGCGCCGACGCTTTGAAGTGTTCTTCGATATAAATCAAGTAGCCTAAACTCCGTTTGCTCCGATAGAGCCTCTTTGATTGCAACAAAAATCTGCATTACGAGTTCGGAATGACTTGAATCGTTTGCCGTCTCCCCCCAGTCTATGGTCCCTGGTTTGGGGATCGACCTGGAAAAAAGTGCGGAAGCCATGGTAGCTCTGACCAGGTCGCTCCAGCATTCTTCGTCTGATTTAGAGCTGTAACTCAACATTTGCTTGCCTGCATCGGTTTCTCGGAGGAACTGCTTGGCAGACTGATGAATGAATGTGACTGTCGTGTTTTTCGCAAGGTCTTTGATCGTCGAGAGAGTCGAGCCCTGGCCGCTTTGAAGGATCTTGTCCCAGGGTATTCCCCCCGGTGTAGAGGACCAAACAACTTCCACGAGCCCAGCGCATCGAACTGTCACGCGCTTCTCAATAATTCTGCACAGCTCAACCAGCTCAAAATCCTCCTCATCCACCACCACTGGATCATCCAGTGACTTCTCAGATGCAACCATTAATTCGAAGAGTGAGATTCGTGTATTTGTTCGTTCTAATGCCTTCAAGATAAACTGGAAATAGAACGCCGCTTCAGAACGGTAGACGTCTTGAATTTCTTGATCCTGGTTAAGTCGGGACCACATATGGTTGTAGAGTCGATCGATCTCCCTTGGAAGGCCGTCTACACGCTTCATCAGCGTATCCCAGTCGTCTGCATTTGTGATTCCTGTTTGAAGACTTTTAGTAACAAGTGTTGCCCAGAGAAAGACACCATCAGCTCTAGAGGATATTGCATCAATGAGAGAAATCCTTGCTTCGTCTTTGCCGCTCTTCATAACTTTCTCGAAAGGACCTAGAACTTCAGTTACGTATCGGCGAATATCCTCTTTCGTCAAATCCTGTAACCTGAGCTTGGGGTATGCTTTGAAGAATTCATGCAAGATTGGTTCTGGTCGACTTGATACGCAGAGCTTCACGTTCGGCTGGCATCGAAACATGTCAAGTATTCGAACAAGCTCTGCCTGCCCCTCCCTATGTTCAACTTCATCTAAGCCATCAATGAACAAGCAGTATGAGTAGTTTCTGTTTGAAAAGACTCTCAAAATGGTCCCCCTTAATTCTTCTCGGGACCAGTCGAATACCGATTCTTTATACAAAAACGCGGAATTTTCTTGCAACAGCTCGGCCACGCTCGTCATATTCTCTCTCAAGAGTTGATGCAATAATGAGGAAAGCATGCCAATGATACTACGCTGCATATTTGTACCAGAGTTCCAGAAAAAGAACGATGCGATGGTTGTATTCGGGTTTTGTTCCAACAGGATCTTTTTGCCTTCATCGTTGTCGGTAATGTACTTCATCAATGTGCTTTTCCCGCTTCCAGCTTTGCCACTAATCCAATAGAAATCTTTGTCGACTGATTTCAACCAGTGAACAAAACTACTCCAAGGACCTTTGAGTGATTTATCGAAGATCCAGTGAAAAGTTTCCTCGGAGGATATAGTAATGGCACTGCGACGAGCATTCATTTCATTGTACTTTAAGCTGTCCAAGAAGCGCCTATATTGATCAGCGGTGGATGCGTTCAGGTGCAGGTCCTGAATGTTTGCTGCTAATTGACTTCGAGTTTTAGCAGACTCGGCGGAGACGTGTTCTTTGACCGACTCTGTCCCTTGTAGGATGAGATCCGTGATCGTTCGATTCCCACGCGCATATTGTTGAATGACATGCTGAAGACTCCGATCGAGCTTTGAAAAGTCGTTCCGGGATTCGAGGTCGCTTGCCTCGTTAGTTGAGCTTAAGAGGAATTAGCTTTTTACTGAATGTGACGGAGCGAAAGGGGTCTCATAACAATCATATTCTGCTCTCTTACGATAAGGCAGTCAAAATTCGGGAAGCTTACCACAGGTGCACCAAGATCTCAGAGTTCAGTGTGTTCTGAAAACTGGCCATCGTCTTTTCGAGAGACTGAATCTTTCTCTTATACGACAAAAGATACTTCATCGTTTTCGCGGCACTTTTCCGGCGGCTGGGAGTCCCACCCACTGTGACTTCTTCTATCAGCTTGTTCAGCTGCGTCGTGACGTCTGTCAGCTTGGAAGCAATGTCTTGCAGACCGCGTTGCTCCTTGCTAAGTTTCATGGAAGTTCGAGCTTCGTCGAGCGACTCCACTAATTTCGTAGATAGGGTGTTCAGGTGGGTTGAGTTATAGGCAAGATCAGGCTCCGGAGACCCATCCCTACAGACTCGTTTGCACAGAGATAGAGCCTCGTGCCCAAAGCTAATGACTTGGATTACGTTGCATGTCAACCCAAAAGCTGTGAGCGGATCCATCGAGTAACATGCAGCGATTAAGCCGGTAAAGCCACAATTGGGAATCTAGGCTCCTAGCGACAGCACACCGGTGGTGGTGGTTTAAGAAGTATGAAGTGGATGATCAATTTCCAAACGAGAAGGCTGCGCTTATGCACGATATGTAGGATTCCGCTAAACCAAAACAGGAAGCCTGCAGACTACAGGTCAGGGGAAAAGTGACCAATCAGGTCTCTGAGGAGTAACTAGGCATTTTCTAAATGTTAAACAGAGAGCAGAAATAGGTGAGCAAAGCGGCGAGGGGTCACACATACTATCCATTGGCGACTACGCAGATGCTGGTTATTATTCTAGAAAAACAACAGCATTAATCGCAGGATTCCCAAGTCTTACCACGCTGAGTGTAGTGGTTTGTGATGACTTCTCCCAAGGGTCCTCTACCAAGCCAAATGGACTTGTCGAGTTGACTAAATTGAAATGTGGGTGCCGATCAAGGGATCACTGGGTTCGAGCAAAGGAGCAGTATCAGGTTTGGATGAAGTTCCTTCTGAACCTCAGGTGGACACGTTCCGAATCACAGCCCGTAGTTGATTTTCTGCAAGTACTGACGGCGATGTGCAACACGCTCCTCCATGAGTTGATGCCAGGTCAATTTTTTTGCACCGGTGCTTTGAGTTGTACCTTCAGACGAGGCCATATTGTTCAAGAAGACTGTGGTCATATGAAAACTATACAGATTGGATGAGAAAGAAATTTGGAAGAATATTCGGAAGAAGGATGAAGAAGTTGCCCTGTGGCTATGATGAAATGGTGGCAAGAAGTAGAAGAAAATTACTAGTAAGTGAAAGAAATTGCGACACAGTCTGTTAAGAAGGATATAGAGTACACATGACTGTTAAGTAGAGTGGTAGCGCTGATGTATGTTTTTAATGAGCGGGGACATGGCGAGCAAGCTCTTGGAGCGGGCCAATAATAGCGTCAAAACCTCCATTAGCTATGAGTACCGTTCTTTAGAAGCAATGATCCTTGTTCTATAGGAACATAGCACACACGTTCCTGTTGTTTCATGAAGCGAATAGATGATTAAAGATCGAGGATGCTGTATGCACCCAGATCAAACCAAGACAAACCCCCTCTTCAAAAACTTCCCTTCCTCCGCCCACTGGCTCGCAAGTCCATCCATAAACCCATGCGCATAAGCAGTCCCCACAACCTCCCACTTCCCACCCGCGTTATTCCTCTCCCTTCCCCTCAAAACAAGCGGCACCTTCCCACCCTCAACCGCTACTAGCAAATCCCCAACCCTAGCGTCCTTATTCTCTTCTCTCGGCCCTTCCCAAGGAACCATAGCATAGACCCCACCCTCCAACTCCGCAAATTGCCATTCACGAATCAAATCGAAAATCCCGGTAGTCTTCGCTACACCAGCCATCTGTACAATCAAGTCTTCATCGCCCGCAAATTTCCCCATCTCTTCAGACTCTGGGTACTTTAAGAAGGGAAGGGATATCGCCCGCCGCCAGGCATTAAAGATCTCTCCATATTTCTGCAAATCCTCATCACTCAGTCTCCGTGTCGGGACAGCGAGGCAATCCGTCATCAACGTCCGCCAAAACGCCTCAAATTTAGCGCCTCCTGTGATATATTCTTCATCTTTTGTGTTTGTATTGGCGAGAACATTGGGCAACCAGTCGCGTGCCCATGGAGAAAAGGACCGGGTAGAAAAATGCCCTTCCCGGACTGGCTTCATAGTTGCGATGGCTCCAATTACAATACCAGTAACCTTCAGAGCGCTCTCCGAGATTTCCACGGGCGTCTTGCACTTTTCTGCGCCAGCGCAGAAGATAAAGCGTTGGGCGAAGAGGATTTTCTTCGCCACGGTGGAGGAGAAGTTTGGGAGCCAGGAGGGGAGGTTCTCGACTCGTGAAGCAGGGTTTTTGGAGTAGGCTAATTTTGCACGCGGGGCGGTCGACGAGGTGTGGCCGAGGGGCCAGAGACTTTGAGTGATAATGTCGAGGTTTTGGGTTGCGTTTATTTGGGCGAGTGCTACGTCGATGTAGACTTCTTGGGGGTTCTTGGTGTAGTCTGGGACGATGGCGAGATTGTCTGTTGCCAGGCCTAGGAGTCCGTAGATTTTATCTCGAGGGTCGGTACCTGTTGTTTCTAAGTCAGAAGATAGGAACTATCCATAACTGACACGAGATGTACGTCTAGTTCTGCTTGAGAACGAAGGTGTGGTTCACAGCTTTTTATGTTCTTCCGAGAAGCCCATGTCACTTTGGGACAACAACTCAGAGAAGCAGATCAAAATTAACTTACTATAAGTAGCACGAAACCTCGACAAAACATCCAACAGCGTCGAATTAATCGGAACGGCCAGATTTCTCGCCTCTCTCTGATGCTCAATAACCTGAACCTTCGAAAACGCGTCCCAGATATCGAGATCATACGACTGATGGCTAAACGGCAAATGATACCGATCCGGCATGCCCGAATGATCCAAAATCCCACTCACAGCCTCCCACTCCAGCGTCAAATGCCCAACCACCAGAACAGCACGGGGACAACAGGCAATTTCCTGCATCACCCAAACGCGCTCCCAGAGTGTAGGGTACTGCAAGAGCGCCTCAAGGGCAGAGGAGGCGGTGTAATCGAGGCCTAGTTTGTGAAAAGAAACGAGCTCGTCCGAGCCAGAAATAGCGAAGTCTTTCCTGCCGCGATGGGTGAGGCGTTGGAGATGAAGGCTTTTCATGCGCTTGACGGTGTCCATTGCTTTTTGAGTTTCGTTGGTGGACTCGCCGAGCCATATTAGGTCCACTGCACAGGAACTGTAGATTCCTTTCATGAGTCTGACTTGCTGGCTTCGCTCTGAGATATTGCTTTGGTCGATGCAGATTGCGTCGACCCAGAGGGTGCGAGGTTTGTCTGGGAGACGGAGATAGCGGAGAGCGAGCTCGAGGTTGGTGGTTACTTTGAGGCTTGCGTTCTCGATTTTTACGGTTGCTTGGATCTTGGGATCGCCCCATACGTAGGAGAGTGCTTCATAGATGGGATGGTCGTCCAATGTAACTTCTGTGAGAGTGCAGGTGATGGGTGCGGGGAAACTTGCTGACGGTTGTAATATAGCAAGTCGAAAGCCTCCTGAGCTCGAGTCCACCGGTCGGTACGAATATAAAGGACTTCGATTAAGTCGACTCCTTAAGTCGACTCTCCCTAACCTGATTAGGGTGCGCAACATTGCTATACCCTACAAACTCGTCAAATTTTGGAGTTTTCTCGCGGTTATAAGAGGGCGAGCATGAGAAATATCTGAAACGTCAGCAAGATCACGTGCTCCCCTCTTCGGACCACTAAGGTAATATATGAAGTCTAATAAATGGCAAGGAATGTTGTTTGCATGATTTTGACAAGTCTAAACCAGTTAATTTTTGAGGAAACATTGTGAAACACGGCGGTCGGTGTCGGGGGTAGGATATTGAGACCTCCAGATTTCATAGTGGTAGCATAGCCGTTTGACCTCGTCATTGAAAGACATGTTGGTGTCACCTTCATCCCTGGTTTCTACCTTCATTATACACGGCTCTATTCACGCCATGCAACGACCGTATTCCAGAAGTTCCCCAATTGCCATATATAGTTGAATGTGGGAGGGGCACCGCCTGGTCGGTCAGTCTGAATCGCAATGTCACCTTGCGTAGTAAGTTGTGCACTTGCCGATACTTCCTCGTCTAGGTTTTGGTTTAAATATCAGAAGAGTAGAAAGTTCGCTCGAGAGCCATCCCACTTGGGAGCCTTTTCTTCGACCACTAAGCTTCGACACTTCACTTTAACACTTCACTTCACGCACCTCCGAAAATTGCAAGAAGATTAAAACGCCTAAATTCCCATCCTATACCGGGTATATGACTCCCCATCTTATCTAGGCCTTCTCAACGGATGCGCCTCCGTATTCAAAACCCACTCATCCAAGCTCACAACCTCAAACTCCTCAAAGCAAAGGAAAAAGTACTTCAGCGTCTCCGCCAACCAAAACGACTCCATGCTATCGACCTGCTGTGCCCTGACGCCTCCTCCGCCTGAATTCCCATCCTCTCTCTTGCCGATCGGTTCTTCGCCGTATTTCTGCCCTACTGGTGTCTCGAATGATTGGGGTGAGTTGTTCTCGCTGGGGACAGTGATGTCTGCGATAGCGGCAGCAGCGACGTCGGTGCGAGACACGGCTTCCACGGCTTGGAACATCCGCCATGCGGCCTCTTGATAGATCTGCTTGCCTGTGATGCGCCACATCATGAAGACTGATTCGATGGCCTCGGGACGCAGGATGTAGCGCCGGTCATCTACGCCTACGATACCCTTCCAAAGATTCCTCTCCGCGATGATGCTCGCTATGTTTGCATTTTGTTTATCGCCGTATTTAGTGGTTAGAACATCGTGCCAGATCGAGTCATCCCACTCGCAAGCACCGTCCGCCGGGCACGGGATCACGGTGTACAGTTCAGGCGCGATGTGGTTTGGCGCTGCGTCGTAGGCCCAGATACAGCCTTGCGTTAGCTCTTCCGCTGTTTGTAGGTCTTGCGGACGGTTGAAGATTTTGGATCCCAGGCCGACCATGCCGCCTGTAAAGCAGGTTAGGTGTTGACCGCGAGGTATTAGGTGGTTTCTGCCGCCGTCGAGGACCCGTATGTCGCCCGAGGCTTGAACTGGTAGGTTGGAGGGATTGTAAAAGCGAAAGAAGAGGAATTTCTTGGCTTGTTCGATGAATGATTCATAGAGTTGTTTGGGTTGGGAGAGCAAGCCGCCGAGGAGGAGGTAGTGCTTTGGGAAGTACTCGTATAGCGAATCGGACATGCCGCCGAGAGTGAAGAAATTGTCTTCTGAGAAATCTGGGGTGGCAGCGTCAATACTGACGGGCCACATTCCGGGGAGTTTGGTGGTGTTTTGGGCGTCAGCAAAGACGTTTGAAATCCGGGCAATGGCGTCGTAGTATTTTGGGTCACCCGCAACTTGGGAGAGACGTGTGAACTCTAGCGAGAATGACCCAAGTTCTGAGACCAGCATTCGAGCAGGTGCAGTTTGGGCACTGCCTTCAGTGTATCTATTTCCACACATCAGAATCATATTTCTTAGCCTTCTCCAAGAAAGGGGTACACACTTCTTCCAGTCCCACCTCGAAATCGGCATCCGATTCGGCGTATCAAAGCAACTCATCAACAACTCCCCAACCTCAACAGCCTTCGCAAGCAACACCGGAAACTTGCCCCCACTAATATCATACGCGGCCAAAAAGCCACCCATATACCTAATCGTTGTTTCAAAAACATTGATATCCTGCGTCTCCGTAGTTGTGAAATCGATTTCCTCAATAGCCTTCACAGCAAGCGCGAAGTCCTCCTTCATGCCCATGATCCATAGTGTATCCAAAGAATCCACGAGCGTGGCAGCCCAGCCGCCAAATGTATCTCGATATTGTCCTGAGAGGGGTGTCACTTCGTCCCGTAGCCAGGCATGCTTCTTGTACCCCTCCCAGCTGTGCTTGAAGCTCTCTTTCACTGCATCTCGTCTGCGTATCCTCTCGTAATGCACTTTGGCCTTCTCTGGTGGTGGCGAGGCCTGTATCTTGGGTATCTTTTTGGGACTCCCTGTGGGGAGGGGGATGAATGATGTTACGGGGTAGCGCTCGGGGAGCTTCGACCAGTGCGTCTTGCCGTCGTTGAAGATGGTTTTCGGGAGGTAGGGCGTGTAGCCGTAATTCCAGACATTGCCGCGTTGGTTGAGGTAGTAGAGGGTTATGCAGGCGAATGCGAGTGTGAGGGCGAGGATGCGGACTCGTCGAACTGCGGGCATCTTGGTGCTGGATTGAGGAGGTATTGATAGCTAGGTTCACATGTCGTGTGCTGGCATGGAACTGGAATCCAGTTGTGAAGAGGCTGAAAAGATGGCCGTTGTAGATATCGAATTCCAGATACGTAGTTATTGTAAAAGAGTGTGAAGAATGGCAGGAATGTTGGAAACTCAGGTCGTCGGGTTTCAATGATGCTCTCTGGGAGGTTGCGCATTGAACAGGGATCATCACAGGGCTGAAGAGCGGGCTAAAATCAGGGGTCTCCGCTCTGCAAAATCAATCCCGACGGCACATACAGAAAGACACTCCGTATTCGTATCGCAGCTCGTCCAGACGAATGATATTGGCACCTGTGTCTAGCTGCTGATGTCACCAATCCTCCGAGGTAATATCAGCAGGGCTGAGCTGTTCGCAAGGCTGGATTCACGCTCTTGTAACGCGTAAGATACTGAGGTCTAAAGACTAAGAACTCTTCGACTACTAAGCTGGAATTGTATTTCTGAAGGGTAATCATCGCAACGTTATCTCGACCCATCTAGCATTTCCTCCAGTACAGCTGCCTGGTCAATCCTCCCACCCATTCCACTCCAAGCCCAACCATGAAGTGCCAAAGCCTGCTCGCTCGCCTGGAACCCGCAACGCACCCTGGGAAGCCGTTTTTCTACTTCTGCATCATGAGTTGAACGAACTCGTTGTCTAGGAATCGAATGTTAGTAGATGGGTTGGAACAATAAGGCTGAACATACAGTCGATTCGTCCATCACCATCTTGATCAGCCTCTCTGATCATCTCATCAACCTCATCATCTGTCAACTTCTCGCCAATGGATGTCATGACATGACGGAGCTCAGCAGCAGAAATGAACCCGTTGTTATCACGATCGAAGACCTATCTGGTCAGTGTTTGGGCCCCCAAGGGTTGTAGACCAAACGCACCTTGAACGCTTCTCGGATTTCCTCCTCAGAATCAGTATCCTTCATCTTTCTTGCCATCATTGTGAGAAACTCTGCAAAGAATCAGTATGGTCGTATGCCTTGTGTGTCTCGAGCCGTACCTGGGAAGTCGATCGTGCCATTGTTATCAGCATCAACCTCGTTGATCATGTCTTGCAGTTCGGACTCCGAAGGATTTTGGCCAAGCGATCGCATAACGGTACCCAGTTCCTTTGTAGTGATTTGTCCTGTTCGAGTATCCATCAGCAGCTATCCTGAATGTGCATCCTTCCTCGGCTTCGTGTTCTCGATGATAGGCAGCCGTTCGAGCTAGGGTCAAACTCGACACGAAGCCAAGTTGCCAGCACTGTATAGGAAACGTAGGAAAGGATTCGAGTACTGACCATCGCCATCTTTGTCCTGTTGTCCAAAAAAATGTCAGATCCAAGTTTCTGCAGGCCCTTCCAGCTTATACGGCTGCAGATCAGGGGCAAGGGGGAACTTACGAACAGAGAGAAAGCCTCCTTGAACTCGGAGACTTGCTCTTCAGTAAGAGAATCAGCCTGCAACCAGATTCATTAGCATCTATGCCACAGTGAGCCCATTCAGCAACCTCGCGCGGCTGACGACACCAGATGGCGGGGTCGAACGAGTTCAGGATTTGGGGTTTAGGCATGCGTACCATCTTGGAAGATGTGTGTGGGCGAGTCGAGAGTGTGAGGTGGAGGTGTGTTCAAGATGGAATCGTTAATCGTGAAGGTGATTCGAGGTGTCGCAGCGAATGAAGCTTTTGTTGTGGACTGAAGGTCGTGCGGCTACTTGGTTGTTGATTAAATGCGCTGCAGTTGGTGGTCTATGCTACGTCGGCCGAAAAGTGATTGTGTGCAAAGTCCTAGCCACATGCCTGATGAGTGAGGCTGGAGCTCACATTCGCAACCTAGAAGCAGACAACATGCGACCGACATTCACAACACCACCAAGATTTTGCTTGCCAGGGAGGGAGTCGCAAGCATCATAGCATCCGCGAGAAGCTTCAGTGGAGCTTATGCTCCTCCGTCACCACGATGTGGCGCGATAGGACCAACCTGTAATTGCCCCTGCTTCCACGTACACCTTTCTAGCTGCTGATACGCATTGTAGCTACATTTCCTACCGTCAATCCTACGCACATCACCCAGCAAAGAAACCCAAATACTCCTCTGCGACTGGCAATGGCTACTCGGACTCTTTTGCCTCTGGCTCGTCTGAGCGACAGGGGCTTATGTCTGCCGGCGCATTCGAGGATGATGGCGATGCAGTTATAGAAATGGATCTACTGCCACCCCGATGGGCAGACGTATCAGACGAGGTCACAGAATTGCTGGCGGATATTGCGGGGAAAAGTGTGAAGCTGGAGAAGTTACATCAGAAGCATGTCCTGCCAGGATTCGATGACGAGGAAGTTAAGAAGAACGAGGAAGGGGAAATAGAGAGATTGACGCAGGATATTACAAGGGGATTCCACGAATGTCAGAAGGCGATTCAGAAGGTGGAGCAGATGGTGCGGGAAAGCAAGCAGCAGGGTGGGATCAGTAAAGGAGAAGAGACGATGGCGAGAAATATACAGATCTCACTGGCTGGCAGGGTACAAGAAGCCAGTGCAGGATTCAGGAAAAAGCAGAGCGCATACTTGAAGAGTACGATCCCAAAATACTGTTGGTATTCTCTTACTAACACTTTCAGAATTACGAGGCCTCAGTGGAATGGTTGGCCCCACCGATCGAGCCTCTACCCCATTATACAGCAATTACACGGACCCTTCCCTGATGGAATCCGATGCCGATAAATCCTACTCCCAGTCGACCCTCCAACAGACATCACAAAAACAACTCACTTCCAACGATGCCGCAATAATGCAACGAGAACGGGAGATCACAGACATAGCACAAGGCATCATCGAGCTTGCCGACATCTTCAAAGAGCTACAAACTATGATCATCGACCAAGGGACGATGCTGGATAGAATTGACTACAATGTCGAGAGGATGGCAGTCGATGTCAAGGCCGCGGATAAGGAGTTGAAGGTTGCGAGCGGGTATCAGAAGAAGGGGACCAAGAGGAGGCTCATCTTTTTGCTGATACTGCTAGTGGTGGGGATGGTAATTCTGTTGATTGTAAAACCCAAACGGCATAGAGGAGCAGCACCACCACCGACGGATGAGAATGTAATACCACCTTGAATTTCCTGCTTGCTAAGTCTTCAGTCTTGAGGTGCATTGACTTGGGTGGGCAAAGGAAAGGAGAAGCTAAGCGAGAGTTGTGACTTCCTCTCCTGGATATTCGACGACCACGTTAAAAGCTTAAATACCTACTCTTGCCCTCGACCTGCCAAAATGTCCTTCCTTCAACGCAACCTCACGATAGTCTTGGGTTCCATCAGCGTGACAAAGGCTTCTCTTCGACATCGACGCTACCCCTCTCCTTGTTCTTGGCCGCCAGGAACAATCAAGTCCCAGCTGTGAGACAGCGCAGCCGAAGCAACAAAACATACATTCACCAAATCCCTCGAGCCGATCACCTTCCGCCTTAACCTCCGTCCCCAACCACTGCATCCCTTGCGAACGTTCTCCTGAACCGTACCATGTCCTCCAACGACACTTCCACAAATCTCCCATCGCCTCAAACAGCCATGGCACAACCCAGCGTCACCTCAGTTTGCGTCCTCGTCGATTCCAACGAACATCCCATCACCACTCCTAGACCCCACAACACCGTCGAAACTGAGCCGCCGCTGGCATCCTCCGCCCAGGGATCCAGCGCAGCACCTGATCCTCGAACATCCAAGAGCGATCTCGCAACTGAGGCCATGAATCCTCCTTCCCCGGAATGGAACACGCAAACGGTGCTGCAGCTCGAGCATGAGCTCTTGTTTCCCTCGCCTTCACCTCCTGAAACCAGCACGCCAGAGCCAAATGTACAGACTGATGCCGGTACGATGGAGGAGTGGGGTGAAGTTATTGAGCTTACGGAGTTCACGCTGTTTCCGAAGTTCCCTCCGGAGCTGAGACTCAAAGTGTGGAAGGAGGCTCTGCCGGGTCCGAGGATTGTTGAGATTGAGTGGTGCTATGATGCAGATGACTGGTTCTGCCCAATCGAGAGCCAGAGCAAGCCATCTGGTCTCCTTCGAGCTAACAAGGAATCGCGGGAGGTTTTCTTGGAAGCCTATACACCAGTCGCCAAGTTCATTACCGTTAACACGCAGAACTTCGACTCTCCTTGCAACCATGAGTTCGCGCAGTATGGAACGGCTGATTTCAATCCGACCGCTGACCTGCTGTACATTGGCCCGTCTACATGCGGTTGTCTTTCGTTCAGTGATCGCTCTATTCTATTTTTGGATGCGACGCCCTGGATGAAGAATGTGACGACTTTAGCTTGTGAATACCTAGAGTGCCACGACACCGTCTATGATGCGGATGTAGAGGATTTTCCCTGCTGGGCATTTCCCCACTTGAAAGAATTCATCATTGTCGTTGGTGATGTAGAAGAACGTGACTTGCGCCCGAGCAGGGAGCATTGGAAAAATAGACCTCGAGGCGAGCTTGAATTCAAGGATTCAACCGAGAGTAGTTCACTGTCTGAAATTAGACGTTTTTTCAAAAATTGGACGGAGAATATTCCAGAAGAAAAGATTCCAAAGCTAGTTGTGAAGGAAGCCCTGCGTGGAGGCGTCGTTCCACGCGTGGTCATTGGCGACAGGGATTTTGATATCTCTGAGGATTTCCGACGAGCAGTTACCAGTATGATATCACACAAGTCCACGAGAATAAGCACGAATCTCAGCAGATTTGGCTCTCCCATCCCAAATTTGGCAGTATGTAAGATAGCTTCCTAGCAGCATCCAAATAAACAAGATCTGCTCTCCAACCAAGTCTCGAAATGGTTCATTTGCCAAGCATGATTAATACGCCCTTCTACTCACTCCCACACCTACCTTCTCATTGTACTTCCAATGTAATTACCACCCCCTTATTATACTCAAAAGCAAGATACTATCCAAGTATCAATTAATCCGATATCTTTCCTCGCGCAGCCTTGTGTACTACGCAATGTATTCCTAGTGGCTGTGTTTACGTGCGCTGATTCGTCAAGTGTCGAAGCCATGTAACCAACCAGCGATCAATTTCAAAGAATTCGCATGCCGTGGTGGTGGCTTAGGCACACCAAAAGTAAATGTGAATAGCCCCCACCAACTTCATCTTCACACTTTTTCATACTTTGCCTTCTTCCCCAGTTGTTCGAATCCCATCAGGCTTCGACTTTTCACCCTTGCGAAAGACTCCGTTTAATTCAGAACAGGAAACAGATACAGGAAACCATGCCCAAATCAAAGTTCAGTTGGCACCCAGGCAACAGAGAAATATCAGGAGCAACAAGAGCCTTATTCTACTCTCTGCTTGAACAAACGCCTTCAAAATTTGCGCTTGTCCCTCCGAAAGGGAATGGCTCCCTATGTAGCTCCTGCTCTCGGATTCCATTCGATGAAGTATTTTCTGTAGAAGAAAATGATGACAATATCACCTTTGATATTGGGACTTTCTCGGATATCGAAAATCGGAGGGATTGTGCCTTCTGCTCCTTCGTGAGGAACGTCTGCTTGGTTGCTTTTCCCTGGCATTGGATACAGCGGTTTCAAACTTACCCCCAACCATTCAAAATCACTGGAGGACCTAGCGCCTGGAGAGCTCTTCGTGATATTCCTCCTCCGGGGTTCATAGCACCTTCTGCCATACTACAGTCGCCCGAATTCTTCGACCAGTATGAGGAATATGATGAGGGCTTCCTTTCCTCGTGGCTTCTCTGCAATATACCTCACCAACCTCCCCGGATCGCCGTTCGTCTAAGAACAAAAGATGAAGTGATCAATGGCAACCTCGACGCTGATCTGATCAAATCCTGGATATCGAAGTGCCTTGCAAATCACAACTCTTGTAAAGAGAAGCTATCCATCTCGGACTTGCATACACATGTCCGACCAAAGTTTATTGATGTCTTTACCAACCGTCTTGTCGGTGGTGACACTGTGACTGATTATGTGGCTTTGAGCTACGTCTGGAGTCCCAGCCAGCCAGAACCACAATGCAAACATGGAGGGACTTCAGGGGGAGAACTGGTGATGTCGAGAATTCCCGATGGGGAGCCTCCAATGTACGCACTTAGAAACTCGGAACAATTGGTCTTCAGTCATCCTTGTCAAGCTGTCAAGGATGCTATGGAACTTGTGAAGAAAATTGGATTTCGCTATCTGTGGGTCGATGAGTATTGCATTGGGGACAGCGCTCGAGAAAAGGAGATCCACATCAGCCAAATGGATCGCATATATGAAGGAGCCGTTCTAACCATATGTGCACTCTCTGGGACTCACAAACACATTGGTTTGCCTGGGATGAGTTTACCACTTCAGGTCGCCCCTCAGCCATATTTGGATCTCGACTCAACGCGAATTGTAGCAACTAGATTACCTAGCCCGCTACACGATGCTAGCGAGTCCCCATGGAATGAGCGTGCATGGACATTACAGGAAGCCTCCTTATCCAGACGCTTACTCTGTTTCACGGAGGAATCGGTCTTCTGGGTCTGCCAAGAGGAGACATTTTACGATGCCATCGATTGCCTCGATCTCGGTTTGGAAGGTCGTGCTTCGATCCCTCCCCCAAAGCATTTCATGGAATTTCCATTCCGTTTAGACGAATTTGATGGGCACTTTGATTTATGTGCTTTCCGATCAATTTTAATTGCATACACCTGCAAACAGCTGACAAAAAGTTCAGATGCTTTGGCTGCACTCTCTGGATTAATATCGAGGATCACCAACTGTCCGGAGAAGAGTTCTGTTTCGGGCATCCAAAACACGACCTCATCCGAAGTTTACTATGGAAAACGAATCTTACTATCGCCGGAAAGAATTCCCCCCATGGACATGGCTTGGGTGGAAAGACAGGATAGCGCTGCCAATGTGGCAAACGGGTAGTTGCCCCAACGATTCCCGGCCGGACATATTCTTCCTTGATATTGATGAATATGAAGACGACGCGCATTCTGTAGTGGAAAGAGGTATCGCCCAAGTTATTGAATATCCAGATGAGAAGACAGTGACACCCAGTTTGAAAATCTTCTCCCAGGTTGCAAGGCTTGATGCTGTCAAAGTCGCACGCAAAAGCGAAAGCTTTCGGGAGAGTAATGGAGATGAAGATGACGGAGCAATCACGGCAGAAAATGACCTGTGGTGCCTCGACATTGCTCATGCGCACGATTTACCCTGTGTACATGGAGGAATTTGTTGGGTGTTTACACGGAGCGCATGTTTCAGTGTCGATCCTGAAACATCCTCAAAATTGGAACGAGGAGGCTGTAAAATGGAATTCGTGCTTCTGGTTCACTGGCAAGAACATAACAAGGGTGATCAATCTACGTGGACTGCTCTTGAAACGAACCCTCTCCTTACGAGTGGCGAATTTGACCTAGGAGACCTGGTCCTCGCACTACTTCTTCTTAGAAATCAAGCGGGATATGCAGAAAGACTTGCTTTGGTGCCAATCCCATATGAGAGTTGGGTAGCTGCATCGCCACAGGAAATGGTAGTAGAACTAGTATAGACTCTCGATATCTAGTCAGATTTCTGCGGGGGCTCTCAGCAATCAAATCAAGGATGTAACTGTTCGGGAGTTGGATAATGGTGGTAGAGATGTTTCTGTGGAGCCTAGTTCCTCCGTGGTTTTGAGCTAGTTATTGCCTTATTGAGATAGATGCGCTCATGAGCAATTGGCGAGCAGGGGAGGTGGGATGATGGCTCAAGGCTTTCCCTAAGAGTTGGAGTTTGGAGGGCGCTTTCGGATATAAGTGCCGCTACTATGTTGCTCTTTTTCCTGTCGTCTACAGTGTTTCACTGCATTAACGTCCCCTCTTTGTCCCAGTTATTATTATGAAAAATTCGGTGGATGGAGCTGACACTTAATATATAGTCAGAAAGCTTGGTGGTGATGCTTTTCTTTGTATTCACTGTAGCAATGTTTTTAAGCGAGGTTTCTGGGAAATGCACGTTCGCTTCCATCGCTACCATGGTTTACTGTACTGATATATCGACTGAATTTAATAATTTGGGTTCTATTGGTCTGCCCTAGGAGTCCCGTTGAAAGTGGTTGCTCCTCAGCAATTTTTAGAGATCAAAACAGATGGAGTTCGAAGCCATGCCACGAATCATGAATCAACATGAAAAATTCAAGTCACCTTTGCCCAAAATCTACTCAAAGATTTACGAAAGTAATTTCTATGGCGTCGTAAATACTTATTGAAAAAGGTGTATTATCCGGTTTCCTGCTTCCATCTTCTGTACCATTTTCTTCCTCTATAGTCGAAGCCAACTTCGAACTCTGACTTCGGGACAACACACCCTAACGCTAGTCTCTTATTAGTGGTATATTTATAATCCGAGAATGGCGACTCAGCAAGGAATACATTCGAGTGCTTCGACTCTAGATGACACGGAGCAGCCTTCTGAAGCTAATCGTTCCCTTTAGGATATACCGACTTCTCCAACTCGCCGTTATCCGCTACCGGCAACCATGACTCTATTCGGCTGAACCATCTCGGGCCGCCACTAACTAAGATATTAAGGATATCTCCCAAGGCATTCCTCCTTATGTGCCCTTCCTATCTATTCCATTTTAAAAGTAGAATTCAATCTTTGGACACTCGACGACAGCAAAAGAGCTACAGCCACTCCATGCTTATGATGCTCGATACATGACAAGCCCTCGTCAAACACATCTTGCAATTTTCAATGTCGCTCAGTACGGATATATTACTATTTACAAGTATTGGGCAAGTTTTAATAGCTTCCTAGTACAACTTGAGCTGCTTTAGCTCCTGCCCTGGTCGCTGAAGCATCTCTCCTTCCATGATGCCTTCGACAAAAGCCATTCCAACCACCTTGAATCCATCCTGGTACGATCGAAGAATCACTGGCATACTACATCCTTTGATGACGGATATGAAGTCGCCCTGCCGACTCTGAGCGTGTCCAAGGCCGATGTGGCCCGTTCGAGTAATGATAAGTCGCATCCTGGTTTTCTCCAGCTCCGTCGCAGTTTTCTTGAGGACCCCATCCGTCTTCTTGCGTAATATCCAAATTTGATGCAATATCACTATCATCGATGATACGGACAAGACCCCAGAATAGGCTACTGCGCAAGACAAAGAAACATAAACCACCACATTTATGAAATAGTTGAATAATGAAGACACCTTGAAGAACCAAAATGTGTAACCGCTATAAGCTGCCCTGAAACCTAGCAAACTCATCACCAGAGAGTAGCCTGCTGTCCTTATATCACCATACCCCCACAGCGGAGGTTGGCCGAACCAGGTTCCTAATGACTTGCCATATAATTCCCAATCTCGATTTTCGATCAGCCATTCTGATGCTTCTGACGGCTTCACTTTCCAATCTCTGAGTTTCCCCAACCAATGATCACTGAATCCAACAACGATTAGAAGCGCACTAGCGAGTTCAACGTCCAAATCGCCGTCCAAATAGTGACGTGTGCGCAGAGCACGAGTGACCACACTTGTTACACTTTGCCTCATTGAAAAGAGACTTGATAAAAGCCCAGTCTCGTACGGGTTGCCAGTAATTGTCCTCGGCTGCCAAAGTCCGTGCGCGTGGGGGAAGTCGTCGTCTAATTTCGACCCATCTTGAGCATGACGATACTCGGTCGTTAATCCTTCAATAATGTCGAAGAAGTATCCTGCCACATGAAGCACAGGGTCTGCATTGATGGTATCGTCCCAGTGCTCGAGCAGTCTACCGCCAGCTTTCCAACGATCCTCTTCCGAGGGCTCGCTTGGCTGTAATGGTTTCAGATGATCCATGCCAGTTTCATCACGGCTGAAAGAGCTGTAGATGTAAGCCTTTTCGTACTTGGCGGTAGAGTCGAGCTTACCAAGCCAGTTAGGGCACCAGGAAGGAAGGCTGTCGTCCGAGTTCCGACTTCGTCCCCGCATCAATATTATGCTCAGGTGCAAAGTCCTCTTCACGAACGCTCTTGTAATGCTGATCTGCAATGCCTCCATTGAGATCTTGTAGTCTGGAGATGGCACAACGGATGGGCCATCCTGGGTAATTCCAAGCAGCGCGTAAATCATATCAAGTTTATTAGTTGAGAGAAATCCGCGAGTCTTCTCTATTGCTTCATGAAGAAACAGAGGCCTTTGTCGAGAATTCCGTTGTTGGAATAGTCGATAGGTCTGATAACCAGCATAACCAGCGTACGCGGCTCTCACTTCGTCATTACCTGCAAGCTCGGGCTCTTCGAAAGAACTTCCGGCCACCAGGTTGCACAGGACTTGCCATTCGACGTGTTTGCTTCCCCAGACGATCAGGATCGAAGTCGCCAGCGTCATTTCCTGGACAATCCAAATACGTCGCCAGAAAGGCGATGAAAATAGACTCTTAAATCTTTGGAAGCCACTTGCTGCTTCGTTAGAGGGAGACGTAACAGCACCGTCTATGGGTGGAATTTCGTCTCCTGGTTCTGAATATTGCTGCAATAGTATATATCCCGTTCTTTGTTCCCCTCTCGAGAGTAGTGAAAATAGAGGGGCACCCAAAGTCGTTGCCCTTGGTGGATTTGACCTATCGTGCTGGCCTTCTAGATCTGGTTCAATATTCATGTCACGCTCTTGCCACATTCGATTATTTATATTTTTTGTTCTCCGATCGTCCCTTTGAAAACTTGGCGAAGAACTGATGGTAGTATTCATCAAATGCTCTGGCCCTCGGCCATCTTGAGGGCTTGAGAAAACTTGATCGATGGGGTTCAGGCCAGTACTTGGCTCTGGACCCAACCATGCAAGTACAGCCTGTGCCTGTCGATAGATAGAACTCATCCGGAGCACCTGATGATTTCGCTCGTCGACATCTTCCTGATTGATACACAGTGCATCAACCCATAGCGCCTCTATGTCCAAAGTCTCGTTCCGAAACATCTGAAGAGCTTCATGAAGACTCCGAGTAACCTGGAGGTAGCGTGCGTTAGCTTCGTTTGCCGGCTACCTGTGGTTGATACACTGACCTTGACTTCAAACCCATTTACTTTGATCAATACGAGATCTTGAGGATTTCCCCAGCAGTAGGACAGGGCTTTGTACTGAGGAAAGTCGCCAAGAAAGACGTGTGTCAGAGAATACTCAGTTTCACCGGGGTTGGCAGTGCTGTGCGCGACTCGCAGCAGCCTGATCTGATTGCCAACGAGGCCATCGTATTTCATCATGGATCGTTCGCTATTGACCGTTACTGATGCGGGCATTCTATTCTTATGGTGAAACGGGGCTGGAGTAGGAATGAAGAAAAAAGTTGATCAGGCTTGCGAAGAGGTTGGAATTGCCATGTCACCAGTGTCAATGGAAATGATTACTAAGCTCTGGCGTAACCATTCTCCAGGCTTGCCAGCATTATACAAGGCAAGTGATGGGACCCGATTTAGTATTTGTTCTGAAGGAATTCCTTTGTCCTGATGTATAACTTTAAACTAATTACGTGTCGGATTTGTTTTCTCACAAATTTATTGCAAAATTTCTGCTATTTTCAATACCTACTTAAAGCTCTTTCACCTCTTCCCTTCCTCCGCCTTCCACAACCTCTTCTACATGTCAAGTAAACTTCGGAGCTCGAGTTCGTGACAATAAAGTACCCCAAAACCAATCTCTGAGCTCAAGAAGACTTCTCCAACTGCATGGCGACTGAACAGGAAACTCATCTCAGTGCTTCCTCTCCAGCCTAAACAGAATCAAACCCCGAGTCCAGTCGTCCCCTTCAAGTACAGAACACTCTCCCTGCCTCGTATTTGGCGGCCACCAGCACCTACGATTTCTTTCTGGCTTTGCCACCTCTGAACTCGGTCGATCAGAAGCTACTCTTGGTCGAGCCTTACTCACAACGAAACCTTCTAATTTTATCCCGTGTTGAGTCCCCGGCCATAGACTTTTGATTTCGAAAGTATATCTTATATCCACATTCCGTTCTCACAAAAAGACAGATGAGAGAGTAGTTGAAGCAGTATTGAGGGTTTGAGATGTGGAAGGCTGTAGGAGATCTATGAGGACCTGCTATTCGCTAAAAAGAAAATCCCAACACTCAACAGAGGCTGTGCACGTGAGACAGTATCACGGCAGCACAACGATCGATGGAGAGCATATAACAGTTTCTTCCCTCTAATCTCCCTCTCCCTCTTCCTGGCGTCTTATATTTAAAGTACCAATTTTGAGGCAACTTTGCGACTTATCGTCTCGATGAATTCAGCTACAAATCACTCATCAATCAGGCTCATCCGATTCTCTGATTTTACACCTAACACCTTGCAAGAGCCTTCTCAATCGAACAGACTTGCTCTAGTCAACTCTTTCTACGGGACCGGTGCGACTGCGGCTTGGTACCTCGCCTGCTTCGCCAGTGTCATATCATGGACGTGCCATCCAAGGAAGCGAAGCGTTGATGCCATCACGAGCGACTTCATCGCAATCGTCACTTTCCCTACCATAGCTTCAGCACATCTGCTCACGCAAATCCAGAGTTGGTCTTCGGGAGCCTCGCTGGACGATATGACTCTACAGCAGATGGGCGCATCCTTGTCAGCCTCGCTCATCATCAACGAAGCGTATCTCTCGCTGTGCAATGTCCTCCTTCTTCCAGGTGTTTTCGTACGGACGCCAAAGCGACTATGTCTTCTCGCGGTCACTGGTGTATTCTGCGTTATATCTGAAGCATACCTATACTTCGCTCTTCCATCCGTACGACAGACACCTGGCATCTTCGAACGCACCTTTCTGATTGACTCATTTGCCCTTCTCCTTTTCATTCTCATCCTAGTTTCTATACTTTTTGGCCTCTTGCTCGTGTATCTATTCGTTCTTGTTAGTAGGACTCAGCCGGACCCGGTTCCAGAACCGGAAGCAAGAGCTGGTGCTGAAATGGAAGACGCGGCTGTAAGGAACGAAGACATATTTCTTAGACTGCCGAGCAATTATTGTCGTTCGCTTTCTTTAACTGTCTTGAGTTTTCCTCTCATGGCATTGACTGCAATAGCCTGTGGGGGAACTTCAATGTATGACCTGCTCGTTGCGCTGTTCACAATGTATAAGGAGAGAAAGAGAACCTGGGCTGGAAGCCACAGTTTTATTTACTTGTTCTTTCCCAAGACGGAGGCCAGCATTATGGATCTAGATCAGGCGGTTGCCTTGTCCGCTGGAATGACGGTGCTTGGGTTTAGTTTGTATAGTGCAGCTGACGCGCAGTATAATAGATGGTGGAGAAAGCAAAAATAGATATTGGAGCGGGCGGAAAGGTAGGAATCGGCGCTTCGTGCTATATGACAGGGACTTGGAATGCAAAAGGTAGCGAGTCAAAAGTATTCAAGTTCTCTGGCTCTATTTAAGTACCGCTACTGCGATTCTTTACGAATATAAAAGCTATCACCTTTCCCACGGCCAGTCGCAGCTCTTCACCCTAGCTTATTTATCGTCAAGAGTTTTATAGACATCAACGACATCTGGAACCCCTTTTTCGAGGACACTTTTAGTCTCATCCCAGACACGCTGCTGCAATTTACGCCCACTTTGTCTCTCCATGAAGGGCGGATACCTAACAGAGGATTAGTTTAGCCATGTTCAGGTTGGCAGTCATCACACTTACGGCCACAAGTCGTAATCCAAGAGAATCCCGCCATGTGTCTCCTCGCTAGAACTGACTGCATTAACCATCACCTTCGCGCCACTACTAACATCCCTCGCAGACATCGCCATAATCAATCGAGGAACAAGCATGCTGCGATTAGGATTGGTCAATGGAGTCCATGCAGCACCTGGATCGGCAGAGTTCACAGTCACACGATGGCCTTGCGCTTTGGACGTTCGTGCCGCCAGCTCACGCGTGAAGTACAGGAGGAGGCCTTTCGATATGCCGTATTGATTGGGTTGCATCAATTCTCTGTTGTTGCTCAGATGCTTGAGATACGAGCCGGTCTTGGGGGCGCCCATGAAAGGTGAGGCTGGATAGAGTCCGAAGGTTGTGATAAAGGTCAATACTGGTGCTTCGGTGTTTGACGGTGATGCTTTGAGCGCTGGGAGGAGCAGGAGGCCGAGAAGCGCTGAACTCAGATAATTGACCTGGATCGCTAGATTGATGTCAACCTTTGATTTGGAATGAGCGAATGGCTCCTCGGGTTTGGCACTTACATGTTTCCCAGCCCTCAGGTGACTCCTGTCGCTTGAAGGACAGGATCCCCGCAACCAACAAAGCACCGTCAAGGCTCTTGAGCGCACGCGCCTTCTTCGCAAACTCCTGACAGCTCTGGTAAGACATCATATCCACATGCCAAACCTGGATATCTGGCTTGTTTGTCGCGGTAGTCTCTGCTTCTATCTGCTGCTTCACACCAGAGCAGTCTCTGACGTCGGCGAGGATAAGTCTCTCAACGCCAAGGTCGGCAATCATCTTAGCAGCCCTGGAGCCAAACGCGCCATTCGCGCCCGTGATCAGGATCGTCTTGCCTTTGAAGGACTTGGTGGGAGCGGCGAGCTTGGCGTTCTTCTGCTTGCGGAGCATACGCCATGGGAAGACCTCGGACAGGACGTAGTTCACGGCGACAGCGAGGAGACTGACGAGAACTGCGATGATTGCACTAACTATTTGCCAATTGGGAGGGGCCATGATGAATAACGCGTTGCTGCTCCGCGTTTTTGTGTGTTGTGGATGTTGTGATGTTCGTTTCATTTGGGGAAAACCCGTGATTAGAAAGGCACCCTACCTGGTCGGAAGGTCGGCGTTGATTGGCTGCGTAGGCGAGTTACAGATGCTTTAAGATTAACGCTGCGACTTCGCTAAGGAGAATCTAGTGTTAGGGGGCCCCTATTTGGTTCATTAAGAAATTATTAATTGTTATACCTTGATTTTTCCCTATTCGCTCCAAGGCTAGTAATCATAGCTGCTTGTACTCAGGTCTACTCATCTTCGGCTCACCCCGCTCATCTTAGCCGCTTGAGCATCCTGAGCATCCTGAGCATGGTAATAAGGAACAATTATCAATTAACGGGCAAGATGGATTTTCTTACCAGGGGTTTTAAGAAGATTATTGTTATATAACTGTAAAACTAAGCCTTGAAACAATACTCCACCGCGATCAGAAGGAAATAACATTCTGAGATAGGGATACTGCAGTTTACGCTTTCCGTGTCACCAAACCTTTCCAGAAGTCGAAGCTATTTCCATCTGGCTGGAGTTCATGCATTTTCCCCGTCCCTTGGTCCTGATCATCAATTTCCTCCGCTCGTAGAAAAGCCCAGTCGCGTGTTATGCCAAGAATACGCGCACGCGGAGCGCCTTCGACCGCCTCGAGTGTAACGATTTGATTACTATATGTATGAAACTTAGAACTGGAAGTAAATTTGAAGAGATAAAAAATGAGACGAAGAGCAAATATAGAAGATCTTTGCGTCGGAAGACAATTACCCAACTTGTGCCTCTTCTGATATAGCTTAATCGTCATAGAAGTCTAGACATAACAAGACCAGTTGGAAGAGAGATTAAAGGTCTAATAACATACCTATGGAGCCAAATCTTATGATATAAGTCCTCCAGATATTTGTCCCATCCATTACTGCAGAACCTAGCATGCAACTCCTCGAATACCACGAGGATACGCGCAAGGAGCGTTTCTTGCGTGTACGGCTTGAGGCTCTCCAGCCCATTAGTGTTTCGGCGATGATTCAATGCTTCGAGTACATGATTTATAGATGTTGTGGGTGCGGCGTTGGTTACGTTGAAGCCAATACCTTACAAGGTAAATCAGCAGTTGGATGTCAGATGAGATGAATAAACTCTTACCAGCCACAAGGTAATACTCTTTTCCGTCACCGCTGCACTGGACGAGGACCCCTCCAATCTTCAAAAATCTGTTTTGGCCCAGCGCAGCTGGATCCTCAACATCTGTAGCAACATTAAAATTACCGTGGGCAGTAAGTCAAGATCATCTAGCCAACTTACAGATGTCATTTGGCCACTTCAAACGCACAGGAACGTCCTCATAACCCTCCCCATAAAACTTCACAGCTTCAACAACGGCCATAGAAGCAAGATATTGAATGAAAGCAGGATGTGCTTGCTGCATCAAACTCACTGAATGCCGAACACAAACAGAGAACAGAAGGCACCCAGCAGGAGATAGCCAGACGTTTGAGCTTCGACCTCGTCCCTGAGTTTGCCGTGTAGCGACGGCCGTAAAACCAGTTGGCAAGCGGTGAAGCAGCTTCTGGTTTCTGCAAGTAATCAGTATACCGTAGAATTCTATGGGAAATCGAGGTTTCTCACCTTTCCAGAATGGTGTTCGTGCTTGTCATCACCTGGCCATACATTAGGTAGCTCCCGAAGTCATCTAGTGGCTGTGAAGAGATGGAGCGAAATCGTTTCAAACTTGAGTAGAATTCATTGTGGTCAAACAATGGAGTCTCTTCATGTCTTGGATAATCTTCGACGTGGACGAGAACGCAGAGATCACTTCCTTGAGAATGACCGATAGCTGGCAAGGCCCCATTGTTTTTATCATTCGCAACAGACCTCTCAGCGGTCACTGTTTCAATCCGAAATGTATCCTTCATGTCGACAATATATTCTGTTTCGTCTCTCGTTAGGATTAGCTCTTGCCACGAATCTTTGAGCTTCTGAGCCTTCACTGGTGTGATTGACGAGATGTGTATAGCCGATAGCTGCAGTTCTTCATCTTCTCTTTCCTCCAATTTCATCCCAAGCTTTCCAACACAAGCTCTGAATAGCTCTTCGTTCTTTGCGTAGTTTAGATTTGTAGCCTCTAGATTCTGGGCTAAAGCCTCAACGCCGTTGTCACTAGCCAGAGCGATCATCGTAGGGCTGTGTCAATTAGCTTCAGCTTTAGAGGGAAAGTGTAGCCGGTAAGGTTCACCTAAGTTCCACACTTGCCAGCACCACGGCCCCATCAGCGACTGTACTGTACAAAACAGCGGGTATTTCTCGTTTCCTACTAGTATCAAGCTCACCATCTTCCACGAATGTTCCTACAACCTCAGTAGTGTTCCGATCAATACCTTCTGCGTGCAAAAACTCCCCGGCCTTTTTAAGTCGAAATTTTTTGCCATCTGCATTCAGAGTAGCCCAGCTTTTCTCTTTTCTAGCTTCACCTCCCCCTATCCAACTGCCTTTGTAAAGTCCCAACCTCCCTTCTCCTCCACATGCTGCTGCAACCCCATCGCCGATTGCTAGGAGCTTTCCTCCATTCTTCACGTATTTCACAACTTCAGCCCTGCCATGTGTGCCCAGTGCTTCTGTATACTCGCTCTCATATCTTTCGGGGAACACAAGTAATACACAGGAACTGCTCCAAGGTTGCTCGAGCAGTGCCTTAGTGCCGAGTGGAGTGACAGCGTAATGAGGGAAGAGGAGCCGGCGAAGAGCTGCGAGATTGTGGGTTGCGGACGGAGTCACTGCGCCCGGGCCCGTGTAGATGATAACGTTCATTATTAGATGCTGTAGGCAGTGGAGGATGAAGTGATGTTGAGATGATTGAGAGTGCGTTGCAAATAAGAAGAGAAATTTGATAGATGCGAGCTTGACGGCGCTAGGTAGCCGTTCAGGAACAGCTTAAGACAGCGCGAAGTTGCTGAATCGAACAATAGCTAGCCAAAATGTCGTGGCTTGGTGAATACTGTTCAGTAATGAAGAAATATCCCGCTTTGCCAATTCGTAATCATGGAACTTGGTTGACTCTTGATCATTGTTAACCTAGGTGAGAGCAACCCCGCACCCGAGCATAGCGCTGCAGCCTGGGAACTTTCACGATTGAATCCCGCACCTCAAGGTAATGGGTGGTGTGCTCTTTACTCTTATTGGAGGTAGTTCCTAGTTTTGTCTAGGAAATTCATTGGTCGTCGTCACAAGTGGTTAAGCAGCCTCAAATTACATTCACGCCCAGCCTCAATTCTTCTTCTTCTTCTTACTGGTTTGGCACCTGCACTTGATGGATTATGCAACGGACCTACCCGCCAGCCTCATCCATTGGGCTGCAGCTAGCACCACTGCAACCGGTGATCTGCCCTGGGCTGTTTTCTTTTGCTCGCCTGTGTTCTCTTGCATTTGGTTGGTACTTAAGATTTTCAGTGGAAAAGCAGCAGCACATTTCATCTAAATAATTTAGCATCGTCCTGCTAATCACGACGAGCAACAAAATTTGGAGAAAGAAAGCTCTTTCCTGGCTAAGACATTCGATTGTGGAGGCTGAAATTCCTCTCTCCAGAGATCGACCTTGTGGCTCCAATAGGATATCATTCCTGCATCTAGTGACGGGATCTATATCACTAATGCGCACCTGGCACCGGGGGTGCAGGGATAAGTGGCGGCGGCTGCACTGGGTGCTGCAGGTAATTCTATTAAATCGTACTCGAGGGTTTGTGTGTTAAAGCATGGGAGTTTTTTGGGATGCAAAATCGCGACTGAAATCGTGGAGTCACATGAAAACTAAGTCAGGTGCTGCATGAGATGACAGAAAATAATTGGCGTGAGAGAAAATGTAGCCAGGGCACGGAGGGGGGGCCAAAATGGGGTCCTTATTATAGTGCCCAGGCTGATAACGGCTGTGCTCAGGTTCTGCTCAGACATGCTCACCCTGTATATTCTAAAATCATTTTGTTGCTTCCCTTGCGGCTATAATGGGATATCAATTGCTGTGCTATCAGCGCTGCGCTTCACGGTCAAGTGCAACGCTGGTGGAAGGCGCAGCAGATGTTGGCGATATGATCTGCTGATCTGGTTCGCTTTGATGTGCACGAGCCCAATTCCCACCTGCTTAACTCTTTCCTCCTCTACGTTCATACTTGATAATTCTTGTTTTGCAAATCTAGTTAAAGTCGAGCAAATCTTTACCCACGATTGATTTGTGCCTATCATGACAGAATACACACTATACCACAATCCGTTCTCTGTCCATTCATTGATGGTACGATATACGATTTCTCTTCTAGAGAGCGTCTACGGACACTCCTTTGCTCAGTTTAATCTAAAGGTTGTTGATCAATCGCGTAATCAACATTTAGAGGAATGTTTTCTGTTGAAAGTCAACCCCAAAGGCCAGGTATGCCATCTGAATACCCCAAATAAATTTACAGGTAAAGATAACGACTCAGGTTCCTGCCCTCACTTCACCGTCTCTACCAGAACCTATTACAGATAGTCTGGAAATTACGACATTTTTGACGAAGAAATATCCAGGACTTGTGCCCGAAGCGCACAGGGAATGTATTTTTGCCCTCTTGACCGAGCTGCATGAGATTCAGCCATTCTCGTTGTGTGTGTCACAGACCTATAATACACCCGAGGGCGTTCGAAATGTTGGACTCGATTTCCTCCTAAGCCGTTCTGACATCTCCGATGAATATCGGCGTGCCTTGCAATTCAAATCTCAATTGTAAGTAAAAGCCTACCATCTTCTGCTATTAACATACATGTCTAATATAGAATAATATTAGCTATGACTCTGTTCTTTTACATGCGCTTGACGATGATAAGGTACGACAAGTAGAGTTGCAGGCGAAAGTCCTCTTCGACAAAGTCTCCGAAATCCTCAGCGATGAGCCCGTTGATAAAGATCCTTGGTTATTCGGCAGCTCTGCTGGGCCTTCCGCCCTGGATGGACACCTACTCCCCTTTATTGTCAGACTCATGGATGCTGGGCGTTCGGATATCATCCCTGAGAAGCTTGTAGCATATGCTACAGAGCTGAGCAGACGTGAGCAGTGGCAAAGTGTGACATTGGGTCTGCCGACAATGCAGAGCTTTGTAGGCAAGGATCAGATCGAGAACCTAAAGAAGGTCATGCAGAACTGAATATTGCTTTTGAATTTGACGAAGACAATGCATATCTTGCTCTGAAGTGTTCACTACATATATAAATGTAAAAAGGTCGAATTTGAGCCTCAATTTGGTGGAACCCAGCTTGACCTTTCTCCTCAACCTGTGTAATGAAATGAATGATTTTTTTATGCATAGAATCTGGGAGACGATGATCGTGGAGTAGCTGGAATTTTACAGTCTCGCTGCCAAGATGTCAAGTGCGGGGTTATGGCCTCATAGCGGGGTAAGTTTTCGTGTCAAGGTCTGAGCCTCTCTAAATTCGAAATTGTAGTCAGCATATCACAGTGACAAGAAGCAATCAACTTTATTGAGATCACAAGCCATGATCAAACAGGTCGCTGCCAAGTGGACATTGTTATATGTTGAGGTTGCATTTTACCAGGTCACGCGTTGCTGTGTGCGTCTCCATGGAGGTCTAGATTTGCAGGTTGCTTTTGATTGGGAGAGCACATCAGAGGGCCTATTTTTGGCTTCACGATAACGACTAGTGCCGGTAAGCTGAAGCTCTCTCGCCAACCTCACAGCATCATCCTCCTTCGTGAATGATGCGCAGAGCTAAATACTGTCCGCCAACCCCCAATTTACTCTTTCCTATGTGAAAGTGTTGCGCTTTGCGATACCGCTGACTCTAGGGCTGTCCCCTCCCGAAGCTCACCTCGGCAGGATCCAAGGTCTCAACATCCGCAGGGAAGGAGATGTCTGGCATTGAGATCGTCGCAGGCGTCGCGGCCGTTGTGACTGCATTCAATGGGTCGGTCAAGTTGTATCAGGGCTGGAAAGAGAAACGGAAAGAGAGATTGGAGCGCAAGGAGAACCAGAATCTCGAGCGGTCATTGACAATTGGTGGGGAGACTGTACAGAAGGAATATGACGGCCACTTCGCGAAATTGGGGCCCGAGTTTGCGGTTGGTGATGGTAAATTCTCCATTGGGTCTAGACGATGCGAGATAGAGCGTATGCTAATCATTGTGGTTAGATCGAGGGAGAGCAGAGCTGGCTGGATATGTGATCAAGTTACAGCACACGATTATCACATTGATAACTGAGTCGAACGGCTCCAATGCTCTCGTGCTGCCGAGCTTGCCCAAGATATATTCGACGTCTGAGGATACTAGGAAGGGCGTCGTGTCTGCCTTAGCGCAGCAATACCAGCGGATGGTCCAAGCTAGGCCTTTAATGGGCACCAGGACTCTGAGTGGCGCATACCTCAGCAGAGTTCTCTCTGACTCCTGGCAATCCATCACTTCGGGCTCCTCCAGTTCGTCGCTGCCACTTTTCCGCATTTGCACAGAGTTCGACCTCAGTTATCATACCATATACAGGGAGCGACGCTGGGTCTGCGCTTGTGGTTTTGTTGCCGATTGTTGGGGTCATGAGGCCGGATGGGCTGGCCTGTTGTGGGTCACACCTTTTGGGGAAAGGAGCGACTGCAAGGTTGCGATCGAACATCAGAGCCTCTGCCAGTATCATTTCAGGCCCAATGATAGAAATCCACGACGACGAGCCGAACATCTTGTGTACTGCCTCCTATGCTATGACCCCTCGCTCGGAGAAGCAGATGTCGAAAGATACACAAGGGAACAAATGCAGGCTCATCTGGAAGATAAACACACGCTTTCAGAGCTCAGAGATAAGAACTTAGTTTATTATGTTCTGAGTGAAGAGTCATAACATGCCTTGGATGTACTAAGGAGAAGTTCCTTGCAAACCACGAACTATTGACATCTCACGTTGAAGAGAATTGAAATATACGGCTTGGAACCACCTTCTAGGATCCCAAGTTCGAATGTCAAAGAAGGCGATGCCCCCAGGAGACATCACAACAACACGGCAAACAAGAGAGTACCAGCAAACACCATTCCTCCTATGGCAAGTGCAAAGTTATGTCCGACAGTAGCACCAACATTGCTCTTCGGCGTCGAAGTAGAAGTCGACCCGGCACCCGAACTTGTGCCCGTTGGCGCAGCACCAGCAGCAGTCGTCTTCGCTGCTGCTCCCTGCGAGGTCTGCGAGGTCGGCGCAGCTCCAACCGTCGAGACACCAGGAGGCACGGTTCCACCTGGCCAACTTGTAGGAGGAGGGGCGTTGTTAGATTGGACGACCTACAGAAAGTCACGATTTAGTCGAAGGTTGTTGATGATGAGCAGGAGAACTTACGGTGTTTGCGTACTCCCCAGAAGAATAGGTCAAGCTAGCTGGCTCACAGTGTCCATCGCCGAGAGCTAGACCGACGGTGCCGGGAGCACAGCACCATAGGAAGGCGTCTTCGTACAAAGTCCAGCTTGGGTCGGCGCAGGTGTTGCCCGCTTCGACGATGGATCCGCAGTCATCGGCTGGAGAAGGGTCAGCACGTTATCCTGTTCTGATTGATGGCAAGTGGAGAGGGGAAAGCGCACAGGTGGGACAGCAGTAGGGACCGAGTTGATACGGCCCGCAGAACGTGAAGTCTGGGCAGCAGAAGGTGAACACTTCGTTGCTGCAAGTCAGTGTGTCAGAGGGACAACCGTGAACTGCTCCGTCTTCTGGGGTGCCGGGAAGGGCGTAGCCGCCGTAGTAGGGGTTTCGTGCTTGGAGGAGTCCTTGGGTGTTGGTGGTGGTGGTGAAGGTCAGGAAGACTGCTAAGAAGAATCTGAGGTGTGACATTTTAGGGATGGGAGACTCTCTGGAGGTAATATCGAGAGCTGTTATCGAGAAGTTGCAAACGAAGAGGAGTCGGGTTGGGAGAGAAAGGGAAGTCTATACACTTTATGTTGGGAGACCTGCGCGAGATACGAGAAGCGTATCTCGTATTCATAGAAATCCTAGGAGCAATCTCCAATGTGTATGCCTCGGACCATCCATTGAGGTATCGTGGCATGGATTCTACTTTCTCTACGTTTAGGGGGAAGGTTGTCCGGTCCCCAGAGAAGCTGAAGAGAGCCCCTGCCAGGGCTAATCTCCCCGACCCGTTTGAGTCAAATCTGCACGAATAAGCGTCTGCCATCCTGTATCTTGTCAAGCATATCTCGATATCTTGGATCTTCACACGGCTGCAAAGATTGACTTCGTTGGGTGTGCCCGTGACGACCCCTGAGGTCGTCCTTCTTAAGTCCGATGGCTTGCAGACGCTGCTGGAGGCTGATGGTCCAGAGTATCGAAGTAGGCTTGGCATGTAACGGCCAAGATCTTGGCAGCGCACTATAACTAGTGAGAAGAGAGTTTTGATGCAAATTCATGGACTTAAGCTTCTCGTTTTAGGTGAGTGGTGGTATTTACGGAACGGGCCTCGGCAGGAAAAGGGGATTGGTCACGTGCTATGTCACTACCACAGCACATCGCAATACCTCATCTCACATGTGTTATGAAAGTCATTTGATAAACAGAAGTAAAGATCCATATAGATATGCTTCATTTCTATTATTACAGCTGGGTATGGGGAAATGGATAATTCCAAGATCCATCATTCTTTCTGTGTTCTTTCCAGATCATACTTAATGCCACTTTTGATTCCGTTATGCCGAATCCTGCAGATCCTCGGACCAAATCCGTTCCAAGCAGTTGAGACTAGCCAGCCTAGCCCGAGCTGACGTTCGTCTGCATGAGGAATTAAAGTCTAGAGGCTTCACATGAAGTCCCAGGCGCATCCCAGCGTTCTTACTGATCAGCAGCCTACTAGCTCGCTCCCCTACTCTCTCGGTTCTTATACTTGGCCAATCGCAGCAGAACAAGATGCACTTGCTGACTCAAGTCTCTTGGAGTGCAACACGGTTCTTCAGATACTGGCCCACAACAATCTTTACCACCCAAGCTCTCCAATATGTGCGATGCCGCAATGAGACCGGCACAGAGATGCAAAAAGTTTTACCCAGAAGGATTGAGGTAAACCTAAAACGTGCCCAGTCGCTGAACGGACAATGGTGCGTCATTTCCATATACATTGAGAAAGCTTCCCACATCAAGGGCTTCAACACTATCAAAATCACTGTTGCTCAAAGGACCCGTAGGACCGCTCTGAAGCGGCATTTGTAAAGCACCTTGTTCCGCGATAGAGTCCGACAGTGTTGGTTCCGCAGGGCTTATATCATCCAATAAGTTTGGAAACGAGGCAAAGAACTGGAGTTCCATCTGCCACATTGAGATATCAAGAAGCCGACTTTGGAAAGGAGCCGAGAAAGTATAATGGGACGTGTAAGGGTCCAGTAGATAGATTTCTCGAAATGGAAATGGCCATTGGAAACGGAAGTCTCGTCTGAAGCAGTCCCAGAAGTCGTTAGTGAGAACATCTTCTTTGGAGACCACGAGGCGTTCACGGATCCCAGGCCTATTGAAGGCAATGACTAGTCAGCTGGTGGGTTATTTTCAAACCTGTTTTCAGGTACGGGAACAGTGATAAGAACTCTCACAACGCACCAGGCGAAAAAGTCTATAAGTTCAGAATGTTCAAAGATGGTTTGTGTCGGTCTGTCGACTTTAGCGGCGTGCTACAAACAAGCTCAATTTGGGCACACGAACCTTGGTCTGTACCAGGGTGGAAGTTCCTCCAACCTCTTTCTAGAAACTTTGAACTTGCAAAGTTAGTTCAACGCTTCTCAATTCTCTGAAAGCTATACGCACAAGAAGCATATGATGGATCATATGTAGCATCACCAAACGTGTAACAGGACTAGCATTCCAGAAGAGCAAATAATCAATACTGCGCAGGATCTCCCACAAAGGGCAGACTTTCGCTCGAGACTTCAAAACTTCCCACCCTTCTATGATACCACGAATCAAGACATCTTGATTAATCTGTTCATCGAGACATACTTCGACTTTGCGAGCATATTGAGCTGCCATGAGTAGACTTTCATTGTTGGATCGGATGGCCTCTGAAATCCAGAGAGTGGGAATGTCACCTCGTCGGAGAACGATGCTTCTTGGCAGTTGGAGGCCGGGCGCTGGGGGAGTGGAATCCGTGATCCCTTGGAGCATCGACGAATTTGAGTACATCAGGTCTTTCTGAGAGCTGTTGGTATGGCTGATGCTTGAAGGCTCATATTGGCCTTGCCAGCGACTTGGTTGCGGGGAAATGTCAACTATGTCTCCCGACGCAGCTATCATCGCCCAATCGGCAGTTTTCTGTTCTTCTGAGGGGATGGACCTAGGTCGATGCGGATGGAGGTCACCATTGGTATGATTCCCTGTGCTTTGGAAGCTAGCTTTGTTATCCGTCGTTATTCCCTCCTCCGAGTCATCGAAATTCGTCTCAGACAGAGCACTTTGCAACTTGGCTTCCAGCTCAGCGATCCGTTTTAAAGTCGACAATCTCTGCTGCTTGCTTCTTGCTCGATCAACAGCTCTCTTTCTTGCACGCTGGGGACCGGTCAGCTGCCGCCCCGAGGCCCATTTTGAACCAGTTACGGTGCTCCTGCTTCGTTGAGAATCAAGTCCCGAGGCGCTCATGGTCCTAATCTGTATAGCTGAGGTTGCTGGATAGCAATTGAAAGAGAAAGATCGATGGCAAGTGTGTCAACAGGATAAATCCTCAAATCTAGAGAGCGATGATTATGAAGAGATGCAACTCGCACAATGCGGGAAAGGGAGGATTACGAGGGGGGAAATTGCGGGGAAAGTGTGGAGAATCAAGAGAAGGAGGTGTTCAGGGAACCCAATCAGGGACTGCCTCGGCAGATCCGATGACGATCATAGCGGAGGCTTGTGCGGGAGCTAGCTTGTGATCTACCTCCCTGAATTGAGTTTCTTTTTATTGCTTTAAGTTAGGATAACTTGCATCTGCACTTGCGCATATCTTCGAAACGCGGCTTGGAAATAGAAGACGTGTTGGCATTGTGGTGGGATAGAAGAAGCAAAGAGGAACTATTTACACGAACGCTTCGAAATAGCCCTCCCATCTACGCAGGTAATTTCCCTTCCCGCCTCCGTTATTCTTCACAGGCCCAGTGTTGAATTTCCACCGGCTCTCTAAGACCAAACAGGAAATTTGATAGTTCTCTTGTATAGTTTACCTCTGAATATTGCGAGCAATGCAAGAGCGGACAACGAAACAAGGCAGTGCATAACCCTCACTTCCTCAACAACTCCACCAATCTTGACTTTGCCTCTGGGTAGTACCAGCCCTGAGCCACTGCCACAGACAATGTAGTCATCCCATACAATAATTGATGTCTGCTTCTGATATTCAACCACGGTTCCATACCAGTTGTTCGTGATGATTCCTTTGTCATTTTTGTACCAACTATTGCACGCAGGATCTGCGAATGCTGTCTTTCCCAGCCTCTCTTGCACTTCCTCATTGTATGAAGCAATCCGTTGTGGGTTTGGCTGTATGCATAGCAAAGCACCTTTATACCGTGCCTGCAGGACCGGATTGACAAGTGTACTGATGTATCGAGACTGTGCTTCAATCATCAATATGATGGAATTGTGGCCTAAGTTGGTGTTGGGCCCATAAAGCATGGCGAAGTTGGGTAGTGACTCGACTGATATTCCTAAATATGCGCGTGCACCACCTTGCTCGTGCCAGAGCTTGTCGATTGCTTGGCCGGCCACACCATATATTTTCATTGGAAACATGAATTCGGTAGTTTGAAATCCGGTGGCAAGAACTATTAAGTCGAATTCGTGCACTGTCCCGCCAGCGCTGATACCTTCTGGTGTAAATCTCTCAATCGAGCTTGTCTCCAGTAGGACATTTGCCTTGTCCATTGCCACGTAGAAGTCATCAGAAGTGAGCACTCTCTTGCAACCGGGACTGTATTTCGGTGTCAAGGCTTCCCTCAACTTCTCTTTTTGGGGTATCTGTCGTTCCATCATCTCATGACAGATTTTCCGAACGTACCCATTCAAAACGGAATCATGGATAGCAAAACCAAAGAGCCTTTCTCTCACAGCCATGAGGACCATGCGGAACAGCCGTCGAACTCCTGGCACATAGCGGAAGATGGCCTGCAGAGTTTTGCCAATGGGTTTGCCATAGCGAGGAACAACCCAGTTTGGCGTACGTTGGAAAACGGTGACAGAAGTTGCAGTTTGTGCAAGCTCAGGGATTGCTTGAGCTGCTGTTGCGCCGCTGCCGATGACCGCAACTCGCTTGCCGTCGAAGTTATATTCGGCATTCCAACGAGCTGTGTGCATCATTTTCCCCTGAAAAGAATCAATATCTTGTATAGCGGGGTACTGTGGGTAGTTGAGTTGACCAACTGCTGAGACGAGAAAATTGGAGCAGATGGTATAAGACTGGGTGCCTTCGCCATCTTTTCCACCAACGCCCTTCACCACGGTGTTCCACTTTTTACTTTGGTCATCCCATCGAGCTTCTTCTACCATGCTGTTGAAACGGATATGGGGGTAGAGGTTCCACTTCTTCGCAACATTGATTAAGTAGGCATGAATCTCGTCTCGTCCGGGATACAGAGCAGTCCAGTCCGGATTCCCTTCGAATGAGTATGAATACAAATGGCTCCAACTATTTAAGAGAAACGAGAATCAGCAAGTTTCTTCAAATGCAAAAATAGTGGAGAATGATCGTGGGTTCGGTGGTCCGAAAAACAAATTCCGATGCTGAATGGTAACTGACTATCGCAAGAACACCCCGGATATTGATTATCATTCCATGTTCCTCCGACCTGTGAACTCTTCTCGAGAATGACGAAGTCTTGAGTGTGAGTTCGTCTTATGAGATCGATAGCCAAACACATTCCTATAGCCAAATAGAATACGTCAGTGGGACGCAACTCTGAAGTCGAGAAAAGCCCGCCTGATATGCCAGCACCAATGATTACGACAGAAGCACCATTCAGACCGGGTTTTGTCTCTGCCATTCTGATAAACCTCCACAGCTTGTGATCACTTCCGTTTGCGCGCTTCTTAGTTTCAAGAAACTTACATTCCAGAAATTGAAGAAGATAACACTCAACAATAGTTTATCAAAGAAACAATACTTAGCGGATACCTTCTGGCATTAGTATACTCACGCTATCTATGATCAGCTTACTCTTCACAGTAGTAAGAGGGAGATCTAACGCTGATCGAGTGCTTTTCGCACGGCATTTCGGGTTTAGGGAGATAACGAACAGTGTAGAAAGGAAGCACGTGAAAACTCCAGCATGTAAAGAAGTGCTACTCGCACTGGACTCGAGACTGCTGAGTAGATAGTAAGCACGTGGCGGAATGGTGCGACTCGCACCCCAGCCGTTCCCCGCCCAGCTGATCGGCGGTGCGAGTCGCACACCCCGCACTAGACTTCCCCTGCAGTAGCCACCTGCATTATCGCCAACTCGACACCTTCAACGATGTTTCGATGTCTTTCATAGCCATACATGCCAAAGCTTACAATCGGGATATCGACCCGAACTAGAAAAGAGTACTACCTCGCAGTATCACGTAGCCTTCACACTAAAGTGAACGCCGGCTGCTTTCCCTCCCACTATGCCTTTGATATCATAGTCTCAAGAGGCACTCATCCGCACTAGAATTCGGATCTTGAAACATTATTAAAATTAGATCAAGGGCTCAGATTCCTTGCAACGAGGGCAGGAGCAAGATGGTCATTTTTGGCGCCACCATAAGCTGCATATCGCACGCTCGGCAGGCGCCCTGCAGGTGCATTGTGGGGTAATTCGGAAATTCACCATCCTGCGGAATAATCAATAAATCTTCTTCTATGAGGCATACTGGAGGCTTGGAAAGTAATTTGATTCTTTGAAATTATGGTTTGGCACAAAAGCCTCGGCTGCTCCCTGTTCATATGCCAATCCTATTTTCATATTTGCGAATATTTAAGTAGGCTGACGGTTCCACTTTGAACTTCACCAACACTACCTTTCTTTCATTGAAAACACAAAATGGCTTCAATCACAAAGTTTCTTCTCGGTCTACTCCTTGTTTCCCAGGCTGTACTGGCCCTTGCCTTTCCATCTGCTGAACACAAGTTACTGAAAAGAACAACTCCCATTCCTCCCAGCGAGGATCCATTCTATCAACCCCCAGCCGGCTACGAGACTGCAGCTCCAGGTGCAATTCTCGCATCACGTCTAACCCCAAGTACTCTTTCGGCATTCCAAACATTTCCTCTGAGCATCAAAGCTGCATATCAACTTCTGTACCGCACCACCAACAGCCTGGGAGGCCCTGAAGTCACTGTCACAACCGTTCTCATCCCCTACAGCGCTGATACGACCAAACTCATCTCATATCAAATTGCAGAAGATGCAACATACATCAACTGTGCTCCTTCCTACGTCCTTCAAACAGGCTCTAACACAACATATGCCGGTACTGGTAGCCTCGAAGTCCTTCTCATCACTGCCGCTCTGAACCAAGGATGGATTGTGAACGTCCCAGACTGGGAAGGCCCAAACTCAACCTTCATTGCAGGAATCCAAGCCGGACAAGCTACCTTGGACTCCGTCCGTGCAGCTCTCGCATCCGGAGATATCACTGGTGTTTCTTCCAAAGCCCAGGTTCAGATGTGGGGATACAGCGGCGGCGCGCTGGCCTCGGAATTCGCTGCAGAACTGCAAGCAAACTATGCTCCTGAAATCAACTTCGTTGGCACCGCCATCGGAGGTACGACTCCAAACATCACGAATGTCTACAACACTATCAACAACGGTCTTTTCGCAGGCTTGAACACAGCCGGTATCCTGAGCTTAGCGAAAGCTTATCCCGATTTCAACACCTACCTTCAATCCGTACTAGTTCCCTCCAAAGCTGCCGCCTTCGATGCAGCCAACGAACGATGCTTTTACGCCGACGTCGTCGACTACGCCTACCAAAATATAGACACCTACTTCACCAACGGCGCCGCCTTCTTCAATGACTCTGTTGTTGTCAGTATTTTGACTAGTGGCGCCACCATGGGCCTCCACGGAACCCCTTCAATGCCCTTACTCGTCTACAAAGCCGTGGCCGATGAGATCTCCCCCATCGCGGACACTGACGCACTGGTCGCCAAGCTCTGCTCTCAGGGCACCAAGATCACCTACATCCGCGACTACTTTGGCGAGCATTTCATCCAAGCAGCTACCAGCGTTGGCGCTGTGATCGATTTCTTCAAGGACAATTTCAACGGGGTTTCTCCAACCGAATGTACAACTCAGGACGTGTATTTGGATGCCTTGCTTGATCCTGCTGTTACACTCACGCTGGGTGCCTCGTATGTTGCGGCTTTGCTTGATATTATTGGTGTGCCGATTGGAATCGGGCATTTTTGAGGGTGAAAAGTTGTTCATGCGGAACTGTGTTGTTGTGGGCTATTCTGAAGGATTTTCTTAGCAGAAAAGTCTTGATGCCATCGAATTTCTCGAAAATTGTAGTTCGAAGTAGCATCGTGATGAAACAGGCGCAGCTAGTATCTCCCAAATTGATCTTGTTTTCTTTTTCAGGACATTGATCGAAAGAATACTGGATACCTGACTTCCTTTGGCAGTATATGTGAAATATTTACTGGATATCATGTCTCTCGCCTACCTTTCAGAAACGTATATTCATTCCAACTGTAAATCTTATGCTAAGTATGCCTGTTTTTCTCTCACTCTCCATCTTGGCTGTTTACCTAGGTACTTCGGTCGCCCCCATTTTTTTTGACAGTCAGTCACGTGATTAGATATACACCTGATTTGAACCCATCGTCAGTCAGATCCATCAAAACTACTTTAAATGACTCACATCATTGTGATAGAGTGTTAGATAACAGCAGAATCCGCCGCTCAAGCAAGAGGTACTTGTTCCTCATATCACGTGACAATATTTTATTCCATCTAGGTAGGTAGGCACCTACTAACCCATCCAGTACACACCTGCATGCCACTAAATCGGACCCAAGAGCATCCCAGCACAACCAGGCTATCGGAAAATTCTGCGGTCAATACAGCGCTGATCACGTGCTCTCGATATCCAGGGCCTTCAAGAACGATGTCGCTCATGCAACGACATGAAATTACGTGCTATGAAAAAACAAACTAGAATGGTATAGAACTATGAGCGCTAAGCACAGCACAAAATAATGAAATCTCAATCTCAATCTCCCTGTCTCCCTCTCCCTCTCTCTGTTTGCTCAACAGGCCGTGAAAAGATAAATGCACACTCATTACCGCCGCCATTACCCCTCAAAATCCAAGCACGGTTCTGTAATCCCTGATCTGTCGATCTCATCCAGGTCCCTAAACGACCATCTGAGTATACCGTATATATCCCAGCCAGCAAAGGAAATTCGTAGCTGACACGAAGTGAGGCGAGGCAAAGAAAAGAAACAAAATCGCTTCAGAGCGATGAATCATTGATAGAAGTAGACTCCAGGTGGAAGGCCTACAACATATAGGGTTACCATTTGTGGTAACAAGGGTTAATGGGCCCGCGGGCGGCACCAAAACGTAAGTACACTGTGTCGAATCTGTTTTCTCACATCTCAATCAAGCTCAATCTCAATCGCGTTCTAGTGAATAATTAGCCAAAGGTCGGGTTGGAAGAGGAAGGGAAGTGAGACTGACGGATGCGATCTGGATCTGAGTAGACGGACGAAGGGGGTTATCAATCGTAAAGGTCATCGTTGTCATTGCCCCGATCCCCCTCCCGGCGCTGCTGGGCCTGCTCTTCTTCTTCCTTCTCATCCACGTCGCCAAGCTCGCGGCGCTCGTAAGTCTGGCTGCTGGAACCGTGGGATTCACCGGGTGCTTGGTAGGTGGAACTGGCTGGAAAGTATGGGTTGTGTGTTGTGCTAGTTGATGTGGCGTAGCCCCCCTCGTGAGGAGAGCCGTACGTATCATGCCCGGAACTAGGCTGTGCTGTGGCATATGAGGCTGTATATGGAACATTGCCAGACGCAGCCGGGTAGGCGGTATTGGACGTATACGGTGACGCGTAGGGGGTAGTATAGCCCGCGTAGCTAGTCGCATACTCGGTACCGGCCGCACCACCTCCCGCATAGTCGAACAGCTCATCTTGCCCGTCAGGGGGAGGTTGCAATCCTCTGAGATCAAGAGGTGGGTGGACTCGATTATAGTCCGTCCTGATCTGCCACTCCGAGTCACTCGACACTTTGCCTATGAACCACTATATTTTGGGTACCGTCAGTTTGGTATGGAGGTAGTTTCGAAAGGGAAGGTTATGGATCACGTGATCTGTCAATAGAGGAATGATGGATTGAGCACACGAAAAGGACTAGCGCTGGAGGCTTACCACTTTCACGTTATACTCAACTGTGTAAGTTTTGGCGTAGTTCAATCTGGAGGCGTCATCGAGCTTGTGACGCGGACTGTCGGGTGTGACTTTGATCGATCTCATCTGAAGGCCCCTCTCCTTTTCGCCCCTGAAAGCAACAGGCTTCTTTCCGCTATAAATGATGGCATGATGATCGGCATGTACTCCTCTCTTATTCAGGCCTTGACCAGAATAAGTCAAGATCGGACTGGCAATGGATTAGCTCGGTACGACGAAGGAATGTGTGGTGACTGACAGGCAAATGCAATGCCCTTCCATAGGTTTGATTATCACAAAGCGTCGAACCTTGGCGTACGCTTCCTTCCCCCCAGCAACTTTCCGTACAGTAACGGATCCTGTCCCACTCTGCCCACTTGAGCCGCCTCCCTCGGCACCCTTTGGCTCCGCCCAGAGGACTTTGAAAATCTGCTTTTTGTGAGACTCGAAGCAAGGATAATTTGTGGAGATCGCATACCCTTCCCCACTTGAAATTCCATGCCTGATGTACTTTATAATCTACCCAATGTCAGACAGCACAAGGGCGGTGACAACCTACTTACGTGGATCAAAATCTTCTCTATCTGTGTATGGATCTCTGGTCTTGATGTGGTTCTGCCAGCCCATACTTGGAGACACGTAAGCTTGGCCGCCGTGTGATGAGGCAGCGGCGTAGGGTGTAGAAACAACATTTGGATAACCCGAAGAAGCCGGGGCTTGGAATGATCCAGTGTTGGCAGTGTATGGAACAGGGGTACCATACGTAGCCGGAGTGGCATATGTTCCTCCGGTGGGGCTGATAGAGGTCTTGCCAAAGGAATCTGTAATGGAGTCGACATCAGCTGGTCCACTTGCTGAAGTTTTCCCAGCGGATTTAGAGGTTCTAGATGTTCCAGCTGGTCGCGATGTCCCAGAGGAGGAGCTTGTGGTGTAATTTTGGCTCTGAGAATATGAATCCGTAGCTGGGCCCAAATCAGAGCTCTCAGCCGTTCTGGGCGTGTCGGAGGTGGGGGGTTGCCCATACTCATACTCATACTCGTCTAGAGAAGGTAAGTAGAAAAGCGTGTGGAGCGAGGTGCAATCTTACCGGGTCCCTTCAGTCGAGCTCTGTAGTAGCGTTGATACTGCTCGTGCCACATCCACTCGCCCCACAGCCCGGGATACTCGACTCTGTTCGCCCTGTTCCCCCTCTTATCTTTCGATCGTGAGCTCATCTTCTCATCATGCAGCTATCGATAGCGACACGGATGGGAAAGAGAGTCGCAACGTCTTGCAGCACCGCAGGTGCCAGCGCCGGAATTTTCGACGGTTGAATGCTGATGCGCGGCTCAAATCACTCTGGAGTTGTCGACGGGCCACGCCTCGGCCATTCACGGCGTTTCTGTGCACTGCAGTGCACTGCACGTGGTCAAGTCTGATTGTACATTTGTTTGGCTGCGTGTATGCATTGTGCTCCCAATTCTAAGTGGTGCATGCGACCCCGGCAAACTGCGCTCGCCATTGGCGTAGAAATGGCATAGGAGACCTGACAATTCGTGGAGTGCGGTTGGGGTGTGTGGAGAACACAAAAGCAGCCAATACAGCCAATGTCGCCACTCCTTTGCGGGTGAAATGTGGATGAAGGGAAGACAGAGAGCAGGACCGAATGACCGAATCGCAGTTCTTCCATGTGAAAGGTAACAAGGTCTCCTTGCTGTATGCGGGGTCTGTAGGAGTGGGGGGAGTGGCTCACCATGCTGACGTAATGCTCCTGCTCCAGCCCCCACGCTTCACCAGCCACAGCAGCCCTACCAAGGACCTAAGGAGAGGAGACGAGGGAAAGGAGATGAGGGAGAGGAGGGAGAGGCGAGAGAGGTGAGAGAGGTGAGAGAGGTGAGAGAGGTCGAGGAGATTGGCTCGGTAGGACACACTTCACTCCGCTACTCCCAATCCAGCTTAGCGTTCCTGATAGCAAAACACACTTCAGGCAAGCGCGACAGCTGCGGCGCGGCTCGCCTCGCCAACACTTTTGTTCCACATATCACCGGATTTCTGTCAGCCTCACCCTTTGCATGTCGTCCCCATTCGATGTCAACGACCTCAAACCCCTCACCAGCACAGGGGAATGCCAGCAGCGCTGATGATCGTTGCCTCGGATGTCTGTCCGGGCCTCACCGAGTCCTATAGTCGCGGAGGACAGGGCGCGCCCGCTGACTCTCATCACCCACAGCCTGACGCTTGATGAGGCTGATCGGTCATGGAGAGACCGGCGGAAGATCTCAGACCCACCTGCCCCGTCATATACGGGCCCAGGATCCCAGGAACGCGAGGGAAGAGCCTCTGGGATGCAGAATGCCGACATCGCTATGACTGCGACTCCTCATCCCCCTCCCCATCACACACGCGGTCGTCCACCTAGTGGATCGACACGTGTGAACACAGCTATCGACAAACCTGTAGTCCAACACTCCCTATCCTCCACTGATCGTGAATCGAAGGACTCTCCGGCAAGATCATCTCAGGTGTCCTTCAGGATGAGTAACTCCAGCAATAGCTCGCACGCTGGCGACAGCCAAGCCAAAGGGCAAGGACCACCTTCGATCTCGGATGTAGCAACTGAAAGTCGCATATTGCGGCCTGGATCTGCTGCTGCGACTGAATGGGACCGCATTCAGAGTCTTCGGAGTCAGAACTGGAGCTTGCGGTCTCAGATTCGTGAGATGCGGAACCACCTCCGCCATCTACAATTAGAGAAATCGAAAGCTGACGATATACTGTTTCGACGCTTGACTATTCAAGGCCTCGGAATGGGTCAAGGAAGCTACATTCCGCATGGCCAAAAGACCCTGCCCGAGTTGATGCAGGACTGTCAAGCCGCCAGAGATGCGTACGGGCCTATGGAAGACGATTGCAACCAGCTCGAAGACAAGCTCAACGGGCTTGAGTTTGAGCTTGATCGACTCGAGCAAGCATTTTATAAACGGCCGCCAGACGAAATATCCGTCTTATCCGAGCGACCTCCGACCCCGGCAGGAGTTAACGACTCCCAGCAATATTCTAGCAGTGTCGGTGAAGAGGAAGAAGAAATAGAATATCACCCTGCAGTTGTCAGATACCTTTCCAAGATGGGGGATCACGATCTCCTTCAAGAACGCCTTGACGAACTTCTAGACGACAAACGCGGCCTAGAAGAGGAGCAGAACAAGCGTCTCAGACTCGGTTTGGTCCTGGACATCGAGGACCAGCAATGGCTCGACCATGCCCATACCCAAGAAGAAGAGCTCTTGGTACAAATCCGGGCTTTGGAAAAGGATCTCGAGGTTATGAAGCAAGACTGTCTAGCCAAAGGCCTCGTAGACGAAGATGGCGAGCCAGTCGAGTTCCAGATCCAGGAGCAGCGCAGTTTTGACAACGAGGAGGACCTGAACCCGCTCGGTCAGAAATCAGAGTATGTGAAGTACCCCTTGCTGCTATCGACCCCTGGCACAAAGAAGTCCCGCAAGGACATCCACTTCGAGCCCAGACCTGACGAGAAGTCAGAAACCAACACCAACCCGAACAAGGTCACGAGCTCCGATCGCTACAACAGGATCAATGAGTGGCTGCTGGCGCACCTCCGCGGCTCGGCCCTCGACGTCGACTTGCTCGCGCGCACCTACCAGACCTTCTACGGCTTCATCGACACCCCGTACCGCTGGCAAATCGCGGTTCTACGCCTCTGGTTCCGTGATGCGACGATGAGAAATGCCGCTGGCCAGTATCCCGCCTACGCTGAAAGTATGACGACGCAAGCACCGCCAATGTCAAACGACCCATCAGACGGTATCAAAAAGCAGAGGGGAGCCGAGAAGCAGATGTCGCTCAGCCACCTCTCGCGGAGCGAGATCGAAGACGACGAGATAGAAATCAGGGACGGACCTCCTACCCACAGGCGGCGGTAGAACCGCCCCTACCAACTTCTTCACTATCATCACAAGAAACAGTTTCATTTGTTTAGAGGCGGCAGCTAGATCGGTCAAATTTTCCTTTACAGTCAGTCAGTATGTTAAGAGTCCAGCACCTCAGCGTTTGCATTTCCCGTGTTTTTCGTTAGGGGCGGGCTAGATGCCCAGCGAGCATAAATCGATTTTCAAATACCAGGAGCGAGGTGTTTATTCGGTCTTCAATATGTGTATCTATTCAAATTCGCCCACTTATTCTTTCTTCAGTCTACTCGTATATCTGGAGGTCATGAAAATCGAAAATCTACAAGTAATTATCGATAATGCACTTGATACCCAGTCCTTGCTGTGTGGCTAATGCCTGCACCTCTTGAAAACCACATGAAGGCCCTCTCAGTCCCTTACTCTCGCAAAAAAAATATTGAATACGCACATGGCCTGTTCCCAGGTTCAGTTTTGCCGCAATGCGGTGCAGCGGCCGTGGGCCGTAGATCCGAAATCAGGCTGTATATGCATCTGTGTTCCAGAAGAACGGGTGAGCATAGCTGTAAATGGAAACGTACCTGGACATCAGATTGGGATTTGTGGGCTAGGGCGGCGAGCAGTCCTTGGAAATTTCCTATTTTGGGAATTTGGGGGGAGGGGTACAACGTAGTTGGGGAAGGAAGGTGGCTTGATTGTGACAACGTTGACAACTCCATCACTCGATTATCAGAGCGTGAAATATTCGTGGGTATTTCAATCACAAAATTCTACTCTCCGGTTTAATCAACTTTACGTCTTACTATCACTGAGTCTGCTCGGAAGCAGAATCAATCAAGTTACCCAAGCCCCACCCCTGGAATGACAATCCAGATAATCCAATGGTGAGCAAGTCCGTCTTCACAATCTCATCCTTCCTCTGAACCAGCTCATCAACATCCCAATTTGCCCAAACAAACTTCCCTTTCAAGAACTCTGCTTCCTTGCTTGCTAACCACACGGCAAAGTGCCCGGGGAGATCGGCTACAGTATCTTTCATCAGCAATGGTACTCGGCGAGCAATGCAGTAAAAACCTACGATGGTCAAACACCGGCGCCTGGCTATTCAAATCCGTTTCGATAGCACCAGGCTGGAGATTAACAACATGAATATCCGGATTCTCTGACGCAATGTAGTCGAACAGCTTTGCTGTGGCGAGCTTGCTCGAGACATATGCAGACATGCCTGGAATCACCGCCGGCATGTGCACAAGGCCGGTCGTGATATTCAGCAGAATCGAACCCTTCCGGGCAGTGCGCAGGAAAACCTGCGCAACGATCAGGGATCCCTTCACATTCGTCTCGTACGCCGCCCACCAATCCGCAAGATCAGACGTCGCAGCAGGTGCGAAAGCAGAGATAGCACCAGTGTTATTGACAAGGACGTCGACGCGACCAAACGTCCTCATGATCTCTCCAAATGGGTTATTGACTGAAGCCACGTCTGTGACGTCCGTGGATAATGTGAGGATCTTGGTGTCTGGTATAGCGGTCTGGATTGCCTGTGCTGTTTCGGAAAGCTTGGTCTGTCTGCGTCCGAGGATTGCGATCTCTGTGGATCCGGCAACGGCGAAAGCATGTTCAATACTTGCTCCTATTCCTGTTCCGCCTCCAGTGATGACGATGCTCTTGCCCTTAGCTGAGTTCTCGGGGCGTGTTGGGGAAATTGCGGGGTAGGGGGTTGAGCGCCATGTTTTGGTAACTGATGGAATTGGAGTTGTCATTATTGATGGCTGAGATAAATGAATATGCTTTGAATATGGTCCGAAATGAAAATTGGAGTGGATATATCTTAGATAGAGTCGAGGAGCTCCCATCATATACTCCGTAACTTTCGAAGGTCGGCGAGGTTTTCGAGCGAATACTCCCGAGTGAATTCGGAGTTCCTTGCCTCTCCCATGATGATAGCCACTCTCATGTACTTTTTGCAAACATTAAGCTCGAAAGATACACTTTAATAATGCACATGGTTGCCATTTCATGGGTGGTTGTACGAGGGGTGGGGGGTGACACGGAGCTCCTTGCGAATTGCTTCTGCTCGACCAATCGAACACGTTTTCGGATGCAACGCCGCGGGATGTGCATTTCTAAGCAAGACAAAAGTTGGAATATTCAAACAAACTTCCTTCCTCTGTGACTTGATGACAGTCAAATTCCGAGATTCTCTCCCGCCAACCATGGACGCGAAGCAGAATGTCGCATCGGAGTTGCGTTGCAGCAATTGCGGTAAACATACTGGATCAAGTGAGCCTCAATGCAGAAAGATAGTAATTCACTACTATATTCTCGAATCTAGTAAAATCAAATAAGCGCCATGAACGCTACTGTCGGATGAAAGGGAAACTTCCAAGTCGGATGAAGTCATGCCTCGCGTGCATCAAGGCGAAAGCTCGATGTGAATTGGAGGGTCAAACTTGTGCGCGCTGCGTGAAGAAGTGTATCACCTGCCACTTTGAGGCTGCTGCAAGAAGGGATGTTACAGTTGAAGCCAAGGACATTACCATTGACTATGGTGGGATTTTGCTGGACAGCGAAAGTTCCTTCCCGACGCCAGGCGACACGGACAGAGGATTAATGAACCAAGCCTCATCATCGCTGCAGCTTCCCATCGAGGACGGAATATACCAGTTTGATTTTCTAGCACCGCAGTTTGAGTTCCCAATCGACGGATCTGTGTTTACCTCGATCGAAGATGTATTTGGTTTCGGAGCTGGTGCTGGCATCACTCCACCATTTCAGCAGCACTTGAGTGGCCCATCAAAACCTACGAAGCTGTTTGACCCAATACCACCAAAGAAAAGAGAATTGTCAGCCGCATCTATGGTGGCAACAAGAATACTTCGCTCATACCACGAGATGATGTTGCAGAGGACTACATTTCCCCCATTCATACATCCTCGCTTTTCTGAGATTGGGGCTGAAGGGAGGCTTCCAAGAGCACTTCCTCACATTACGAGCATTGCACAAATGTTCCAGCAACTTTCAAATGAGAATAGGACTTTCATTTGGCAGAACATTAAAACAGAGCAGCAGAGGATTATGTCTGAGGTAAGTCAGCGAGAGCATGGCTGCACGGTAATATATATACCACAATTAACGCCAAAGCCAATAGTACAACACGATGTCACTGGAAGAGCTCCTAGCTTCGACACAAGCATTACTCATATTCATCTTGATGCGAATCATTGACGGACCTAGTAAAGATGAAGATATCGGACTGCATCTATTGACTACTACACACGTACGTTAGCCAACCAAAGCAATGAAACCCAATGATCTGACCACATTCATCTAGGCTGTTTGTCAGAAAATGAACAATCTCGAAGGTGCATCCAAGAATGAGCCTTGGAGCACACTTATAAGCAAAGCAGAACTCAGCGGGCAACTCCCGCAGTGGCAGGATTGGATATTTAGAGAATCTAAACGACGGTATGGACCTTGATCAGTAAATACTGCCGTGCTGACCTAGAGAGAACTGTAACAGTATTACGAATCATCTCTTTCCTTTTCAACATCGATGTAAACCTACCTTGCCCACCGCCGGAGGACTATGCCATCGCACCTGTGCCAGCTAGCAGGCTCCTGTGGCGCGCAGAAAGTGAAATAGAATGGGAAGAGCAGTGGGAGAAGGAGAATGCGATACATGGAATTCTTAGTAATGGCGATCTTGTGAAGCTTAAAAATGGTGTGGAGGAGGAGCATCAGCGATATGCAGAGTGGGATCGGTGGTACGCCGGGACAGATGAACTTGGTTTCTTAGTCGTCTTAGCAGCAGACCTTGGATAACAGGGAATTGAATAATGGTTTGGTGTTATTTAAAATGCCCCGCGATATCATTTTGCTCATCAGATTCAAAACTCCGGGGCTTGTAAAACGAGACCCGCGACTATAATTGTCCCTTAGATAACATATGTCAAATATTTAATAATATATTGACTCGGGGCTATGAAATGGCTCAATTATCTTTAGTCTACGGTTTCATAAAGAAGAAGAGGTTGACCACAACAGAGAGTAAGATCCGACTAACTAGATTTGATACTGAAGTTTCTATGGGTACTTTGTATTACTTATTCTTTCTATCAAAACCAGATCAGAGTTGCCTGAGTTGCGTTTCAGTCACGAATGCACAACATGGCCGTTGTGTTAATTTCGTACATTGACATTAAACAGATTTTGCGCCAGCCTCGATGGCCGTCAGGGGTTTCTATCTTAGTAAGAACCTAACCTCTTCGGGCGAAGGCTGTCGTGGATTCCTGGAGGTCGAGGTAGAGCATGGCTAGGGCCTTGACTCCTCATGGCATCTTCGGCGTCATGCCATCTTCCACTTCCAGTAGCGAACGCTTCTGGCTCTTTATCTTGCGAAGTTCCAATCCCCGATCCGGAAAACACACACGACGGATGGGGAAGATACAGCGAAAATGCAGCTGAAAGGTTCAAACTTATCTCACTCGGCATCCTTAATGATGCTAAAGGGACGGTACATCCGCTAGGTGATGTGTGTCATGCAATGTAGACTTACGTTGGCTAAGGCGTTGCTATGGCTTTAGAAGATGCATTCCTACTCTCGCGACTCCTGAGCGGCCCTTCTGTTGCGCTGCCTGTAGCCCCTGAGAAGTTCGGCAAAATAAGAAGGCCACGAGTCGACAAATTTTGGTACCCTAGATATCTGCAGCTCTCTCTATTAGAACGTCTCTTCTTTTTCTCTCCTTAGTTTTAGATCCTTGTTTTATAGGCTTTATAATACGAGATCAGGACTTCAAATTCTTTATTCGGCCGGTCCTTGACTTTGCTCGCATGTGCCGTACAACAACCTTGCTTTTGCGGATATGCGGGGTGTGTCCGTGCCTTGTTTTGTGCCTACTCCGCAGAGCCTGCCGCAAGGTTATAGCTCGCACAGCATGCCTTCTCATTGGATTTACGTGTAGATACGCTCGTTTAGAATGCCTCCTCATTGGCTTATTCGTTTCCGCCTCAAAAGCCTTTAAGCGTAAAGTCCGAACCGTCTCCACCCCTTAGCGAGCTGACCAATAGATTCTCGTCTAAGGACAGAACCGTGTCGTCCTTCTCGTATTCCTGCTGCCTGTTCCCTATGACCTCAACTAATATGCGGCTGTGCCATCAATATGTTGCTGCCTGGTGGGCTGAATAACTGAATTGGGGAGGACATGGGTGAGCAGTTATTTTTGTGGCGGAAGAATTGTACCGGAAGGGGCCATTAGAAGATAATCTGAATACGAAGCAGACTCGAGCTTTAGAGGCGCACGTCTTGTATATTTTGCTGGACCGCTTTGGTATTGTATGAGCTATTGCTGGAAAGCTTGAGTCTCGGTCCTTTGCAGGTTCATTGTATAGGAGAGGTTCTATATCAAAGACATGGAAAAGTCGGGGATTCCTATTTCCATGAATCTATTAAGGGTCAGTTCGGGGCCTCTTACCGCAATCGTAGATGATAGATAAGAAGTTTGTACGGAAGGACCGGCAAAAGTCTGGGCCGCCTGATAGGATGACACTTGATGCCATGAAATCAACGCACATTACAGGGAAGAAATCCATGCGTTCATAGAATGGTCTGCTTTCGGGCTGGGCTGTGCAGCTCGGCGCTAAAAATATAGGTCAATGTAAATTGGCTCTGAAACGGCCAAGTCAGGCCGTTGCGACATTTCACAGCAATCCCACTCTCTCATGCAAACGTGTGATACTCTCGTTAGATCTGGGACAGCAATTCTTGAAAACCTTCGTATTAGACTCATTACTTTCGTTTTCTCATTCTTTGGATTCTCATAAACCGGTTCTTCAAGCCATCATTGTCTCTTGCCAGATTGATGAAGCACTGTCTGTCGCTACTTGGCACACAAAATGAGTAACAATCGCAATCAAGGGTACTACGATCACGGTGCCGACTACTACGATGGTCAATACCATCACGGGCCCGCTGGTTATAGTGACCACAACACAGATCAATATTATGACCAACCTCACCATGACTATGGAGAGCTCTACAACGGGTTTGTGCTGGCAATGTTCATTCACAAGAAGCGTAGTCTAATGGATTTGACAGGACTGATCAGGGGGCAACCAACTCATACACTGATGATACCATTCCTCATGGAGACTGGTATGGCCAGAATGACGAGCACAATAATTGGCAGTACGACGAAACTGCTGCGCAGGATAATCAGTGGTACGGTAGTGCTCAAGACAACTACGCCAAAGGCAAGAGTCGAACAGACAAAGATCCAGAGGCATTCAGTGATTTCACCAACGACCAATACTATGGTTACAGTGAAAATGAGACGACTGGAGCTGATTACAGCAACTATCCTCCCTCCCAAGTCTCTTACGGCCCAGAGGGCTACTCTGGACGGACCACTCCGGCGAATGAAAGGCCATATGGCACTCTTCCCCATCTGTCGCGGGAGCTATACCCAGCCTGGGCCTCGGACTCTGACATCCCACTCTCGAAGGAGGAGGTCGAAGATATCTTCTTGGACTTGACTGCCAAGTTTGGATTCCAGAGGGACAGCATGCGGAACATGTACGATCATTTCATGACACTACTCGACTCGCGTGCTTCTCGCGCACCATCGAAAAACCAAGCTCTTTTGTCTCTGCACGCTGACTATATCGGAGGAGTAAATGCCAATTACCGGAAATGGTACTTTGCATCTGATATCGATGCCAATGGTCCGCTACTTTCTGGCAAACGCGAACGAAGGTCTCGTAAGCGCCATCGAAAATCTGCAAAAGCCAAAAGATCCAAGAATGGTTTGGATGCAGATGGCGAGGAGGAATGGGAAGCACCTGATGACGATAATAGCTTGGAAGCAATGGAGTATCGATGGAATCTGAAGATGAGTCGGATGACTTCTTACGAGCGAGTGCGTCAAGTGGCCCTTTATTTGCTTTGCTGGGGCGAGGCCAACCAAGTTCGATTTATGCCGGAATGTCTTTGCTTTATATTCAAATTGGCAGACGACTACTACCATTCCTCTGCATGTCAGAACAAAGTAGAGCCGGTCGAAGAGTTTTCGTACCTCAACAATGTTATCACGCCGCTGTACGACTTCTGCAGAGATCAAGGCTACGAATTGGTCGATGGAAAATACGCACGCCGCGAAAAAGATCACTCCTCTATCGTTGGCTATGACGATTGCAACCAGTTGTTTTGGTATCGAGAAGGTCTTGAACGGATCTCGTTTGAAGACAAAACACACCTCATGGATCTACCCCCAGCTGAGCGATACTTGAGACTTAATGACGTCGTATGGAAGAAGACTTTTTTCAAGACTTACTACGAAACGCGCTCATGGCTACACCTTTTGGTAAACTTCAATCGTATCTGGGTCATTCACATCACCATCTTTTGGTTCTATAATTCATGGAATTCAACTACACTATACACCCCAGGCTATCAGCAGACAATAAATCAGCAACCGACGAAAGCAGCTCATTTTTCGGCCCTTGGGCTGGGCGGCACAGTCGCATCTTTGATCATGGTCGCCGCTTCTATCACAGAGTGGTCATATGTTCCCCGACGCTGGACAGGCGCTCAGCATTTGACCAGACGCACTCTTCTCCTTCTTGGCATCTTGGCAATCAACGCAGCGCCTGCTGTCTACGTTTTTGGGTTCTCCGACCAGGAATCTAACATTGCTTACGCAATTGGAGCAGCGCAATTTGTGATCGCACTGTTTACATTCCTCTTCTTTGCGATCATGCCAATTGGCGGGCTCTTTGGGAGTTACATGAATGGTGAAAGTAAACAAAAATACATGGCCAGCAAAGCGTTTACTGCCAACTTCTACCAGCTCCGTGGCAACGAAAGGTGGACATCATATGGCCTATGGATCATGGTTTTTGGGGCAAAGCTCGGCGAGTCGTATGTGGCTCTGACACTTTCGATCAAGGATCCAATCAGAGTTCTTTCAATCATGGAAATTCGAGTTTGTGCCGGCAACGTCTGGTTCGGGGACAAGTTGTGCAAGATCCAGCCTCAGATCGTCCTTGGATTAATGTGTATGACAGATCTTGTGTTCTTTTTCCTAGACACATTTCTGTGGTATATCATTGTTAACACTGTCTTTTCCGCCTGTCGTTCGTTTTACCTAGGCGCAACAATTATGACTCCATGGCGCAATGTGTTCACTCGACTGCCTAAAAGGATTTACTCGAAGCTTCTTGCAACGAATGAAATGGAACTTAAATATCAACCAAAAGTTCTGATCTCTCAAATATGGAACGCTGTCGTTATCTCGATGTATCGGGAGCATCTCCTCTCAATAGAGCACGTTCAAAAGCTCTTGTACCATCAAGTGTTCTCCGAACAAGAAGGGAAGCGGACTTTGCGAGCGCCAACGTTCTTCGTGTCGAATGATGATCAAACATTCGATACAAATTACTATCATGCTGGTAGTGAAGCAGAACGGCGAATCTGTTTCTTTGCACAATCGCTCTGCGTACCGCTCCCAGAACCTTCAACTGTTGACTGCATGCCAACATTCACGGTTTTGATACCTCATTACGGTGAGAAGATCCTGCTTTCATTGCGCGAGATCATTCGCGAAGACGAGCAGTACTCCCGCATAACTCTCTTGGAATACCTCAAGCAATTACATCCTCACGAATGGGATTGCTTTGTCAAAGACACGAAGGTCCTGGCCGACGAGCGAGAAGAGCCAGACGAGTCTTCTTCAACTGCCAACCCAGAGGCCGAAAACAATAGGAAGAAAGTAGATGACCTTCCATTTTATTGCATTGGCTTCAAATCTGCGGCTCCAGAATATACGCTCCGCACTCGCATTTGGGCATCCCTCAGATTCCAGACCCTATACCGCACAATTTCAGGATTCATGAACTACAGTCGTGCAATCAAGCTCCTGTACAGAGTTGAGAACCCAGAGGTAGTGCAGATGTTCGTCGGGCACCAGGACCAATTAGAACGTGAACTCGAACGGATGGCACGGCGGAAATTCAAGATAGTCGTTGCCATGCAGCGTTACTCAAAGTTTACTCCACAAGAACTGGAAAATACAGAATTTCTTTTGAGGGCGTACCCGGACTTGCAGATTGCGTATCTTGACGAGGAAGCGCCACAGAATGAAGGGGGCGAGGCGAGCATTTATTCTGCCCTTATCGACGGCCATTCGAAAATAATGGAGAACGGAATGCGGAGCCCCAAGTTCAGGATCAAACTATCCGGAAACCCAATCCTGGGCGATGGCAAATCGGATAATCAGAATCATTCTTTGATCTTTTACAGAGGCGAGTATATCCAATTAGTCGACGCCAATCAGGACAATTATTTGGAAGAATGCTTGAAAATTCGCAATGTATTGGCTGAGTTTGAGGAGATGAATATCCCTGAGGGATCCCCATACGCTGCAGGTGGATCAGTGCCACAAGAAACGAACCCAGTCGCTATTGTTGGAGCTCGCGAGTACATCTTTTCCGAAAATATTGGTGTTATGGGCGACGTTGCAGCAGCCAAAGAGCAGACCTTTGGTACGCTTTTCGCAAGGACTTTGGTTCAGATCGGTGGAAAGCTTCATTACGGACATCCAGACTTTTTGAATGGCATATTCATGACTACACGCGGTGGTGTCTCGAAAGCACAAAAGGGATTGCACCTCAATGAAGATATCTACGCGGGCATGACAGCTGTAATACGAGGCGGGCGCATCAAACATTCTGAATATTTTCAGTGTGGGAAAGGGAGAGATCTCGGCTTTGGTTCTATCATGAACTTCATAACCAAGATTGGCACCGGTATGGGCGAGCAAATGCTTTCTCGCGAATACTACTACCTTGGAACTCAACTGCCATTGGATCGATTTCTATCATTTTACTACGCACATGCTGGCTTCCACATCAACAACATCTTCATCATGCTCTCCATCCAGCTCTTTCTAATCACCCTGATCAATATCGGATCTCTTCGCAACCAAGTCATCCCATGCATGTACAATCGAAATGTTCCTATTACGGACGTGCTCAAACCTCTAGGCTGTGACAATGTGGACGTTGTCACTGATTGGGTCTACAGGTGTATTTTATCCATCTTTGTTGTCCTGTTCATGTCATTTATCCCTCTCGTGATGCATGAACTGATAGAACGCGGACCGTGGCGCATGGCTCAGAGACTTGGGAGACAGCTGATGTCCTTTTCACCCATACTAGAAGTCTTCATCATCCAAGTTTACGCCAATTCGGTAATCCAAGATCTTTCGTTTGGTGGAGCTAGGTATATCGGCACAGGACGTGGCTTTGCCACAGCAAGGATACCTTTTAGTATCCTGTTCTCACGTTTCGCCGGACCCTCGATTTTCATAGGAGGTCGACTCATGCTCATGCTGCTCTTCGCCACCCTGACAGCATGGCAGGCTGCCCTGATCTATCTCTGGATCTCTTTGCTAGCACTCTGTGTCGCGCCGTTCCTTTTCAATCCCCACCAATTCGCCTGGGACGATTTCTTCATCGACTACCGAGAGTACATGCGCTGGCTATCCCGCGGTAACTCTCGAACACATGCCTCTTCCTGGATCTCGTTCACACGCCTCTCGCGGACCAAAGTCACAGGCTACAAACGCAAGCTTCTCGGTTCGCCATCTGCGAAGCTCTCAGCTGAACAACCACGAGCCAGTATCGCCAATCTACTGTTCACAGAAATCCTCATCCCATTAATCATTGCATGCTTCACACTGATTCCATACCTCTTTATCAACGGGCAAACAGGTGTAAGACCGGGCGCGAGCGATAATATCGGCACTAATGCTTCTACCATATCACCTACCAACGCCATTTTGCGCGTCGCCATAGTTGCATTGCTACCCATTGCCGTTAATGCTGGCGTGGCTGCTGTTTTCTTCGGAATGGCATGCTGCCTTGGCCCTGTTTTAACTATGTGTTGCAAGCAATTCGGTGGAGTGCTAGCTGCAATCGCGAAAGGTATTGCGGTCATCATGCTAGTTGTTTCATTCGAAGTCATGATGTTCCTTCAAGGTTTCGAATTTGCCAAGGCATTACTAGGCATGATTGCAGCAGCGGCAATTCAGCGATTTGTGTACAGTCTCATTATTGCGTTGGCTTTGACCCGTGAGATGAAGTCCGATTCAGCAAATATTGCCTTTTGGACAGGGAAGTGGTATTCGATGGGCTGGCATTCGATGTCCCAGCCAGCAAGAGAGTACTTATGTAAGATTACTGAGTTGGGTATGTTCGCGAGTGATTTTGTGTTGGGGCATCTGATACTCTTTGCTATGGCTCCCATCATCATGATTCCGGGCGTTGATAAGGCACACTCGACGATGCTGTTCTGGCTTCGACCAAGGTAAACAACCTTTGTACATTATTATTCCAGATCTCTCACTAATATCATTTTCACACAAGCCGCCAAATTCGCCCCCCAATCTACGCGATGAAGCAGTCTAAACTGCGTCGCAGACGAGTTATCCGCTATTCCTGCATCTATGCCAGCCTTTTGATACTCTTCCTTGGCCTTCTAGTGGCTCCTATCGTGGCCGGCAGAACCCTCTCAAGCTCGTTCCTCAACTCCATTCCACATACGGGCATTTTCGCGGGCCTCGTTCAGCCTGTCAACCAAACGAATAACGATACAGGTCCTTCCTACGTCAGCGCGCCACCTACTCTGGGGGGACAGACAACAGCGCCTGTTTCTTCAGCATCAGGGAAAGTAAGATTATTGTGAGGGGTAGGCCATTGGTCTTGGGATAAGATGTTGTAGGATAGATGGAATAGAATAGTGAGAGATTGAAAATGAGAGCAGCGAATTAGGAGGATTTCATATCATGTAATATTAGAGTACGATCTGACCTTGGTAATCTGCTTCGAATCTTAACCCGCGTCATCCTCGCACTGTTAAACAGCATGATTGCTCTGTCCAGGCGCTTTTCACCCCCGTTACTCGACCTATCCAAAGCAGCCAACATTAATTACATGGCCACCCTTGTTGCGGCCTACCCGGAAACGCTGCTCGCCATCTCAATCCACCCGGGGCATGAACGACACTGACATAGTCCCTCTGGGTCTCCAAGCAGCGGAATTCGATTTCAACAGTCTGGCTCTCGTTGGTAGAGTGACAGTGTGGCTATTTGCGGACTCGGCGAGAAGCCAGTTTTAAAATGGGAGGGTGCTGACTGCAGAGTGGGATGTCGACGAGCTTGTTGCGAGGAAGGAGGAGATTAATAAGAAGAATCTTTTGATAATAAAACTATAGCCAATGCTCGGGGTAGAACAATTTGTAGACTGAGATCGATCGTTAGTCATCTTTCTTGTGAAGTTAATAGGGTTTTATTCTTAAAATTTAGATCATAGCTAGGTGTGTCTTAGGAATTATGAATCATGAAATATTCATAAATAATTCACTACTCATATCTAATATAAATCCCCAGATAAGAATATGAATATTGTGAATATTATAAATAAGGATAAAGAAAAATGAGGGCTAGATTCATGAATTAGATCCTCATTTCAAGAGCAGTCTAGAGGTAGTTAAGTAGGCCGGGTTTATACTAATTTCCCTTATGCTATTACCAGAATATAACCTCACTCAACTAGCTAATACTTATTATCCTCCGCATATATTATAAAGGTAACAAAGGAAGTAAATATCGGTTTTCGTCGATTTTCTTTGCAAGTGCAGTCAGACACATTCATCCTCTCCCACGGCACGTCCTTTCCCTTTGTTGACAGAAGATGCAAGATCCACACATCGAGTCTTCCGTCTAATTGTTCTTGGCTTGCCATATTGTGATGTGCTCCCTGAGTACATCCATCTTTCACCGAATGAGTTAGGGAGTTCTACAGGATCTGGCTGATGGTCTGATGTATTCCAGACCACCATGGCCATTTTGCCTGGTAAGCGCTGTATTGTAGATGTGTCAGACTCCTTTTCGAAATCGGGTGACTCGATACTTGAGATTGAACTGGTTGGCAATCTTTCGCCGTTGAAGCCAAATTCGGATTCGCTAGAGGCAATACTGCTAGAATTGTCTTCAGGCAAGTCGGGCAGAGTCTTCTTGTCATAGACAGAATTGTCCTTGGCGATTTTGCAAGTAGCAGATTCCGCAGATGCAACTGCTTCGGGGCAAGCTTTTCGTGAGCGGTGGGTTGTGAATATGAATCCGCTCGACGCATGACGTCTGACCCTTTCGTGGATGGAAGGATCGAGGTGGACTTTCTTGACAACACGGAGTCTCTGTTCGTGGAACACCGTGACCTGTTCATCTGGAATGTGAGATTGGATGAGAGCGTCGTCTCTGATCCATTCAATTGTATTTCCGAGCCTTGAACCTTTTGAGCCCCTATTATTATGGTGTAGAATCGAAATTAGCACGTTTCCGGTAGTGGCCATGAGGTCGCGCAATGTGGGAACCATCGTGTATGAGGCGCATAGATTTTGAGACACAGAGACAATAGGTTGAGTGAGCCCAGCACAGAAAACAACTACTGAGCCGTCCTTCACCATCTGCATCCAGGGCTGGTCCACATGGGCGTGTTTGATGTCGATAGAGCTCCTCATTTCCAACATGTCATTGAACTCTACACCATAGAGGCAACTTGTCGCAGCGGGTTCATTGAGTTCAAGCTCAGTAATTCCCGATTTCAGGCCATCCCCGACTTGATCCAACAAGAGCAATACCTGTCTCACCGTTCTGGAGAGACACTCTTTGAAGTCATGATTTTTCTGAACCTTAAGCCGGAGAAGTTTCCTCAATTCTGAATCAGCCTCTGCGGCGCCGTCTGCAACAGGGCTTGCAAATCTGAAGTCGACCTCCTTTTCGCCATCAAATAATTGATATCGACGTCTTGCGATAATTTTATGAATCATGTATAGCATGACACTTGGCTGCGGTAGGAGCCATGATATCCTTCCCTCCGTGTCATAGATGATCAGACGCGTGAGATACTCGTCAGCCAATGTGTCGTAGATATCTTTGTCGAGTTCCAAGGTGATTTTGGATGGTACCGAAGTAGTATGCCACGATTTGCTGCCTTTGGCACCAAACAACCCGAAGCCAGATGCTTCCATGGAGATGCGGTTGATTTTGACGTTGCATTTTTTAGGGGCCGGCAATGCTCCTGAGTAATAGATTTCGGTAGTGGAGTATTCCGCAGTGCCAATGACAACAGCAACCTGTTCTGCCCAACCAAGAAAGCATCGCTTCTCGGTCAGCTTGGTGGAATCTTGCGCTTTGTACCAGTTGGAAAAGCGGTGACCAGCGAGGATATCGGACACACTTCTCTTCTTAGGCAATTTTTGGTGCCTTTTGTATTCCAAGTGCCACTGAACAGCGTCGTCTTGCAGCAACCTCTCCATAGGTATGAGCACTGACCTCAGTCCTTCAACGACCAATCCTTGGCTATATTCAGTAAAGCTCATGCTTTGACTCAGGAGTGTCATATCTGCAAACGAGATTTCGAGGCCTTTGCCTACAGTCCGTTCTCGAATTGGGAAGCCCTTTGCAATGACTGCGTGGGGCAGCAGAGGATACCAGCATGGCCCTTCACGCTGAAGAGGCTTGAGTTCTTCCAAACAAATCGCAATACTGGGACTAGCACCAATTGATGCCTTCGATGAAATTGATGTAGATGAGTAGGCAACAACATTGTATGACGAATGTCGAACAGCCGCGGAAATCCATGATAGCGCTGACGCCATTTGCTGATGGACAGTATGACTTGCAAGAACCACAAGAGTCACATTTGACGCGAAACTTTCTGGTATCACGTTTAATTTTGACTTGAGTTTGATGTCGAAGAATACACTCTCACTCGATTTCGATATGCCTTTTCCAGGTTAGTCGGTAATCGCTAGTCGACGAGACCTTTCTTACCTGCTTTCCCATGAGAGAATACTTCATGCAGCCCATCCAAGAGCACAGGGCCTATCTCGCGCCAATTTCCCCCTAGATAATCAGCACAGCTCTGCGCCTGAGCATCGAATGCTTCCCCAGTGACAGTCAAAACCTTGCCAAGTTCTTGGCCCTTTATGAAACAAGATTCAAGAAATTTTGGCACCTCCCATTCCATGTTGTATTCGATTGAAAGAGGTGAGTCTCTGGGATGAAGGATTGGCCAAATCTTGAAGAGTGCCTTCCTGACAGGATCTGGGTGAACGAACAGCGAAAGGTTTTCTTCTAGCAACTGATATGCCACTGATTTGGAGAGGAGAAGTTCCAAGTGCTTGAGGTCTTCTTCTGCTTCTTCCTGGTCATCTAGCAATTCGTCGTCATCCTCATCTTCATCTTCACCGTCATCATCTTGTGTCGGCTGTTCCCGCTTCTTCTGGCTTGTGACTCTTGTTTTACTCTCTAGACCCCGGCAAAATAGAGTTGCTGCGTTTCTAGCAAGTCTTCTAACAACGCTAGCTGCCTTTGCCATGGTCGGCGTTGTTGCTTCAGCCCTCAAATGAACCGAGAATTGTATTAAACTTCGCCGTAAATTGGTTTCGAATTCGTTAGGTGACACTTTCTCTAGAGCCAATCTTGATAATGTTCGCAGCCAAGCTTGAGAGGAGAGAAAATCAGATAGTCTCTGAGCTCCGCCGTACAAAGCTTCGACAGATGATGCCGAGGACATCGAGAATGTATTGGAAAATACACTCTCGATAGTATCGACTGACGATCTTCTGGAAAGGCCTAGCCTTCTGTGCGAAGGCTCATGATCTTCGCTCAGGGGGGAGGAGAATGGGGCACTTTCGCTAACTTCATTGTCCGCTGACTGGCCCTGAAATTCGACTAAGGACACTGTGGATCTCTCAGAGTAGGTAACACCGTATGGTGTGCTTTCGATGGAGCCCAATGATGGGCTATTTGAGAGACGTGGTCTTGCAGTCGCTACCTCGTCGTTCGATAGGATTTTGGTAGTTGAAAGCTTTGACCTGAGAGATAAGAGGCTCTCCATAGATGGTTTCGGAACTTTGTAAAAGTAGCGCCCTCGCTCCTCAACTTGAGCCTCGATGTCAAGATCGAATTTATCGTGCTCTTGTTCATCTACGGAGGAAGCAAATCCTTCGCCGGCCTTTTGATCCTCTTCGTCCGAATCATCGCCTAACTCAAACATTGCCCTTTTCTTCGCCCTCTCCTCTTTGGTTGCGTTCATCGGATCTTTCTCCCCCTCCTCAGCCGAACTATAACCAGATTCAATGGGAAACTTCACTCTCTTGGACCCTTCCTCGTCAATCATGCTGAATGAGTCAAAATAAGACAAAGGCATATTCTGCGTTTCTAAGCCACACTCCGAGTCTCTGTCCGAGCCTGTAGTATACGAATTTACAGGACTAGTTGACCTGTTTGAGCCATCTGACCTTACCGATGGCACATGTAATGACATGCGGGAGCCATGGGGATACATGCTCAATGATCGTATATGATCAAAAGAGTAGACTGAATAAGAAGTCCCTTGGGAGTGAGCTCCTATTGAATCTGTGGACAGCTGCCGTGACATCTCGGCGGACGAGAGTTCTGTGTTCCATGGTACCCTGGAGGAACCTGAAAATGAGTCTCGGCTATGATTATGGTCAGATTGAGTCTCTTGAACTGAAGTCTGATTCGTATTGTCCTCGAATCTCGAAAACAACCTCTTTAGTTCTTCCGAAGTTGGCTCAATAGAAGTGGTACTGGCGGGCGTGATCGTATTGCCATGGTCATTTATCGTTGAGCGCTCGTGGGAACTTCCTATTTCATCTGTCGTCGAAACAGCAACATGTCCACTCTCTTCAGGTCTCGTGGACACGGCTGAAGAGTGATTTACGTTCGTTCCATTTCTGATGAGCGTTGCGACAGCCTCAAACGACTCAGCCATCTTCACGTTAGCCCGAGACGGAGGTTTCTGCTGCTGAGGTGCGATCCGGGTTCTGCAAAGTTTGGACGTGACTTGAAGGCTGTCGTTATCTTCGACTGGCATGCGCGGGTAATCGTTGTGAGTCGGGGGCACGAGGTTGCCAACGATGAAAATTCAAAAGTTGACATGCAGCTCGACGCCCGACTTGGCTGAGCAGACCCCAGCGAATCACGAATGCAGATTCCTCAGCCCAACAATGTATCCATGCGGCTACATGGGGTAGTGTGCTGTCGTACACGAGGGTACAATTGGTCAGTGTGAAGCAACTGCAGGAGACAGGGGAGCATTCGAGGCTGTCAGGCTGACTTGGAAAAGATCTCAGCCTTGTCAAACACTTGGCCCTGCAATGTGGGGGTAACATTTGAATTGGATATGCTTTCATGATATATCATAATTCATTATCATCATAACTGTACGAACTGGAATTACAGTCCTGTTGACCTTTCGTTGCCTGTCGATATAAGAAATTCGGTCCGTTGACCCAATTTGTGTCATTAGTCATTTGGTCCAGCCGTAAAACACAAATGAAACCCGCTCCAGAGGACACCGAGATAAGGAATGAGCAAACACCAGCTGACAAAGGAGAACCTGAAAGCAAGAGATAGTGGCACGCCGCAGTGGGCGAAACATGATTGAGGGCCAAGGCCCTCACAGCAGTCAGACTACTTCAACGTTGAAGAGTCAATGCTGGGAATTCCGAGATATGGTAGGAAAGCTTCAACGCGAAGCAGTCCAAGCATACGTCGATGTGGGAAACATATATATTTGGTTGAGTCAAATTTGTTAACAGGAAATTGTGAACAATGACAGGTGGCTGAGCAAGGGCCGATTGAAGAACGCCTAACGCTGGCGTCGATCGGACCTGCTCTGACGTCGCCTCCTAGCGATAGCTGCTTCTCGATCAGGATCAGGATTGGCGAGGTCGATATCATCCTCATAAAATGCGCTTGGGAGGGGAGGATCAGAGGGCGGAGATGAGTATGCACCCTGTGGTGGGTATTGTTCAGGAGGCTGACTATATCCACTGACTGGTTGCAGGAAGTAGTCGCTGCCAGCACTTGTAGCAGGATAATTTGATGGCGGTGGTTGGTAGAAAGCACTGCTTGAGTAACCCGGATTGGAAGAAACCTGTGGAGGGTAGTAGCTGTCCCTGCTTGAAGCTGGATAATAGGCTGAGGATCGGCGAGAGGGGTCCATCGCATTCTCAGAAGTGTATGTCAAGCCATGGGATGAAGACGCCAACGGAGCGCCCACATACTGGTTTTGGGAATGCATAGATGGACCAGAGTATGTATTGGCCCCAGCATACGCAGCTGGATTCATCCCATAGCTGTTTGACATGGGACGAGAAGACATGGAAGATGAAGCTTCATGCTGTGAGCTAGGAGGATAGTACACGGACGGTCTATCACGGGTCTCAAAGCCACTCGAAGATCCGTATACAGTGGGTGCTGCTGGTGGGTAACCAGTCACGGTGGAGGCTGACGTGAATCCGGATTCGGAAGCAGTGGCAGGCATATATGATGCAGCTGGAACGGGAGCGGGGTAGCTGTTGAGTGCTGCTCCCACCCCAAAGAGGACTGCTTCACTTGCTCGGGGTGTGATACCCGCACCGCCTGGATCTACGATTCCGCTGTAGATCTTGCGAAAGTAGTGAAGCAGAATGGCCTCGGAGTCTTTGTCCAAAGTGCCAACATTCTTGACTTTTACGTTGGTCTCTACATTGTATACCTTGCCATACTGTTTATTAAATTAGCGCTATTATGACAACAAGAATAGAGGAGGAGCTGTGTTGAAAGATATGATGTCAAAGCAGAAAGAAAAACCTATTCCAAATTTCAGTTGTAGGCAAAGGTACCATGTGGGATCCAAAGACATGTTCTTCAATCATTACGAAAAGATTGCCTTACGTTGACCAATGATGGATCCTTAAGGTGGGCAGCGCCTTGAGCCAGAATAAGCTGGAGCGGCCTTGAGCACATGCCCTCAATTTTCTTGGGCTTGTTCCTGCTGTAGATGAAGCCATGCTCGTCGAGTCGAATGCCACTCTTCTTAATGCCCTCGCTGGCATACGAAGTAACTGGCAGACAGCTTACGGATCTTTCCCCTTCACGAACGACGATAAAGCGTCGAATCTTGGAGTAGACCCGCTCACCATAAAGTACCTCACTCACAAAAGTGGGATCAACCTTGCCGGCGTTGTTGCCTAGTGCGTCTGTCCATAAGGTACTGAACACCCGACCAACTCTGAAGAATGTTTGGTAATCTCTATTCCGAACCTTGTATGACGAGTCGATTCTCTCCGAAGACCCGGGAGTGCCTTTGACAACTCGATCCAGCTCTTGCTGTTGCATTTGCGAGGCAGCAGGAGTTGGCTCGTCATGGTAATCACGGCTCGAATAAAGCGGCTGGGAAGTGTCTCGATCTGACGAGAGGAAAGTTGTTTCTTCATGACGACTAGACACTATCGAGGGCTGCCAATCCCGTATGGCAGAAGCTGTTCTTGGCGAGTGGGTATAGTGTTCGTCGCTTGAGACACGCAGTGCATCAAAGCGCTCTCCCAATGAGTCCGCTGTCCCAGGATCATATGGCCTTGGACTTAGGCGGCGAGGCTGTGCTGAATCGAATTGTCTCGGAGAGGAAGCAGGTTCGAAAGCATCGCGAGCTTGATAGCTAGTCGACGCTTGACGGCTGGAATCAAAGTATGCCTCGGCTGCATCATCTGCATATGTGGCGCTGTCTTCTGGGTAGGGCTGATGCGGGTCACTCTCCGTATAAGAGGGCCGTCTATCTCCTCGTGTAGTTTCCCTAACCGTGGACTTCTCTCGTTGGCGACGAGTCCCTGATTCGTTGGCAGGGCGTTCGAATACTGATTGGCGTCGGTCTCGAGGGGTTGAAGAACTGGTAGAACAATGTTAGCCGTCTGTTACTGACAGTGGGACTTGGTTCCTACGATTCGGCCCGCGAGCCTTCCTTGGGGTACTTCCGCCAGGCACGAACGCTCCTACCCTCTATTTCTTCATTAGCAATTGACGTCTAATACATAGGACTAATCGTTGTACGAGACTACTGACTCGAGTCTATGCGGTCTTGGTAGATATCCCCAGTTTCTGGGTCCTCGTACCAAACGTTAGACATCAGGGGAGGAGGGTCGCGATACTGGTCCCTCCATCGTCTGCAAGTAAGTGATAGGTGAGGACGCCTCGTAGACTGCTCTTATCCATCGAAGGCAAGGCGAACTTGGAGGGCACCATGGAGGCTCTGCCCACGCCATTGCTGTGAGGAAGTGGGGTATGGATCGGAATGAGGGGTCGAAATTGCATCCACGTGTCGAAGAAGGCCCTATAGATCGCGGGGGTCTGGCTTCACAGAAACACTTGCATGATGCACCGGCAACTAGATTTCTGAGAGGTGCATCAAATGCTGCAAGAAAGAGGTAGCTGATAGGCCACAGTGATCACCTGCCTCTGAACCCTCCAAAGCCGGGCGAAATGAGCCGCATGGTGCAGTTTTTGGCTTGATCACCGAGTAGAGATTGAGTGAGGTGATGTGTGTCGTAGAACTCTTGCTGTGGAGATCTTTGGGAGAAGAAAGAGCTTGGCCTTTATCGATAGGGGTGATACCGAGGAAGCATTGAAGTAGGACCCTATTCCTCCTCAGGCAAGGCCCCACGAAGCCCTTTTCCCACTAATTCATCCCTGTAAGATCGCTTTCACGGCTCGCGAACCGTTGCCTGCAGGGTTTGTCCACAGCCCTGATTAATTCCCCATCCTGAGCGAACCGAAACTAGCAGGCTGGCGCCCTGCCTTCTAAGCCCTGAAGGAGCCAGCCTGTTCTCCAATGACATTTCCCTGAATCTGCCCCTTCAAGCAAGCCAACGGAATCCGAGCTCTCAATAACAGGCGCATTTGGGACTAGATTGAGGCTCAATCAGCAGTGTGCGTGGCCTCATCTTCATGTCATATCCACTCGACCCTCGCCAGCCTTGTGTTGAACACCGCAACATTAGAACCCTCGATGCAAAGCACGCATGATTACGACCATATGAGTTCCATGCCGAGGTTGGAGAGCCCTTGCAAAGTCTGAAATCCTCTGAAACCTTTCCTGACGGTGCAATGAGAACACGACTGTCGCTTTACGGCAAATGGAAGACCACGGTCCAACAGCACGAGGTTACACCAGATACTACGGCAGACCGTCAAGATCTTTCGAGAGTCGTGGCCAGACTCCTCGAGCTCCGGAGCCAACGCAGACTCCGGGGCCGTGGAGAGAGCGAAAGACATAGGGGGGAATGATTCTGTGGTGGAGGAAAGTACGCTGGGGAAGCTGAAGGCAGAGTCAAACACACACATCACTCGAGGCGAGCGTTATGCCGAACATTCATTCTTTCTGGATAATGAATCCGGAAGAATGTTCAATTCTCCAGATCGAAGCTGGAATGGCAGCACCAAACACGAAGATACACCGCAAAATGAACCCCCAGCCGCGCTGCTCCCTCCGCCGTCCTCATCCCCACGACTACTGGCGAAAGACACGAGCCGACAGGACTCTGCATACGAGTCTACCAAGGGCAATCAAGAAGAGCACCTAAAAGTCGATCCTGTCATACAAGCAAGAAACATACGCGCAAGGGAAAGGGTAGAGATCTTGCGGGGTCGAGTCTTGCGGACGCGTCGAGATATAAATGAGAAGAGAGAAGAGCTGCAGATACTCCGTGAGAGATTCCGTGATGCTACGGACAAGTTGATGCGGGTCCTCAACGAGTTCATGGTGCAGGAAAGCAACGGAGATCGAGCGGCCCTGTTTCCATACTATGAACAGGTACGCGCTTCGCAAGACAAGCTTGGCCCAGTAGAGGACGACTACGATATCCTGGAAATCCGCCTCAATCGCGAAGAAGATGAACTGGAGAAGGAAGAGACGCGCTTTTACACGTTCAATAACATTGTCCTGCACCTCCATCCTGATGACATGCTTGACGAGCCATTGACGCCCCATATCAAGCCATACGAGCTAGAAGACACTGAATACGAGAACCTTGATCTGGAGAACGACCTTGTCAAACAGTATCTTGCTGCAGTTGCTGACGCTGACCACCTCGGCGAGCAACTCGATTCACTTGAGGACGAGCAATATCGACTGAGCCAGGAGCTTTCTCTTCGCATGCGACACAAAATCCCTATCACTGAAGAAACAACAACCTTTCTTTTCGAGTTTCCTCAAGCTCATAAGAAACTCTTAAAGCGCCTTCACGATGCTGAAGATAATCTCTATCACCTTCGCGATCGCTGTATTGCGGAGCAGCTCTTTGCTGAAGGTGAATACGCCTACATACCCCGCAATGCGCTCGTGGACGAGATCAATGAATCCGTGAACGATGCCAGAGATCGAAGTCCACTGCGGACAGCAGTCCTACACCACAATGTTGCTACTCACCTACAAGATACAAATTTTGAGGACAAGAAAAAATACGTGAATTCATGGATACTGGACTGGATTCAAGACTCATCGCTTGATGCCTTGAGACTCAAAGATATCATATACTCGCAATACCCACAGGATGGGAAACAACTTCACGATGACGATTGGTCAGAGCTTGCGTTGGACTTTTGGAACACGGACGACGCTGGGAAGTCCGCAAACCAGAAGCGCGTTCCGAGTACCATGGATGCAATACTTGGAGGCACGGGCACCAGTGGATACGATCTGAGCTTGATGGTGGATCTTGGAGAGGAATTGTTTGAACCATTTATTATGGGAAGTGAGGCAGCCTCATATACCACACAAAAAATAGGCTCTGGGATGCGGCAAGAGGAAGCCTCCCCGGATGTTGGACTGGTCATCCGCATGGGTCCTCCTCCTCAGCAAGCGAGAGTAAGGCGGTCCAGTGTATGAACGCGCCCCTATCTTTGTGCCTGAAGGCTTTACCGTCGTCGTTTACCTGCATCGAGATTTCCCATCAGTGGAATTTCTACGCATATCCTTCTGGTCCCTCAGTGTTCGGGCACACAAACAAATATTGGCCCGTCTATAACCACTATCAAGACAACCTCTCTACAAGGGCGGGCTTGGTATTGAGGTTAGACTTTCGAGCACGAGTCGGACTTCAATTCCTTGAGTTTGGAATATTGAAGTTCCATTTTTTATCCCTATCAGTTCCCAAACGGCCAGTGAGCCGAAGTCTGAATCAGTAGAACCACAACGTACGATGTATATCTATCTTCTTTCGCCATTCGACTGTTCGCGTGATCTCCTTGCCACAATTAAAATTTCCTTTCATTTCAATCGATCGCGATTCTCAATATTGCGGTTGAGCTGCTGAAACCCAACGGTGTAACCACACCCTCGGTTCCATCCCCACAGCCCAGAAAACCCGACCCGTAATTCCATCCCATTTTCCTTGCAGGTGGCGGATCTGAGATGACAAAACACGATCGATTGCAGCGGGAATACCCGACCCGGCCCAGGGTTCGGATATGCAAAAAGCAAAGTGTTGTGCATGCAGCACCAGCAGGGGTCGTGCCCGAGTTGCTGGGTCGGCTACTCGGTGGTGGCAAGTTGAGTGGCGATACCTTCATCTTCACATTGAGAAAGAGAATAGGAGAAAAGTGAAGTTTGACAAGAGGGGAGTTGAAAGATGTCAAGGACATGACTCAGAGTCGGTTGGGGGGCGGAGATTAGGTGTGGGAGTTATTTAGGAAGTTACAAGGGCCCTTCTCACATTAGCTGGGCGCCCGCAGCAAGGCTGAGGAAAAAGAAAGGGGCATTCAAGGGAGTGTGGGTGGCTGTTTCGTGTTCAAGCGGCGATGAAGTAAGGGCGATTATAGCTGGGTGCTAGTCGACGGATTCGAAGAAAAAGGTAGCGATCGCCTTTTAGTGAAGGGATGATCCTGAAAGTTTGCTATGATCCCTTCAAGTGAGGCTTGTTACTGGAAATTCACGCACCTATAGGAAGATGAGATCGATATTCTCAAGTGAGGCAAAACGTTGAAGATATTGCAGATGGGAGAAGAACAAGATGAAATTATCAGTGCCTTCTAAATAAGGCTCACGCCTAAGCTCTGTACATCCACCGAGACAATCTATAGAGCTCCGACAAACCATTCCTTTTTGAGCTGATGTATGAATGAAGAGAAACTTAGAATGTGCATGAAGCAATCTCCAATCCATGTTCCCAAAGCCCCTCTGGGCGCGCGCCTTTCCTTGAATATTGCAAACCAAACTTGATCTCAAGTGCCCAAAATAAAGAACAAAACAGGATTTATAACTCGTTATAGTGCAAAAGAAATCAAGGAGTATTTAGGGGAGGCCAACAGCGGCTGGCCTCTCCAAGTCCAACAGCGATCTTGCAATTTCTGAAGTAAAGGAAACGCTGCAAAAGCAAAAATCATATCTCGTTGAGCCATAGAGCTAGCTCGTCTGGTGGTTGGTTCTAGAACCGAAGGAAGCAAAGAAAATTAAGAGGCCGTATCTCATTATCCTGGCAACATCCTTTGGTGTATTCATCTGCCAAATGACAGACAGTAACGTATTTTGGAATCGCGAAAACATGATATTCCTGCTTTTGCCCGAGAGCATACTTCAGCCTGAGTGCATGCAAGAAGTGACTTGTGGTAAGTTCTTACCTTTATCGCGATACGCCTTCCACACTTCTTGACTCCTCGTAAGTGTAGCTAGTGTCCTGAAGGTCGAGACATTGGGTGCTCTGATAGTCGCCCAACAGCCGAACCACATACTTCGACGGTACCCTTCCAATGAAGAACACTTTAACATTGTATTCGATCGTATAGACTTTCGCGTAGTTGATACGGGAAGCTGGATCAAGCTTTTCGTTCGGGAAGAACATCTCGACCCTGATGCCCTTTTTAGTGAGGTTCTCGCCCTCAATCACAACTTCATTGCCAGAGTAGATTGCTGCGTGGTGATGTGCCTGGGCTCCTGCTTTCATTGCCCCTTGCTGCTGGTAGGTATGGATTGGGCTGCAATATAGTTAGCAGACACTCGTCTTAGTCTAGAGGGTGAGATTTGGCTGACAGGCAGAGACAGTGAGCGTTGAAAATCTTTACAACTACGAAGCGGCGGATTTTATGTATAAATGGCTGTCTAAACTTCGAAGACTTGGAGTGCGCAGGTTCCGAGAACGTGAGTTGAGTTCCATTGTCGCCTGTGGGTTCTGCCCATAAGATCTTGAACACTTTCCCAACCTCGAACTTTGACCCATGATGGACTTTGAAACCTGGAGTAGTCAGAACCTCTGTCCTTTATTCATATGCAGAGACTTACGAGAGTCGAGTGGGCTTTCCAGTGCTCTCGTGTTTGTGCCAATGTAATTTCCTCTCTCTTGGCCGTATGGTCTCTGGTCGATCGGGTTGTTTGTATTGTCTGTAAGAGAAATCAAATTAGCTTCTATTATGACTAGGCTTTAACAAGCGATTGTACTGACTCTGCCACGTGGAGCTAGGATAAAATTGCTGCTGGGAAGATGATGATCCGCTGTTCTGAGCATATTCGTCATCATAAGGATGCGAAGGTGGCGAATAGAATGTTGCAGCGGTGTCCTGAGTGTACAACGGACTGTAAATATTGGCGCTTGTCGTCGGATTACTCCAATTACTTCCCATTACTGGCGACGCAGTATGGACAAGGGCAGTGGAGGGTGATGCATCCGAGTATGGTGTTGACACTGGAGCCGTATAGTCTTCAAATCATTAGCTGTGACAAGTTATATTTCCTGGCAAGACATGTTGAAATACCAGCCGCTCGCTCTTTCCCTTTGTTCAGGTCCAGACTTTCAAAAGCTGTCGCAGTTTCATCGACGGAGCCGGTGTCGTAGCCAGGAGCGGCTTGGCCTGATGCGACAGGGTTTGGAGCATATCGGGGAGTATTTGAATCTCCATATTCTTGATAGTTCGGAGTTGCGTTGTACCCGCCCGTGTGCGGTGGGTCAAACTCGTACTCGTATTCTCCTTATAGAAAGTCAACAAACTCCACCAGAAGAAATTGACTGCAGCACCTCACCATATTCATTCACGCGATATCGAACATAGTATCTTCCTTCTTCTTTCCATTCCCACTTACTCCATTTCGAAGCAACGCGTTCGTCACTTGAACGTTTCTTCTTCTTGGAATATGAAGACATGAGACGGAGTCGTTAGAGGCGAAACTCACATTTAGAGGAGCCATTTGCCCCCGCATTCTACACCACCCTTATATCCGCCCCATGACCATGCGGCTCTTCGTTCTGGTCCAGAATGCTGCTTTCCCCCACAAACTCAAGCCCGGGAACATTATCATGTGCTTCGATCGCCCTCCACACTTTTTGGAATCTGGGGTTACATAACATCGTAAAGTGGCTACATGCATCGATCGATTGGTGGAAGGGGCGGAAGGGGTGGCGGCACACCACGCGAGACACCTCAGTCTTGCAAGGATTTGTGCCTGGTGGTGTGCACCATCCCTCGACATCGCCACCCTGTAACCCTGTGGCTAATTTCCCTCTTCCCAGAAAAAAATCCTGATCTTCGGGCCATTGCCCAGCCCGGGAGAATGCGGCTCTCGTCACACGTGGCACGAGAGTGTCTTCTGATACCTACTTCAGAGACCTCGCCCCTTATGCAGGAGATGTTTGAAAAATATCAGCACAGGCTTTGGGCTTTACTTCTCCTCCAATGTGTCTACCAAAACAAAGCCCAACGCATTGTTCACCGCCTAATGAGAGCTCTATGAGTTGGCATTGGTTGTCGGCGCCCGCGCCCAACCGTCGTACACGACGCAAGGGCCCGTCAGTACCCATTGAAAGCAACTTGGACGACTCCCAAGTTCAGGAGAAAGCCAATTTGAGTCAGGAGTGCCGCCGTGGTGGCTCGTGTGCAGCGACATGGCCACGAGTAATTACAGGGGGAAAAGGGAACGGCTTCCCTGGCGGATTAACTCTAAGCCCCAAAGTCCCGAAGCCTACCCAACTTCGTAGAAATTCGGGTGATGGAATACACGAAATTCTTCATGAAAACCGTTTTCCTCATGTCAAGCCCTTAAGAACGCCGGAATCTGTCGATCAAAATTCTCTGCCACTCCATCCAACCAAACGAGACTTGGTATCGGATGGATCACCTGTCAAGCAATCGGAAGAGATGGAGCAGTCTCGTAGGTGGAAACACGAACCAGCGCATATCCCCGACCAACAAGAAACGATCCCTCAAGCAGCCATAAGCACAACACCTGAAAAAGAGAGTGGCACGCCAATAAGTCCTTCAGAAGCCCCTTTGGATGAAACTCCTCCAGGGAAATCGACCATCAAGTCACAGTCGAAAGATGATGAGATCCAGCTCTACAGGTCACTACAGCGCATACGTCGACTGCGTGAGATGATCTGGGGCCTTCGTTCTCGAGTCCAGGAACAGCGAGGAATCCTACGAAGTAAGCAGTACGTCAAAGCGGCAGCTGACGACAAGTACATCCAGCTGGCTCGGCTGAAGGAGACAAGAGCTGACCGAGCCGGCCGCCTCAAATCCTCAGAAGGCAAGACCCTGCAAGAACTGTTTCAAGACTGTGAGCAGGTGCGCGCTGAGTATGGCCCCCTTGAAGATGACTGCAATGCACTTGAGGACCAGTTGGGAAGCCGCGAGTACGAGCTTACCAAGCTGGAGGAGAATTTTAATAGGTTGTGCAATATACTCTTTCCGCACGAAAGTCGATCCCCTAGCTCTGACGAATACATCGAGGAGCAATCTGAAAGAAGTGATTCTGATGTTGTTCAAAACTTCCATCCCTTGGTGTCGGAATATTTGTCGAAGCTAGGGGATGTAGGTATTTTCCATGAACGGCATGAGAGGCATCTGGAGGAGAAGGAAGCACTAGAAGCAGACAGAGAAACTCTTCAACGAGTTAATCGCTCTTTGACATTAGAAAATGAAGCGTGGCTGCAGCAGGCGGATGAAGTGGAAAGTGAGATCTTAAGGGATCTCCAGAAAGCCGAGACTGAAGCGGAGGAGCTGAGAAAGAAGTGTCTAGCTGCTGGGCTACTAGATGAAAATGGAGATCCCAAGGCCTTCCAGGTTCAAGAGCAAGAAGCGTTCTCCGAGGAGGAGGATGTGGATGCGAAAGGTCAAACCTCGGAATATGTCAAGTTCCCAACGTTACTGCCACAGCCAGGGACTAGAAACATGAAGTTTAAGCGATCTGCTCCAAGACTCGGGGAGCAGTCTGGAAGTGCTGGAGATCACGTCAACCAGTGGCTTCTACACAGCTTGCGAACATCTCCCTTAGATGTGAACCTTCTCGCAAGAACGTTCGAAGCCGAAGTGGGCGACATCGACGCCCCAAAATGGGAGTCAGAGGTGCAGGACTATTGGTACAAAGATGGAGCTATCAAGGGCGCATCTGGGTATCGAATTTACTCTGTTGAGAGCGAAATAACGCCTGTTTACGGACGATCAAAGCTCTCGAGGGATTCTATGCCAGAGGACAAGATTGAGCCTGTCCAGGGTGTCACAGGGAAGGTTGAAGTTTCTGATGCAAGTTCTATGTCTGGGTCTGATTTGTACGGAAGTGGCGGAGAGATCGAAAGTGGTATTAATCCGCTGCCCAGAAGTAAGTATGACAGGGAGGGAATTTAAATTCAGTTGTTCTGCTGCTATTGAGAATCTCAAGATTACCCCTTAACATCCAACTTCCTTTTTCCCAACAACTTTTCAATACGGTCATGGCTCAGTCGATATGACGGTATGAGACGGGCCTACAGCTTAAAGCGTTCGTGCTTAGATATCTGATCGTTTTGCTCGGCAATGCCGGTAACAAAAAGGGGCTCACGATCCCGTCTGCGGCATTTTAAGCACCAGCAGTGCCGAGAAGTGGGATCCTAAGACAGCGAAGTAGAACAACCGATGCACACCATAAATCGTAATTGTTTCTTCTGTGCCGGTCATCTGGAACATCGTTTCAGCCAGGCCGGGCGTACCGCGTACGCGTTGGGAGCTACCGCAGCTGCGCAACAGACTTACGCAGCCATTCGGCGTTTGGATCCCGGATTGAACCGCGCTCACTCGTAAGGGCAGCACCGGAAAAGTTGACAAATCGATCCTCTAGGACTTCGGGTGAGCAGCAATGTGGCGTAATTCATACCAACTGGATGGGAGGAATCGTCAGCTGTGTGGGACGGTGGGCGGAACCCCTGACACTAAGGCTGTGTCCAACGACTGACTATGTCAGGGCGTGTGTAACGTTCGGCTCCATGGCTTCAAAATTGCTTTTTACAAGGGACGGGATGTGTAATTTTGTTGTTGCAGACATCATTGAAATCCTTTAATGGCGGTCAAAGTTTACTCACTCTGTAGGTCTTGATTGGGTAGTGTCCAGAGGAATGTTTACTTTACTGACTCGAGGCAAGCAAGATGGCTTGACTTGACTCGAGTATCAACGTCCTAAGCCTCCAGATCTAGAATCTATGGTCTATGCCTAAAAAGTTCTTTCTCTCAGCTGTCTCAACACACAACTAACGGCTCAGTGCTCGCACTACGTTGAGGAGCTTCTAGCCTCAAATGACATCTTTTGTGTAAACTGAGTGCTGGCGCAATCGTCGTCCATAGCGCATTACTGCCACAGGTAAAGGTATTAGCACCAAGCATATCGCCCCTAAAAACATAAAGCCATAACCAAGTCCAAGCGCGCTCGTTAACGGGGGAATTGCTAGCGGGAGTAAGGTGCCACCCAGACATCGAGCGATGAGAACAATCGTCATTGCAGAAGCAGAATAGATTCCGAAAGCGTCCACCACATACGACGTCAAGGCTATCGAGGTCATGAGTAAGACGACTCCCAGGAAAGCCACGATGATCAGAAGGAGGTGGACCGGCCAATGAGCATCAGGACCCCATCCATAGAGCGCGACAACAAGCGGCATGAGTACTGCTCCCATAATCATGAATGGCAATCGGTACTCGGGGATTGCTGTTCCTCCGCCGTAAGACTTCCCCAACTTGATGTATATGCGATCCACAAAGGAGTTCGATAGCAGGATTCCGAATGTAGCGCCAAGGCCTATTGATGTCAGTAACAGTCCGTGTTTCGGGAGACCGAGACTTACTGAAAGTCATGAAGGACAGCCCCGTCTGGGCCGGCGAGAAGCCATAGATCTCCATTAATATTCCTGGGAGTGTAGTTGCCAGGACATAATACAAAGTAAACATCAATCCTCCATAGAAAGCTAGAATCTGCAGCACGGAGGAATCCAGCATCACCACGATCGGCCGCTTAATAGAAGTCCGCAATGCTGACCAATACAGCGCTGAGGCTGCCTCGTCTGATTCGTACGGGCATTTGATTGACTCATCTTGGTTCTCCTTCCGTAACCGAGTAGCTCTATGCTTCAGGATGGACACTTTGTATGTCTCGCGGAGCAGTGTGAAGAAAAGGACTTCACAGACGATAGCCAAGATTGCACTCATCCAGAGAATCTTTCGCCAACCAAGAGACTCAGCAATGAGACCGCTTATGGCTGGTCCGACGGCACCTCCGAGAAGTGGCGCCAGCATGATCAACGACATCCCTGACCCTCGTGATTCAGAAGGGAAGATGTCGCCAATAATGGCTGGGTTGAGAACATTTGAAGCCACAGCGACTCCAGTTAGGAAACGACTAAAGACAAGGAGCCCAGTGGTCGGACTCGAGGCCGTGAGCACGATGCCAAAGATGAAAATGATATTCGCCACATTGAAAGTAGGATAGCGACCGTAGATCTCCGAGAGCGGTGCGATGAGCAACGGACCACAAGCTTCCCCGAGCTCCCAGACGGTGACGAGCAGGATACTGGCAGATTTGCTCTCTCTTCCCTCGAGGTCGAAAATGATTCGCTCAGCGACCGGGACGATGCCGATGCAAGTAAAAGTACTATATTCAATGTCAGCACTTATAGTATCTGAAAGATTTACTTGATCTATTTAACTTACACCGTGAAAGACAGCAAGGCAAGTAAGAAGACAACACCTCTCTTGTACGCCTTCGGCCATTCCAAAGGGTTGTCTGGATCTCCATTGGGATCGAAATCGACTAGCGGATTTGCACTAGTGGGACGGGGCTCGTCGATCCGCCCCAGCAGAGGCTGAATTTCGTCCATATCGACGAGTGATGTTGAGCAGATCGGAAGAGATTGTATGGCAGTGAACTTTTGAGCTAGATATATTGTGTTACCTGGTGCAACAAGTCGAGGGTGTTGAAAAAAGTTGCACAAGAGTGGGGACTTTGATGTTCTTAGCGTATGATAGGACATTACCAATTCCATGATGACTAAACAACGCCTTATCTACATGTCGCGCCCTTCCCAATAACATGCATGTTGACTTCGTGAGCTTTATCCTATCATCTGCAGTGATAACCCAAGTTCTATTCTTTAATCATTTTGTGACCCTTCTCGTAGCTTCGGGTTGTGAAAAGGAGCAACCACGACTCGAAGGGCTTCGCTAAACTTAGCGATTCCCTCGCTAAATCAGGGACAGAGATTCTTAAGATCTTTACATTCATAAAATGAAGTTCGGATTCACAGACCATACAGACCGAAGGCTCTTAGCGCTTAAAATATATGTGGAAACATGTGATTCGAAATGCTTAGAGATGTGTTGAGTCTACATAGTTGAAACAAACTTCCCCAGCTGAGTACTGCCGCTCTAACTTGGGGAGACGTGATTTCAGAAGTCACAGTGGCAGAGGAGCATCCCGTTCACTCAAAAAGTAGATGTACAACCAAGTGACTCAACTCGAAAGACCAATTCCAAACGTCGTTGGGAAAAAAGGATCAAGGCGAGCACATCTCGTTTTAAGCGAATCAAGATCTTTCATGCAAGGTGAATTATCATCACTGGACTTATGCAGCTAACATGCAGCCGCACGAAATCACACCACGAAGTTCCCCGCTAGCTACCCATCAGGCCTTGAGCACCTTGAACGAGCAGCTCAGCGGTGAAATTTACCAACCTATCGATTTCCGCCCCCTCCTGCTTCAGGTTCCACTTCGGAAAGGTGCTGCAGTACGGTCAGCTGTTCCATATCTGAGGCTGTCGGAGGCTGGAAAATAGCGGTTTCGCTGGATTCTACGGCTGAAGGAAGCTCGGAGACAACAAGTTGGGCCTCAGTGCATGCTCAGGCTGCACTCTAGAATGAGGCGAGATGTATGACAAGAGGTGATTGAATAATATTCATATAAAACAGCGCTGTTAGCAGAGTAAATTCCCGCCAGTAAATTCATCAAGAAAGCTCAGAAAGGCGCGATATCGCCAAATTCGTAACGCAATTTGTTGCTCCAACCGGGCCGTTAAAATATTCAACCAACGGTCCCTAAAATAACCAAGCTTGTCAGACTAAGGGAGAAGCGGACTAAGTGCTGTGCCACATTCGTGGCTGTCGATGTTGTGTGTGTGTCCAGCACCTGGGTGATCTTGAATCACATGACAAGAATAACGAGGCAGAAACTGACGACTGGAGCCAGTGCGAAGGAGAATCGTAAGTCGTGAATCGTAAGGGCGGCCTGAAAAGGCCCATATGAACCATTGGAACGAATTCCATGTGGTGAAGGTGAGAATGCCGACCAAAGTCTGATTCTCAACGTATTCTATTGTTGATCTGTTGCGCATGAACGCAGATGTAAACATGAAGAAAGATAACGTGGCCTGGAAAGTCAATTTAGTCGCGATCATAGCCATCGTCGTAGTCAGGCTGATGGTGATCATCTGGAGCAGGATTCTCTGGTTGTCTTGACGTCGGGATCTGCGGTTGAGCACTGTACGAGAGTGAATATCCAGGCTGAGCTTGTATCGGAGGGTACGAAGCCGTTGCAGGATAAGAAGACCCATACATCTGACCACTCGAGCCGTAGGGTGCTGAGCTCATCGGTATGGGTATCGCGCTTGGATATTGAGGGTCAGTTTGTTGTGCGTAACTAGTAGCGACGTCGGGAGAATCAGGCCGATACCCATGTTGGCGATCTGACAGCGGCGGGTGTGTCTCGTTGAAAGCCGTGACAACGAGTTGCTCGTAATTCTCCGCAACTCTTCCAATAAATAGGACTTTGACGTTATGCTCGACCGTGTATATTTTGGCATAATTTAACCTCGACATTGGATCAAGTTTATCGGATGGGTCTTTGATTTCGACCCTGATTGGGCGATGGTGCATACGCCCTTCTTCTCCCTCTGCCAGCGTGTATCCGTCTCTTTTGGAGGAGTACACCACTGTATGAGTTTCAGCATGAACACCTGGCTTTACGACGCCTCGGTTGCCGTAGGTCAATATGGGTCTTGTGTGTACACGTAAGCATTGGACAAAAATATCACGTTGGTATGCAAACAATAGGCTGCCACTTACAAGCATATCGAATGTCCCTTGTCATTCTTCACAACTAAAAATCGCCGGATCTTGTGATAGGCCTTCTCGCCGTATTTAGACGGTTGTGCATCTTGTGCAGTGATTTCTGTCCCGCCAGCACCCTTGGGTTCTGACCAGAGAACCTTAAAGACCTGTTGAGCTTTAGCTATATTCACTTCATAGTCAATCGCCAAGACCTACTCTGCCAAATTCGAATTCGCTCGACCTGCGGACTTTGAATCCTGTTGATTGTCAGCCACTTCAAATTTATTGCAAATCCGGGTAGGCTACTTTTGTCTAATTCATGCCTATTATTGAGATTTTTAGAGCTAATATTGGTGGACGGCGGTATATACGGAAGACGTGGGGACCCGTAAAGTGACGCACCGCCTTGGGAATAACCACGGTAAGCTGTTGGTGAAGATGGATATACAGCGCTCTGTGTATTGAGTGAGGGATCTTGGAAGGAAGCAGCTACGGGGTAACTCCCAGACATATGTTGTTCATCTTGCGGACCATGACCAGTAAAGTATTGACTACTGCTTGATAGGGAAGTTCCATGGCCTGAGGAGTAGGTCTGGCCTGGGGCTGCTTGAGCATCGGGGTATTGGGTTTTTTGGCTTTGAGCTGTCTCAGAGTGATGCGAGTCTCCAAAATCAGAGTCGCTGTTTTGGTCTCCTCCATTGTTGGAGTCCCAGCGGGGTTCTTTACAATTTGCTACTCAGTGAATAGGTCAGCATATATAATGATTGGTAAATGGTCAACGGGGGAAGATTTCCTACAATATCCCTTGCGTTTACTTTTCCCTTTCCTTGTCCTTTTGCTCTGCTCTTCGAGCTGGGTGTTTTCCATCCCTTGGGTGATACCCGCGATGCTGTAGTTTGGCTCATTCTCCTCTTGGTATTGAACATTGTGTTCATCAATTGAAGGTAGTCCAGCGATATTAGCTTCGCTGCCTCTTGGGGTATATGGAGTAGGCTGCAAGCCTTGATCGTTGACAATCTGTGGTTGGGCGTATTCGTACTCCCACTCCCCTAAAAATGTACTGGTCACTAATTGGTCGAGGCGTGAGTATGGAGACACGAACCTCTGGAAAGCTCACGAGCCCGAACATTACGTTGGTATTGCGCATTCCATTCCCATTCGGTCCAGTCAGTTGGGTACGGATCAGGGCGACGCGAGGTATGCGAGGAGTGCTTGCGCTTGGAGGACATCGCCTCGTTCTGCGGGGTATGATTTTGGCGATAAGGATGGAGGGCAGATTTGGTGCATAGCTCGCTGTTTTATCCGTTGCGGACGAGTGGCCCTCTTTGCGGCTCTTGGGCGGTTGTATAGGCACGTCCACGAGCCAGCACATCTTGCCGAGAGCGCTCATGTGCAGAGAGATAGATGTGTGTAAAGTTGCATCATTAACCTAGATACGATTGGGGAAGGAAACATGGGTTGTATGCGCGGTGGTAGCAGCTTAGACACATACCCTGCTGGTTTCGGTGGGAGTGTGCAGTGGCTTACAGGCCCCGACAGCCACCTTGCTGCTTTATCCGTTGCTACGCATAATTACCTGAAATAGTCATTTGGCGGCTTTTACGGAAGGAAGACGCCGCATGAGAGAGGTATCGGCGCCTCAGCCCTAGCCTGACAGCCTGCAAGTTTAGTGAGGCTGAGTGTAGGCCCACAATCTCGCCAGAATTCCACGACATTTCCTGCTTAACACTTCAACATACCGTGACTGTTTGCCAGACACAGACAGATCTATGCCTGAATCAGGGTCCAGCCCGCGCCAAATGTGCAGCAGAACCACGTATGATATCTGCGACAACTGTCTGCATGGAGCAAAGACCAACGGACGGCCGCGCACGCGGTCAGCAGCCTGGGGAAGGCACAGGTCCTCACACTCTTCCCTTCGACTTCTGGGACTCTAGATGTAGTCATTCAGAGCTGTCGACTCCTCAAGTGATTGCGAGGGATGCAGGGACTGGTACTTATATGGAGCATGGTCGACCGGTGGAGGAAATGGAGAGTCTGCACTCTAGTCGAAATAGTTACCACGAGTACATACTCACTCCATTAAATCTGGGAAACGACAAAGCACCATTACCTGATATAGAAAGCGGAAGTTCGTATGACAGCCCGGACGAGTCTTTCGATTACGTTCCGCGAACACGTGAAGGCTTATCGTTGGTGCATCACAACTCTACCGAATCAGACCTCTCTATGAGAGCCGTTAGTTTGCAGCCTCCCACCAACCGGCGATATCCCTCAGCGTTTGATAACCTTGCTATGAGCCCCTCGTCTTCGACTTCTGGATCAATACCACACTCACCTCCACCCCCTCCACCGCCGCCCCCTCCACCAGAGAGTGGTCCATCGTCTACACAACGGTCTTCTACCCAAGTTTTAAAAGTTGTTCAAGCCCCAAGAAAAGCACCATCCCGATCTCCACTACTTCGACCTCTCAAAATTGATCAGATTTCGTCTATTGGAAGACTCCCGTCGGTGGGAAGTGCTCCACACCTACAAGCGCGTTCTAGGAGCCGCCAACCCCAGCCCAAAGAGTCGGACGACGACATTTGGGAAAGAACTGTGCGGAGCAGAACTGAAGTATGGGGCTTGCGATCGAGACTATCAGAACAGCGAAATGCTCTGAAAGAGCTGGGATTTGCAAGGTCCGTAGCTTACGACAAGCTCATGAAAAGCATTCGCGTCCATGGATTTCCAAGCTTAAGTCTGCAGGGAAAGTTGAGCGAAGAGGATAATTCGGTCAAGCTTTTTGAAGAATGTGAGAGGTTGAGCAATGAATATGGCCCTTTAGAAGAAGAATGCAACACACTGGAAGCCCGTCTCAACAATCGAGAGTATGAAATGCAAAAACTGGAAGCGATACTGCATCAACGATGGAAGGACACCCCACGAATCAAAGAAGAAGTCACAGAATTATCTCAAACCTCAGATTCGCCTTCAAACTATAGCGGATCTGAAATGAGTCAATTTTTCCATCCTACAATTGCAGAATACCTCTCTAAAATTGGAGATGTCGAGATCCTTCGCGAGCGATTGGATTGGCACGTGGAAGAAAAACTTGCACTTGAAGAAGAAAAAGAAACCAAAGAGCGCGTAGACAGGAAAATAGCGGAACCAGATCAAGAATGGCTTGATAATTATGCTGAAGCAGAAGCCGCTCTAATAAAGCAGCTGCAAGAGGCTGAATATGAAGCGGAAAGGCTACGAGCTCTGTGCGACTCTCTTGGTCTCCTTGACGAAAACGGCGAACCTCTTGATCTCGAAAGACAAGAGCGCCAAAATTTCATTGCAGATGAAGTGGACGCTGGAGGCGAGAAATCAGACTTCGTGAAATATCCACTACTTCTGCCTATGCCAGGGACGAAAGGAGTCCAACTAGCAGACGTCCTTCCAACTCCAGAAGTCGTCGACATTGAAAAGGATACAGCGGAAGCAAATGACGAGCGAATCGACCCCAACGATAGAATCAACGAATGGCTACTCGGAGACCTCCGCACCTCGGCCCTACACGTAAACCTGCTTGTCGGCATCTTCGAGAAACTCGTCGGACACATACCCAAAGGCGAGAAATGGCAGATCGATGTCTTGAAAGTCTGGTATATCGACGGCTCGAAAGAGATGGCTGACCAACCTTCAAGAACTCTGTCCGACACCGCGACAGATTCGACACAGAAAACAGTAGAGAAGCCAGTGAGTTCGTCGGGCAGGCACTCATTTGGGCTCATGTTGATAAGCTCAAAACCACGACCACCGAAATTGGAAGACGAGGTAACCATCAAAGGAAAAGAGGATATGCCGCTCTTGGGGCCACCAAGTGTTGTAAATGGAAAAGAAACGAAGGACGTCTCATCAGACTGAAATTTCATTTGTCAAAGGGGCGCACTACATATGTGCGCGTTTAATTCACTTTGCGATCGAATCGCGTTTTTAATAGCTTTACGTTGTTTTCCTCTTCATCTTCCAGCATTATAACGAAGGATATGGGCATTTTAAAAGGAGTCAGCAGGTAGTAGAGTTCTTGAAGGATGATTTGCAGTTTTTGAAGACTAGAGAGAGAACTTTGGTTTCTGCATATTGATACCCTGTCTATTCTTCTTTTGTAATGCTTGGTTCAAGTTTTCTTTCCATGTATGAGATCTAGCTTGTTTTGGCACCGTTTAACTGGGATGCCATGTACTATGTATCAATATTGATTTACTGGGGCTGCAAGGCGTTCGTTGGTGGGGGACTGCTGAGAAAGCGCCTGTAAGATAGAGACTATGTTCTCAATAATTGGCTGTTAGGAAGTCAGGACCGGTGGCTATGTCTGCTGAATAAGAGAGGCATTCTGTTGATCTTGCGGCTCTCTTCGCCTCACCTGCAGTGTCAAGCTGACAGTCACACCGAAGCTATGTGAAGAGGTAGGCAGACAAAAGCATGCGCATCTGGTTCGCCACATCTGGCCACAAGGCTGCGATCCCATCCCTCTCTCTAGTGAAAACGCTCAGGTGCCTTAAAATTGGATGCAGGACTTTGGACAACTATTGGTATTGTGTGACTCAAAGCCAGCGGCTCTTGAGTCAAAATCGGATCGCCGTTGGCCAACATTCTCAGGTTTCAGCTCATCACATTTATTGAATCGTGGGTTTGTGGGTATTTGAAAAGATAAAGCAGCATGCAGCCTGTCCCGCCCTGCATTTAGGGCTTAGCCCCGCCTGTACCTGAGAACGTTTTTGCAAAGTGAGGCTTGGGAAAGAGCGGTTTGCTGGGGCGGTGTGTTGGAATAGCTGGGTTATTCTTTGGGTGCGGTGGCTGCATATCGCTTGTGGTTGGAACGCCACCCATCGGCTTGACTTGGGTAGCGAGAGGTGTTTCTGGAATTCAGGGGTTCCGGCATAGGGGAAAGAGATTTTAGTCTGCCAATAGAAAAGTATAGGAAATTGTTATGAGATTAAATCCAGGTCACTCACGTGTTACCAATACGAAACGTTGCTGTACACCGTTTCTGTACCTGGTCTGTCCTGCATTAGATCTGAAGCACGTCGGAGAGCAGCAACCTATATAAGAAATTGCTGATAGGAATTTGGGGGAAAGGGGCTATCGGTGAGAAAACTGTCAATTGTGTCATCCAATCTACAACTACACAGCACCATACCTTGTTCGTTGCAAATTTTAACAGGGAAAAGCCATGTGAACGAGAGACGAATAATTTGTGGTTTGGGCTAATTGGCAGCTAACGTATATGATAGTCGATCCCACCAAGAGCATCATAGCAAAGTGAAAACTAGGACCTGTCGTCCTTGCACCCGGTATCAATTTGGTAGTGGTGTATGCCAGTCCTAACTATTTTAGACAACAAGAGAACTTTCAATTTTGGTAGGAGACTTTCTGAACAACTGAGTCCAATGAAATGACCCCGTCCTCCAGCTACATGATTCAAAAGCATGATATGATCAAGAGCTATTTGCGTAACATCAAATGTTGCCCGGCAGAGAACTTTCTTGCCTAAGCACTGTGCCGCTGCCTAGCAGGGCAAACGTATATTTGTTAATACTTCATGGTCATCCTCGGCAAAGAGTAACAAAGGAAAGAAGAAAACAATCGCCTGCTCAACAAGACTTTCAGTCTAGCGCGACTTGCCCTTTCCCTTCCCCTTTGAACTGTGATGATGGCTTGAACCACCCGATCTCGCAGGGTGCTTGGTCGGCTTCTCCGCCGGTGTCGCCCGGTATATCATCGAGTTTCTCCAGAGCGAAGAGATATAATCTTTATGCACCATGCCAATGTTCAATACACGGACATAGTTTTCCACAGTGTATATCTTGCTGTAGTTGAGGCGAGAAAGTGGGTGGAGTTTTCCCTCTGGGCCTTCTTGTTCACTTTGGACTCGGATAGGATCTTTGGTCAGCCCTTCCCTGACAGTCGACCCGTCTTTCGCTTTGTAAGAGTATTCCTTGGGGCAGTCTAAGGAAGTGTAGATTATCGCATGTTGTTTGCGGTCGGGTAGGTTGGATTTGAGTGTTGCTTGGTTAGAGTAGGTGTGTATGGGCCTGGTATCGTTTCACATCAGTATTCGATCTTAGATGTAAACTGTAAAGAGGCAACCACTCACGAACAAATGTTGTTGCCCCATCCTTCCTGTATAACGACAAAGCGTCTTATCTCACTGTATGCCTCTTGCCCAAGCCATGTTGTGCTGATATGTGATCCATTTCGTGTCCCACCACCAGGAGGAACCTGTGGACCTGCAGGCTCTGTCCAGAGCATCATAAACACTCGACCGATTCTCCAGAAGTTCTCTTGATCTTCTTCAGCGACTTGACGATATCCTGGTGGGAATGTCAGAATGCTTTTCGAGACAGGGGATGGCCACAACACTTACTTGGATCGAGAGTCTCGTAGCTCATTGAACCTGGAGCTTTGTAGATGTGCCTTTGAGCGTGGACTACGTACCTGTTAGCCACGACAAGAACGTATGGGAGAGACGTTGTAATACCTCCTTCTGGAATAGGATTGAGGTTCATGCCAGAGAAGGCAGAACCCAAATCGCGTACACCATCTTGTGCATTGCGAGGAGGAGGAGAATAGGGATTCAAAGCAACACTGGCTGAGCCAGCTGGTGCTAAAGCAGGTCCAGCTCCATAATAAGATGTCGAAGAAGTTCCAAGGCCTTGATTATAGTTGCCAGATAAGGTACCGGAAGACGAAACGGGTGCTGGGTAAGAAGATGAATACGCAGGACCAGGAGCAGACCCGGATGCACTACTGCCAGAAGTTGTGTAGTTATTGTCCCTGGCTGATGGATATGTTGTCTCGCCACTGGCTGAAGTTGGATAGGCTGGGTAAGGAGTGCTTGGATATAGTGCTGATGATGATGTCTCTTGGCTTCCAAATCCACGAGGAACATTAGCGACATTGGCAGTTGGTGGGTGCCAGAAGTACTCGATTTCGCCTGACGCGCCTATCCGTTCGGAGTACCAGAGTTGACTCTCATCGTCAAATTTTGACTCAGACCATGGTATTGTTTGCTCTTCCTGGTGGCCTCTGGAGGGATCCATTGAAATTGTCCAGAACCCGGAGCATGGTCCAATCTTGTACGTAGTCGTGGAGAGCTGCTTGCGTTGGCCATGGGCTTCCGGGTTTTTTTATGCCTGTGCCCACAAAGGCAACACCACGTTTGAACAAGAGCCGCATCCTGAAAGATCATTAGCCAGAAGTAGATGAAGGGTGCAAATCGAAATCGCGGTCAATGATGCGGGAGCGGGATGGGCCACGGTTCCTCTAGTCAGCGAATTACCAACGCTTATTGGTGGGATGACCAGAGTGTATGCATTGAGGCCTGGGTCGTGGCAAGATCTTGCAACCACCACGATAATAAATACCGCTATTTAACGTGATCCTGATTGGGCCCGATGAGCGGTCGAAGAACAAATGAGGGCCTTGGCGGTTGCAGCAGCAGTGTTTCGTTCTGTGAGATGGCCGCTTTAAAGGCCCGCCCTATCGGAGCCTGCTCAATCGGCCCTTGTATATATGCGACATCCCACGGGATCCCGTCTCTGTTCGGGTTTTTGCGACACGGCTGATCGGGCGAAGCCCCATCAGGCAGGAGTAAGATTACTGTACCACAGTCGGGCCAACTTTCATTTCTGCACCTTGAACAACTGAAGATCTGGTATGAAAAAGTCAAAGTCGCGAATTCTCACCCAACTACGACGCACGAAAAGCTGAATGATACCCGAGAGACCTCGCATTGAAACGTGGATTGGTCCTTGGTAAAAACAGCCGAGGCAGTTCTTTGGGCACGGCTGGACGTTTGGGCAGGTTCGAGACTAAGGAATGTCCAATAATTGCTGCTATTTGGCCAAAAGTCCCAACCAACACGACAAGTACTAGGGCGAGGTTTTAAATCTACCTTTTTTCTCGAGTCAAGCTCTCTCACGAATCAGATCTATGCTCAAGATGCCCCACTCAAGAACAAAGCTCAGAAGATGTAATCGTGGCTAAAACTGGAGAACTTCAAACATGCCAGTCGAGGAGAAAACAGAGGCAGCGTCGACGTCCGGTGAAGGCGGGAACTACCGCTGGGGAGACTTAATGCAGGATCTACACCAGTTGTCAAAGTTGCAGGAAGATGCATCTCATGCACAGATTGATGCTCGACAAAAGAGGCGAGAGGCTTCATTCAAGAGACAGGATGTTTGGCTCAGGGACGATGAATTGATGAGACACATTCAAGAGCTCAGTGCACAAGGACGCTTTGAAGGGTTTGAAGATTTGATACAACTGGCGAGCAAGTGTCAAACAGCACGGGACGACTTGGGGCCGGTGGAGCAAGAAGGCATTGAGGCAGAGCAAAGATGGGAAGGGCATCTATGGGAGTTGCAACGAGCTGAAGAACAAATCTACCGCGACTACCAAAACGAGTTTGAAGAAGCAGCAACATACTCCCAGGACGACCAAAACGCTTTGTCTGCTGAGGACGAGCACCAAACTATACTTGAGGAGCAGGTCATGGAAAACGCATATCCGAACATAATTCCACCAACCCCTGAAAAATCTCCAGCCAGATCGACCACATCTTTGGTACCTCATCAACTCGTAACATTGAAGGCAGATCAGTTTACAGCATTGCAGGAAGATACAACTACTCAGTCTGATAACGAGCCCAGGAACGCCATACTTTTGGATCTGGTTGAAAGTGCAGAGACGAACGCAAAATTACCACCAACTGAGTCGTTTCTCGAATGGGACTCGGACTCTGGAATAGCAGACATCAACCGCATTCCAACTACAAATACAATCGACGACCTCGCACATTCCTTTCAAAAACTTCCAAATAAGCACTTTAACAGCCTGGAGCCGTATCCACAATTGATGACCGACTTTGGCACAACAAGGGACAGGATAAATAAATGGTTGGAAAACACGGCACTGGTTTCCCATTTTGAAGGAATTTCTATTTACACCATCTTGAAAGATAAATTGGAGAAGGAGAACGCGAGCTTGCCAACAAATTGGGCTCAGTTGGTGGTTGCATATTGGGATTTGGATGGCGCTTCTATTCCACGCATGCAACGACAACGAAAGGTTGCAGAAATAACACAAAGCGGGAGCGAGGGTGAAGCCAATAAAAATTCGAAAGAGAAGATGCACACTGGAGATTGACGATTGAAGAAGTGGGAAGACAATAAACATAATGGGCCTGGCTCAACAGAGAGCGCAGAGGATTCATAAAACAAATGATATCTAGCGGTTGGATATCAAAGGACTCGAAGGATTGTCCGCGTTTTCACTTTTTACTTTTTTATTTTTTAGATCAGTATCGATACTGAACGAGCACTTTTCATTCGCATACGGGTTTTATTGGTTGTCTTTGTTCGAGGCAGCTCTACTTGTTTCTAGTACTCTAGAAGGATTAGGAGCACACACAGGGAGTTGAGGAGTGGGTTGTCATAGTTTACGGGATCTAGCTGCGTTGATCCTTCTAGTTCTCACATTGTAAATGTTCAAGCTTGCAAGCTTGCTGGCAACTTTTTGAAATCGCCCAAACGGATCAAATGAAAACATCCAATAGCGAACTCTCAGTAAAACAGCAAGCAATTCACATGAACTGCAGATAAGAAGATAGCAAGTGTGGCGTGGTGGCCCTGTACTTGCATAATGCAACCCTATGGCCCCCCACCCCCGCAATGATCAGCTGCTCAACTTCTCGGACTTTTTGTGGACCCGACGAGCAGGTATCCACGACCGGGAACGGCAAGCCGTGCAGAATCATGACTCTCACGACTCCGCTGGGGAACGGGCACTTGGGAATCACTCATTTGCCAGGCTTTCCAATTACTGTAACGGCAAGAAGTTGAGAACCAGGCAGCAGTGTTACATCCACAAATCATAGGCCATCTTGTGCGATGCTGCGATCATTTCTGACCATTACTGTATCACGGGCCGAGCCGTATCGTACTCGTTCCTCGGATGTGTTCTTGTTTGTCCCCGGAACCTCGTCCTTGAATGTCTGTACTACCACACTGAACTTTGGGGCGGATCATAGGACTGATTCCCCACAGCGCGGGGAACAAGAACAGAGGCTCTGCTTGAACGAATCGACATGCACTCGCACCATTTCGGCATGTGGTGACAGAAGGTACCGCGTCAGCTCCCGACCAGCCGATTTGTGATTTCAAAGACACACGTGGGGGGACGCAACCTATCAAGTAAAGTGCAGAATGGGCATATTTGCGCATGAAAGTACGGTGTTTCTGGCCATGAAATCGATGTCTGGACTGCCAAACTCTCTATCTCCCGCGCGAGGTGGAAAAGAAGCACAGCAAATCACCATTTCCCCAGACTCGACCCCTGCCCGCATGCATTCTGCTGCATCGCCGTTGATGGAACAGTGCAAGATGTGATTCCTCGTGGGAAACACGATTTCGATCTCCGATTAGAATGCGATTGGGAAACCCCATGCAAAATCGCTGCTGTGAGTGGTGGCGAGCAGGGTGCATTCAGCCCTGAAGACCCCGCAGTCCCGACTTCGGATGTAGAAGTACTTTCCCACAAACCTCGCCAAAACTACATGTCTGCGGCCTAAATGACAAGTCTAAAGGATCTTATTCAAAGGATTCGATGGTGCATGAATTTGAGTGAAGCTAGTTTATCTTTGCTCACTACAGTAGTGTGCGGCGCAGTAAGCAAGATCGTCATGTCCGTGCATTTCCACTATCCTTCTACTTTGTTCAAGAGGGGCTCAAAGTTCTCTGTAGCTTCAAGCCGCCTCCTCACCCATGAGACCCTTCAAAAACTTGAGGAGAAGTTATCTCGCACTTGCTACTCTTCTCAACCGTTCGGCAGTAAGTGCACCTATGATCAGACGAGTCCCTGAACCTTAGTTGGAATCAGCTCAGTCTAGTAATTGAGCTACCGCGTTCTCGGTGCGCCCCTTTCTTCTAACCCTTACGCACAGAGCGGAATATTTCCCTCTATTTGACCTACCGGTGATCGTGATACCGATGGAGATGTTTTCCATTAATTTTGTTCTCTGGATTTCGATGAGCTCGCCAGTCTGGTTCTGGGGTGGAACTGGTCGGGAACGCCTCAGTGATGGCTGGGAGTCGGTCAGATAGATTGAATCTCCTTGGAAATGCTGAGAGCTTTGCAAAGAATATATCCGGAAGCGATAATTCGACGAGTAGATACGAAATTGTGGATACTGATACTTCCGACATTAGAAGCAAAAGAGTCCAGCCACTGCTCAATATCCCCCTTCGTACTCAGCAACCTGGGCCGCGGACATCGAGGAGGATGGGAAGAATAGCAATTCTTATGATATGTGAAGAATCCCGCATCCAAACATGAAGATACATATTTACCAGCACCAGATCATCGAAGCAACTAGAAGAAAGTTCCACATCTTTCGCAAGCTGGACAAGCTCAGCGTCGAAATACACTCTTCATTCCGTCCTCCGCTTCTGACGTCTATCTGGCAGATATGGTTCCTACGTCTCCTACGAATATGCAAACCCAGGTGGCTTCAGTAAGGTGGAATAAAAGTTCAGTTGATGGCGTGAAGGGGTGTTAGCAGCAGCTACGAGCACAAGTCTCGTCCTTCTCAACCTGATATTCACGATATGGGCGGCCTCGAAATCCAAGAATGATTTGGGGATTGGATCTTTATATGAAGGAGAATGTCGCACTGTAAGGGATGTCGAATCATGGCTGCACATTGCCATCAACGCTATGGGGACAATCCTACTCGGAGCGAGCAATTTTACCACGCAATGTATAAGCTCCTCCACACGAGGCGAGATTGATGTTGCCCATTCCAAGGGAAAATACCTCGACATCGGACTTCCGAGCCTGAAGAACCTGGACGGGTCGAAAAGAAAAGTGGTCTTCACTTATCTAGTTTTATCTACTATTCCATTGCACTTTCTGTGAAACTCGGTCGTCTTCATCACCACGCAAAATGTCAACTGTAACATCTTCGTGGTTACGCCAAGCTTCTTCAACGAGTCAATCGTCGATTGCAGCCAGAACGTCTCCATGTAAGTTACAATCAAGAGTCGGTTTCAGTGTACAACCAGGGCGGCTATGCCACAGACTACATGCAAACTCCACTTGAGTATGGCATGGGAGTCAATGTTTCATTCCTGCCTAGCAGTAGTGACTATTGGCAAGCAGATGTCTGCAACATTTCCCAAGCGCTCTTAGCCAACGCCATTTCAGGAAGCCTCCCCCGCCTGAGTAACGAAGAATGCAGCCTCTCCTACGGCCCAGGCAATGGGAACATGAGAGGCTGGTCCAATCTACTCGCTCTCACAAAACCTGCAGCCGCCGTTTCCCACCCGGAAAGCACAATTCTCCTGCAGTTTCGTTACCCGGAATACGTGTCGAACTACACGGTTAACAATTGGGTCTGTGGCCCCAACTTCCTCATCGCAAACAACTGCAAATGCAACTACAGAAGCATGGCCGCGAATGCCAGTCCCTGGAATCTGGGTCCAATCAACGCAAAAGCCGAGAATCCCTTTGTCTTGTTTCCATCAGAGGAATGGCCATTGACTACTGCTTGGTGCAAAGGACAGACCTCGCAGGAAAATGCCTGCTGCAATGCAGCCTGGTTATCATGATCTGCGTCCTTGGCGCCAACGCCGTAAAGCTCACCTGTAGGAAATTCATCCTCCTAACTTACCTCGAGCCCGTTCTGGCCACAATAGGAGATGGAATCGCCTCTTTCCTCGAACGTCCCAATCCCTTTACAGTCAATCGGCCATTCCTTACACGCGCACAGGCTCGGATATTCAAGCGACTAGGAGTTGGAGGGAAGGTCCGCTATCATCAGCCAAGAATTGCGTTGCGTTGGTGGAATGCCCCCAGCCGGCCACGGTGGATCATCACGCTGAGCTTGTACACCATTGCGATCATCGTCGTCTCTCTGCTTCTCACAATGGGAAATAGCAACCTGACAGATCAATCTATATCCATTCCCACTCCCTACTCCATAGGATTCAGAATCTACAACAGCTATGCTACACTCGATATCTTCTCAACGTCATCCTTTTCTCCCACCGCCGCAGACTTTTCGTCAAACAGCCTCCTTCTCTCCCTGGCGACCGTCGCCAACTTGCAGCAAGTCATTGTGTCATGTTTGTACTTTGCGTATAACACGGTTTACACCAGCATGGTTTCAGCGGATGAGTTCAGGCGCTTCAGCTCCCATCGTAAGGCACTACGGACAACAGATCCGAAGGGCCAACAAAGGAGCACGTATCGGCTAAGCTTTCCATGGACGTATGCTTTACCTCTTGCACTTTGCAGTTCGGTGCTTCACTGGCTCGTCTCGCAGTCCCTTTTCATTTCGCGGACAGAGATCCTTGATACATATGGAAAAACGGAGTGGATAAGCTATATGGAGGTTGGATATTTGCCTTTGGCGATTCTTCTGGCTTTTTCGTTTGGGACGGGCATGTTTGTTGGGCTTGATCTTGAACGGGGTTCAAAAGTTAAGGCCGCGCGTACTGGTTAGGAATAATAGTCTCGCGATTGCTGCTGCTTATCAGAGGCCAGAGAGCGATGTCGATGCTCAACTCAAGAGGGTGCAATAGGGCGCTGTGAGGCACCAGGTTGGTGATAGGCCAGGTCATTACTGTTTTACCAGCGAGGAAGTCGAGGCACCCAGATTAGGAGAGCTGTATATATGAAGACTTAAGAAACTGTAAGTGAGGCTTGAGGAATTCTTCGTAGGAAAAAGTCTCTTAATGACACTTGTCTACATACGTCCTCATGCTTCTAATTTCTCTCCTCTATCCAACGTTTTCAGCCTTCTTTTTGATCTCACACTTCCATGCTTGTATCCATTGACCAAGCAAGTTGCCAACTTTTCCTGACCCGACATATACTTGCTCTTCTTCTCTTCGCCGAGTAGACTTTGTACAATGGATCTAGACACGTGAGCGGTGTACGGCGCGATTATCTGCAGCACAGCTTTGCGGGGCTGAGGGCGGACGACGTGGTTCGCGGCCAGCACCTTTTGCATGCATGGCCGGCGAAGCCCCGCAAAATGCCTTGGGCATAGCCCCGAATCGAATTTTTGCTCCCAATTTTGCTCGACATCGTTCAACAGAATGACAACTTCTCAGTGAGGACCCTCTATTATAAGCACTTTTATGAATAGGTCGGAGACGGGGTTCCGTGCCCTCCCCTCCCTGGCACCGGTTGTCCAACATGGAAGCGGTGCGAATCACTTCGAACTTTGCTGGCATACTTACTATTGTTGGTCAGTCTATCGACGGTATTCTGAAGCTCAAGGCCTTTTTTGAGGATGTCTCGACGGCGCCTCAGAGGTTTGAAGACCTCCTGAAGGACATCAGCGATCTTCAGGATGTGATGATACAAATTCAGGAATTTGTCGACCTCCTTGGACGAGAGCCTGCAGAGAAACTCCAGGGGACGAACACGCCGAAGACGACGATCCTTCAAGCGAACTTGACCAGTTGCGCAACGGACATCGAAGCTTGGGTGCAGTTAACAGGGAAAATGAATCCTAGAACGGAGACTGGGATACGGGGTTTCTTTCGCAAGGTCAAAGTTGCTGCGGACAAGAGGGGTTTTGAGCAGTTTGGCAAGAAGATCTCATCACATCAGCAACGAATTGGCCTCAACTTGTCAGTTCTTGGAAGGTAAGTTATTGCATATATTACGCCAGCGTCGAAATGATCCTCTAATTTAAGAGATAGGTCTTTCGACTACCTAGGTCTTGAAAGATTGCAAGCTTTGGGGAATAAATTTGATGGACTTGCAGAAACCAATGTTGAACTCAACAACCGAATGAACGAGAGGCTCACGTCCGAGAATCAGATTATACCAAATACCAAGGAAATCTTGACGTCAGCTCTGGATGAGCAATTTCAGCCCCTGAAACAATTCATATCACAATCTCTAGATGAGAGGTTTGAGGACATGAGCCAAGCCCATTCCGAAAGTCATGAGAGCATTCGAAGCATTTCTCAAAGTCTGTCCAGCTTGGCATCTCAAATGTCACATCTCCTCAGTGTGCCGTTTCATGGCAACGAAACCAAACCTCGTCACCCAGTGGAAGAACATTCCGACGAAGTGGAATGGTGCTGTGATGCTATCTCCGGGATCGAAGATGGGTTCGAAGACAACGGTCGATCCATGATATGCCTCTATTGCTCAAAAATATTCGGCCGTCCCTCTAAATATGACGACGGGATCGACAAGCTAGGCTATCATCTCACCAAGGCCCACAATTTTGGCTTGTGCAATCTGTCCATTTCTTATACGGTGTGGGAAGAGTTGCATGAGCACTTAGTGGACTTTCATGCGATGGGTCGGAATATTCCTATTCCAAGAAGATCAAGGTTCTACAGGCATCGAAGTACCCCCATTTATTCTCGTGGACAGAGCTTTATCAATGAACAACCCCCACGTCCTCAACAAGAATACTGTGAGACTGATGTTTTACTTCAGTGCAGACTCTCAACAGCACACTGGCATCTATCTTCCGAGCACCCTTTACTTACCAATGACATAGTAAGTTTCGACCAGATCGCGAGCTTATTACATAAGTTCGAGCGTGAATCGTTGTTCACTACCCCTCCCCACGAGATTTGGAGACAGATTCCAGAAGTTGCTTGTCTATGGGAAAGCATTATACTTGTCACCACCGATGAGGGCATCGACATGATGGCCAGTTCATGGTCGGCAGAGAAAGACAATGGCCCTTTCCGAGATTTACTACATGGCTCTTACTTTTGCGAAGGATTAAGAGAAAACAAGAGGTCCCAAATCAATCAATGGCTGTTAGAAATATTATGCGAGTCCGCGCCGACCAGAGATCTCCTCAGAAGCGGACAAATACTTCCGGAAATGGAGTGTCGCGGAACCGGCTGGCTTCAATCAATACTTGAGTGGTGGGAACAAGATGAAGCTGCCACAGGAGAAGCTGGAGACTTGATCTTTCGCAGGTCATCGAATCGCGCAGTGGATAGCAGGGACAACTGTGGAAACGATGAGTGCTCTTCAGGTTCGGCCTCTCAAGGATCTCCGCCAAATAGTTTTGCGGTACCGCAAAATGAATTTCGTCCTATTGCTACGCCTGATACTGCAGATTTGATGACTCATCCTGAGGACAACAGTACTATACAAAACGAAGAGGAAAGTGCATTGTCTCTCACGGAGCACGTCCTGGGAAATAGCCATAGATTGACATCAAAGGCAAGACGACTGGTGTCCGAACTCACCAAGTTGCGGAAAGAAACAATTGTTCATGAAATTTGTGCTAGGCAGAAACGCCGCGAGTTGGGCTTTAAATGGAACGATGTGTCCTCTGTTGATGAAAAGTTTCTAGGAGAAGTCCAGAAGTTACGAGCGCAGGGAAAACTAGGCCTATTCCCGGACCTATTAACGCTGGCAAAAGATTCCCAACAAGCCCGACAAAACATTGCCCATATCGAAGCAGAGTATAGTGAAATTGCAAAGAATTTGGAAATTAAGTTTTCCGAGTTGCAGCTCGTTGAGGAGTCTATGCTTGAATGTCTTGACGAAGTTGTGCTGGCCACAGGTGTTCTTTCCAACTCGCCGAGCATTTCAACGAGTCAGCACAGATCATCGTCACCAATAAGCAACAGCCAATATTCCACCCAAGACGATGGAAGAGTTCGCATGCGTGAATTTGAACAAGAACCACAGCCACAAAAGCGTCATTTTGTCAAACAGGATGTGAAACCCGGCAATGACAAGAAGTTTCCCATAGCTCGACAATTGGAGTTCAGAGAGCACGATCGACGAGATTTCAGATATGGAAAGGTAAGACACAGCCCCTCTGACAACTTTTAGTGGATTTTAACTCAACTATAAATAGGTCTTCAAAATCAGAGAGTCAAAGAGTTTGGACGGAGAAGATGGGACGGTGGTCTCGGCGAGGATCGAGAAGGTTGATGACAGCCTACCCCAGAAGATTAGACGCTTTGTAGTCATCGAAGCAAAGCATGCATATTGCGTATGTTTGTAAGCATCTCCCTATCTGGCCGCAACTTAACTTCTCCGGCAGTAGCTAATTGTTCGTCAAGGTCGATCATGAGTCACAAAGGTCGACCGACCCCCAAGGACGGAGGCCACCCTGAGAACTATGCAGTGATATACATAGAAGGTCAACCGCCTCCTTCGCCACCTAGCAAAACAGAGCTAGCCAGACCCGCAATCAAAATGAAAACCCAAGTTCCTTACCACAAACTAGAAATGGATTCGCGGCTCAACTATGAAAGGACCTACCACGTGGATTACAACGTTAAAGTTTTGTTTATTGGTGATATCTCAAAGGTCTCGGAGTCGGACCTATTCGAGGCTTACCGATATTTTCACCCTTCTGACAAGCTACGATCCGAGAGTCCTCCTCCTTTAACATCAGACACAAATAGCACGACCAGTGGCATGCGTGAGCCACCGAGTCCGAAGTTTGGTACAGGCCACATCGATCGCTATTCGTTCGATACCGTCCATTTCTCTGCTCTCTCCCAATATTCCATGGACTCTGGGTCTCACATACTACCCCAGTTATCACATGGAGGTTACGTGAAGCCGTCTTGGGAGGATCCGCAAGAGGAAGGGTCTGGCGCAAAATGCTAAATTTAGCCACGCTAAGGCTTTTCAGGAGGATAAATACTCTGCTTTGTACGTAGTCAATCTACAGAACCTTATGGCCCTTAAGTTACCATGAAACCTATGATCGCACTTTCCTTTCTGCGCATCTAAGACTGTTTCAAGTCCCGTATCATAGCAGACCACCAACACCTCAGCCCCTAGCGAGCCCCCAAGACGCTTTTGCTAAGAGGCAACATAATCAGTCTCCGAGGCCGAAAATTCCGAATAATACGGAGCTGCACGATGACAAGCGAAGGAGAGACTAAGCCACCGTAACTATTTTCTTCAACCCCCTTTAGGCCGCAGAAACATTCATATACAAAGTCGATATATTAATTTATGATGAAGTGTCACATAGTTCTGGAAACAACTATCCGCGGTGTTTTCTGTCAACAATCCCCTCCCCCAGAAAGGAATGAAGTGGCGGGGCAGGCAGGTCTGAGTGGATTCTTTTAGGGTCTTTCGATAAGGAAGAAGAAGGGTAGCCAAGTAGCAGGTTTAATTTCACGGGCTAGAAGCCAAATTGAGAGATTTGGATTGGACTGTAACAGTACTAGCTGCACTACGTTCTGGATCTATCACGCAAACAACGTAACATAGCTTTGTTGAATCTAGAACTACATTGAGTAATATGCTCTATGTCCCTCTATTCTTTTCTTTCTCCTGTCAGACGCGCTTTGATGGCTCGGGACCATAAGGAAGTCGGTCTGCTTGAACTTCGCTCTTTAGTCCCTTTCTTACTTGCTTTACGCCTTGCCTCCTCCAGACATTTCTGCAAGTCGCCCCCATCATGATGAAAATAAGGAGCATCGAGTTCTTTCAAGAAAGGATCGGCTCCGTAACGGAGAAAGAGCTTGATCATTTCAGGTCTCTGGCCAGAATCCGAAATAACGAATTGCCAAATTGTGTCGCTATGAAGAGGTGCCTTGCTGCCACCCATTAGAAGAGGTTGGCTTGGTTTAAGCTCGAGGTCGAGGAATCGTTCGATCAGCGAAAGACTTGGACTTGACCTTCTGAATAATGGATGGATGGTTTGATATTCGGTTACTGCCATTTGAAACAGGCTTTGGAAATGGCGCAATCGAGCATCATTAAAGAGAAATAAAATCTTTTGTTTTATAAACTCATCCAGTTGTAGTTTCGCAGCCAGGTGGAGAAAAGATGAAATCGCCACGTGGTCCGATTGTTGAGTCAGTGAACATTCCTCATAGGTCATTCGATGACTTGGATTGCTCGAAGCGAGAATAATTTCTGCCGAATTCTCCAATTCGTCAAAGAAGCGGGGCAATGCCATCGAGGGGGAGTGTCGATATATGTTCACCATTGACGCTATAAGCGAAATCCAAAACACATCTCCATTTCTGTCGGTTGCGTCCCGAAGTCACGTAAATCATAGGATAAGTCAGATTTGAGGGTAATAATAATACTAATTCTAATGTCTAAAGAACTAAGAGTAGCTAACTAAAGGGAGGCCTTATATACTATCGATTAGAGCTAGTCTTAAGTAGGAGAGTAAGGGGAAGCCATATACGTAATATTAACTAATAGACCCCCCTAGGCTTTAGTGAGAATCATAACGCTTAGCTTTCCTTTTAAGCTATAATATTTAATAGCTCTTATCCTATATTAGGTCTATTAAATACCCTTAGATAATAGATGAAATCTAAGTGAATATAGAGTATATCTTTAAGGAAATAATAAGAACACGGCTTATATAATAGTAACTTCTCTATTAATAATATCCCTTTTTCCTTTAAGGTTTTAGCCTATTTATTAGCTTAGAATCGAAATCGAGCCTCTTTTTATTAACTCTCTTATTATTATTAAGCTTTAATTAGCCTAAGTTCACGGGCTTTTTAATATTTATAGAGATATAAAAGTATTATCTATTATTCTAGTTTAGTTTATAAAGATAATAGAAAAGATAATTAAAAGAATAGAAGTTTTATATAATTATTACTAACTATTTAGTCTAGAGATTATTCTATAAAAAGCTTTATAGGTTATAAAACTAGTAGATAAGAGAGTATATATATCTATTTATAGATTACGTATTCTAGGAATATAATTCTCTCTATTATAAAATTGTTATCTAATTAGGGGTATTTTTAATATATACTCCTTTATTATTTATATCTTTATTATTAAGATTTTATTAACGTATTTTAGAGTACCTCTAGCTTATATAAGAGATAAAATTATATTTTAGGAATAAGATAAATTATTATAAATAATTAGAAGGAAAATCGTCTAGGCTTATTACTAGCTAGGCTTAGTCCTTATAAGGTAATATTAACTCTTTTTAAAAAGGATAAAGGAGAAAGATAATTAAGATAGTCGTATATATATAAGAAAAAATAATAATAAAAGATAATAGCTAAAAATAGTAGCTTATCTATATAATAGCTCTTACCTTTTTAGAGATAGCTCTATTACTTTAGAGCTAGCTCTAATACTATATAAGAGCTCTTAGCTTATTTATACTTCTCTTTCCTCTTTATTATCTTTATTACTCTTATTCTAACCCCCTAGTTTAGGCGTAGTTAGCTAGTTAATATAAGAGCTAATATTAACTATATTAATTATTTTAATAAAGATATTATAATATTAGATAGTAAGTAGTTTTATTAGTCTATCTACTACTATTTTAGTTATAGATTACTATTTAATCTAGACGTTTCCTTTTATAATTTCCTAGTATAACTAGTATTATTAGATATTCACGTATTTAAGCTTAGTTACTAGTTTTAGTAAGTCTTTTAGGAGGAGGCCTATAGTCTAGAGGTTATTATAGTAGGCTATAAGTAACTAATTAATATTAAGATTAATATTATTAAAAAATTATACCTACTAAAGTATTTAGGAGATTAGGTAAGTAATTATTAATAGTTTAGTTTCTATAGTTAATATTATAACTATTAACTATAAATAGCTAACCTAGTTAAAGAGACTATTAAAGAGCTTAAGTATATATCCTTTTAAGCTCTTTCTAGTAAGTTTATTATCTATGAAAGTAGTATTACTTATAGCTATAAATACTAGTAGTAAGTCTTAATCGTAACTCTTTTAATATTTATTAGTCGAAGCTAAGAAGACTAGTTTTAATATAATATCCCTATTATACTTAAGGGCTAAGAACTTAATATCTTCTAAATAGTTAATATATTAGTAAGTAGCCTCGAGGTGCCTAAGCCCTAGATTTTTAAGGTTTTAGGCTAAGTATTTAGTATAAAAAGTAATATCTAGCCTAGTAATAAACGCTAAGTAAGTTAGGGAACTAATAACTTAAGAGTATAACTAGATTTTATTATTAGTAGTTATTCTAGTATATAGTAATAATAGTAGAATTACTATTAGGGTTTTTAATAATTAAATAGCTAAACTAGTATATTAGAACCTTTTACTAATTTTAGTAATATATAAGTCTTAGTATAATTAGAGTTTTTATACTTTTTAGTCTTATATAACTCGAATTCTAAGGAACTACTTTAGTTCCCTTATCTCTTATATTTTAAAGGCCTTTAGGAATTTAGTATAAAATTCCTAGTAGACTAATTAGTTATTAAGGTAATATAAGACTATAAAATCGTTAATATAGAAGAAGATAATTAACTTACTATTAGTATATAAATAAGGGTAGTTAGGCACTAGTTTTAGGCTAAGTTTATTAAGATATTTATATATAAGGTTATATTATAATAATAGGGACTTAAGGAGACTATATAAGGTATAGATTAGTTAAAGATAATAGCCTTTAACTTAGAAATTATTAGGATATTAAATATAAACTAGTTTATTAAAAAAAGGCGTTATAAAACGCGTTTACTATATTAAACTAATAAATATCTAAGTTAAAATATACTATAATTACTATTAGTATACGAAAAACTTATATAGCTAAAGTAGCTATGTATATATCTTATAAAGACACTTTTTATAAATCCCTATATACTACTAACCTTAATTTATATCTTATAAGATATTTATCTTTATTAGTTTTATATATATAAACTTATATAAGTAATAGAATAAATATAATTAGTCCTTTAATTAGTATTAACTTAAATATACCTTTATCCTATAGAGTTATATATTCTAACTTTTAATCTTACTTAAAGAGGGTATTATATAAGTATATATTAAGTTCTCTTTACTTTTTAAGAGGTAGTAAGAGGTCTTTAATATATACTTTTAGAATTATAAAGGTTATATTAGCTAAGAATAAGGAGTAGTAATAGGTAAACTACTAGTTTATAAGCTCTTAGAATAGCCTCTTAAATATAAAAGCTACTAGCTTATAAGTCTACTTTCCTTAGATAATATTAGATATTAAAGTACCCTTTATTATACTTATCCTCAATTCCTAATTAGGATAAGTAAATAGGTTTATAGGATATTTTATATTTAGAAGTATTAGTATTAATATCGAGGTTAAGGCTAGTTCACGTAATATTAGTTCCTTAACTATATTAATTTAGTTAAGTATATTTATACTTTCTAGCTTAGTTAAAGTAGAAGGACTTTCTTCTATTAGTTAGAGCCTAGTTATAGGTAAAATAGTTATTACTTAACTTAGTTCTAGGCTATCTCTTAGAATTAGAAGCGTATAAGCTACTAGTAGATTATTATCTTAATCTTTAATAATAATAGTATCTCTATACTTCTTAATTATAGTTTCGTATATAAGTAATAATATAGGAGTCTCCTATTTATTAACTATATTATTAACTTCTAAAGATAGTAAATAAAGTATTTAGACGATTTTAGGGGTAGCCTCTAATTAGTTCTTAGTAGGGCTATATCTTTTAGTTATATTAAAAATTACGTCTCTTATTAAAATAATAGTATTTACCTTTAAGTATTATATTTAGAAGATATTAGTAGAATTATACCTAATTAAATATTTAATATAAGCTTAGTAGTTTAGTTATACCTCGAGTTTTAGCTACTTTTTAATATATATATAGGCTTAATATCTATATAATACTAAATAGTTTAAAGATAGTTTTAGTACTAGATTACTAAAATACTATTCTATAAAACCGATTAGTATAAGTTATTTTAGTAATCTTATAGGAGATCTATTTAGTAAATAAGTAATATAAGAGTATACCTCTAACTAGAGCTTTTTAGGTAAATTTATAAAATTATATATATTCTATACCTTACTAATTAGGACCCTCTTAGATCTCTCTATATTACTATTTTAAGCTTATATATTAGGTATAGATAACTCTATTAAGAAGCCCTTTTAACTAATTTAGCTAGTAAAACTATTACCTATTCTAATAACTATTTTACTATCTTTATATAAAATATATACTTTAAGACTATAATACTATTTAATATATTTAGTTATATATTTAAAGTAGGGTAAAATATAAGCTTTACTAGTGCCTAAAATATAGTATATAAAGTATATATAAGAAGTTAAGTATATAAAATAAAGCACGTAGTTCTTATTCCCTAAGCTATTAGGTATTAAGATTAGATCCTAATATAGACGCTAAAATAGAATTATATAATATAATATAGGATACTTATATAATACTCTTTTAATATTATTTAGATAATACTCCTTATACTTTAGTTCTAATAGAATATCTATTAGATTTTAGTAATAAGCACTTCTAGTAACTTCTAGAACCTATTACTAATGCTTACGTAATATTAGTAAG